>CM042259.1:45527914-45770414 GCA_023566225.1 Romanogobio albipinnatus | reverse complement strand
AATAAATGCTTTTCTCCAAAACATATTGGACACAATTATTGGCACCCCTAGAAATTCTTGGGCAAAATATTTCTGAAGTTCATTACCATTAATATGTAAATTTTTTAGCACACCAGGATGACTCGGAGCATGAAATTGTCCAGCCATGACTTCCTGTTCTACAGGAGTACAAATATGAGGAAACACAAAAGGCCAAATGCCTTTAATCATTCATCACAATAAGTAAAACCACAGAATATAGTTCTGATGTGCAGCAAAAGATTGTTGAGAAAACAGCTAAAGCATCAAAAATCCCCAATATCAGGGCAATAATTTAGAGCTTCAATCAACTAAAGGTGTTATGAATCTGGATGGAAGAGGACGTGTGTATATCGTCCTAATGCACGAGAGGAGGGCAGTTTGAGTGGACAAAGACTCTCCAAGGGTCACAGATGGAGAACTGCAGAGATTAGTTGAGTCTTGGGCTCAGAGAGACTCAAACAGCTCCTACATCACCACATGTTGTTTGGGAGGGCTTGAAGAAAAATCCTCCTCGCTCATCCAGAAACAAACTCAGTTCAGTGGTCAGACACGACTGGAGCTTCAGACCGGACCTGGGGCCGGATTCACAAAACATTCTTAAGAATACAATTATTCTTAACTGCCAATGTCTTCTTATTTTCTAACTTAAGAAAAAATGTAAGAATATTTTGTATTCCCAAAAACTTTTCTTAAAAATGTTCTTATCTTCTTTCTTATGATTGTTCTTAAGATAAAATGTAAGACGTATTCATATTCACGAAAAGAATGTTCTTAAAAATCATCGTAAATAACCTCCAACCTATCTTAAATACCCAAATGTGAGATGTTTAACGAATTTATTGGTTGTTTCAAATATTAAGCATTACAACATAACAGTAGCTAGCTAAATATAATATTTATAACTAATAGTAGCATATGGACGAGTATAAAACCAGAAAGCGTCAAAAGCGGACGAGAAACTCCACGTAATTTAAAAATACTACTGTTATTGTGTCAAAAATTGTAGTTTTAAGAATTTTTCAGGCGAGAATGTACTTGTTTAAAGAATAAATCTGTGGTTTATTTATAAAGAGAGCGCCTATTTTACCATTTTATGTGGTGTTTTCGGAGTTGTGAGATCCCTGTGGTCATATTCAGTGGTCAAACATGACTGGAGCTTCAGATGGACCTGGTTCTGTGGTCACATGACACTAAAACAAGAGATTTTTGGCAGCAAACCCACTAGATGGGATAAAAAGTGCCCCATGCCCATGGTTAAATATCCCGCTGGATCTTTAATGTTGTGGCCTATTTTTTTGTTGGAGGTCCCGGACTTCTTCAGACACATGGTCTCTTGGATTCTAGCAAATACCAACAGATAAAAAATTAAAACCTGACGGCCTCTGCTGGAAATCTTATAATGAGCCATAGTTGGATCTTCCATCAGGACAACGATCCAAAACAAACATCAAAATCAACACACAAATGTGTGACTGAGCACAAAATGAAGGCCGCCCCAGTCCCTGAGCTGAACCCTATAGAGAATGAGTGATGGACTGAAGAGAAGAGCTGGGAATCTGAAGGATCTGGAGAGATACTGTGTGGAGGAATGATCTCTGATCTCCAAACTCATCAGGAATTATAGGAGAAGCAGTTATCTTGGGAAAAGGAGGTTGAAAAAAGTATTGAATAAAAGGGTGCTAATAATTATGTCCAACGTGTTTTGTAGAAAAGCATTTATTTCATAAAGAGATTTTCCCCACATTTTCAATTCTTTTACTTCACTGAAAGGTTAGATTTTAGTGAATATTTGGAATAAAAGACCAAAAGGATGATTTATTCTTTTGGCCATTTATTCCAAAAATTACATTTTGACAGCCATCTTTGTTCTTATTTACCAAATTCTGACCACAACTGTACATATTAGCTACACATTTACACGCTATTTGCCTTCTGATATTTGTCGTTATGATGATAATATTCAGTTTTTATTAGTTCGATGTAGCTGGAGACCTTAAATAAGCCTTTATAGTTTTTCCACCTCTGTATTGGAATAGTATTTTCTTGCTTTTTTTGCATTTTAAAGCAGCACTAGGTAGGTTTTGCTCTCGGGGTCCCCCTACAGTTGGGAAACAGTATTGTCCTCTACTACTGTCGTAAACTGTCATCCTGCATCAGGGGATGCATCGCACGTGCATTTGTTGACATGACAGCTATGATAGCCCTGAACACAGCAGGAGGAGTTCACATGCAGGTGTTCTGCTTGCGTTGCGTGTGAAATGTCTTCATCCCAGGTACAGTGGCATATGTTTCAGCATGTCATATGAATATAATTTCATGGGTTTTATTTTTTTTTCAAACGCCAAATGATCGCGATGCTCAGGTTTACAAGCCAGCGTCATTATAGTAGTCTAGTCTATTGGTTACCGTTTTACAGAATCTATATGATACTTCAATTCAATGTTTGAGTGGTAGGTAATAACCATATATCGTTAATATAATATCAAGCTACCATAGATGAATCTTCAAATTTGAAAAATCAATTTGCATTATAGCTTGAGGCAAGACAAATATCACAGACATGTTAGGTATCCTAAAATATGATTTTGTACGTCTTATGTATTTACTTGCAAGAATGTAGCCCCTACCAAACTTGTACACGCCGTTTAGACATAGGCTAACCCTAACCCTCGCACGTCCGAATTTAAGGAAGTGGGGGTGATGGTGGAAGTGACGTATATGCCGTAAAGCAGTCAAATTTTGTAGTTCTTTTTTTTTCTCGGGTTCCTACCCGAAACCCGAAGTTTAAAAGTACGATTAAAAACGATACAGACCCCGTCAGGCTATGGCAGTCGATGTATCATCACAAGAGTCTTGAAAATATATTATGAAGGTTGAAAAGTTACCTAGTGCTGCTTTAATAAAACAAAAAACAATCTCTATAAAGCCTCAATTGGCTTTTTATTTTAGCAAAATAGTGCCGAAAGCAATATAATAAATAATAAACCAATGTTAAACGAACAAACAATGCTGGAATTACAAGAAATTAAAGCACATTTCACATCATCTGACCTGAGTTTGTTTTCCCATGTCGAGTCCCACTGGATCTTCAGCAAGGTGACGGACAGCTTCGCTTCAGCGGTGAAAACAAACGCGCTCAGACACGCGTCACCGACTGCCTGAAGACGCCACAGTCAAATATAACACGTGTGCAAGAAACCAAAGCAACATTAAGACACTTCCCACTGTTTTTACCTGGTTCTTCACAAACACACTATGAATGGAAGCCTCTTTGTCCTTTGTGGAGGGCAGTTGAGTGTTTTCATTGCATGATATGCGACTCCATCGTCCTGTGACAGTGGCGTCCCGTGGGCCGCTCAGATCCTGAGGTGCCGTACACTCCCAGAGGAACACCTGTCCTGTAAGAGCGGCCAGGAAAACCCTCTGTGCATTCTCCGAAACCAGCAGAGAAAGTCCTAGTGTAGTCGCAAAACCTTCGTAAGACAAGCCGTGTTAGTTGACGATGATTACCGGATGTGCATCGAGAAAAGCAGAACTCACACAGACCTTTGATGGACGAGACCAGCTGATGAACCGCAGGGACGGCTGAGACCGTCTTCAGCACATCCTTGTCTTTGTTCCAAAGGAAGAGTTCTCCAGAGACCAGCAGACCCACCAGCCACACACCTGCGGAGAACATTAAAGGGGGGGTGAAACACTCAGTTTCAGTCAATCTCATGTCAATCTTGAGTGCCTATAGAGTAGGGATGGGCATTCGATTAAATTTTCTTAGTCGATCGTCGATAGCTAGCAACACAAAGACATTTGAAGCAGTTTTACTCACCGCCTGCTTCAAACGCACGACCGTGAACCTTAATCGCTGGGACCGCTCCATCTTTCAGCATTAGACGAGCTACAAATCCGAGTTGAACTGGGCTTTGTTTATAAACCATCATCGCCGAAATTACGGGAACAAACAAACACTTGCACAACTCCGGAAAACAAACTCCACCCACTGTCCCATTAACACTGGGTTCTTTGGGAAGCTGTGCAGGGTTGTCTTGCCCTGACAACCCAAAAAACACTTCCTAGGTGACATTGTTGATTTGGTGAAGTCCTGTGACTGCAGCCGATGACTTCCCTAAAGCGTTTGCTCTCTCGCTGTAGTCGCACGCGCCCTTCCGGGAGAAGAGTCTGTACGGCCCGTATAAGGACATTCCGCCCTATCCCGACCCCGTACTCGACAAAAACTTTCCGAAACTTATGAGAAACCGGAAGGAGTATTTTTGGCACAAACACCCAACTTTTTTCTTTGAACCTTTGTCCATGTTTAGCATGAGAATACAAGTCTTTAACAGTGTAAAAAGCTCAGTATGCATGAAACAGCATTTCACCCCCCTTTAAATGAACACATGTGATCCCATCACACACACACACACACACTCGTTTACCATTCTGAGACGCTGACATGGTCACCACCCTCTGCAACAGTGGCTGAAGTTTGGGGATTTTCTTTTTGGTCCGTCCCGAAAGCAAATGCACTTCACTAATCCGATTGTCATCTAACAGAAAAACACCCTCTTTTTCCTGAAAGAGACAGAGTTGACATATCAGATCGATAAGATTCGGCTGCGTTTATTTGATCAAAAATACAGTAAAATCATGAAATATTACTCTATGTGAATATACAGTAAAGTGTCATTTATTCCTGTGGTCAAAGCTGAATTTATCATCAGTCTTCAGTGTCACATGACCCTTCACAAATCCAACCCAATATTTGCTTCAAAGCATTCAAAAAGTAAAAATGCATAAAAGTATGATCTTACCCGGCCCAGCCAGCAGAATCTGGGCCACGGCTTCCTGCGCTTGATGCTGGACGACAACAAAACCTCCAACTTCACTTCCATTCTCGGCACGGGCATTGAGTTTCACAGGACGTCCAGACGCTCTGTATCCCACAACACTCGGCTTCATGTGGTTCATGTACATTAAAAAGACAATCAGGGAAATCTACTCATATTTACAGCCCACATATCATATTAAAGCTGCACTATGTAACTTTTCCGTCTGCTTGAGGTCGTCTATTCAAAACAAAGGCGTAGTTTGATGACGGCACGTTTGAGCGCAGACTCTTGGGTCATGTGATCTCAGCTCAGAATGGGGATAGGACTCGGGCAGAAATCATGTTGATGATGTGATTATTAACGTTACTGTAGTCTGAAGCAGAGCAGGACCGAGTGTTGTGGAGCGATTGTTAATAAGATGAACGCAACACACGCCTCGCGAGCAGCGGGACTTTTATTATGCCACAGTCGCCGCTTCCTCTCCTCCGCTCATGAGTGTGAGGTAACGCAGCTCTGTTGATCATATTACACACATCTGAGTGTGTTGATGATGGGATGGCATTACTCTGTGTGTTCTCTCGCCGGCTGCTGTGACACTTGTTCACACTGCAGTGAGAGTAAAGCGTTTCCGCAGAATAAAACCGAGGGGAACGCGGATATGATGTCATCGACAGGCCACGCCCTCACACGTCCCGGTTCCTCGGGTAAAAGAGCATCTCAAGATTTACAAATAGTTGGAAACATTCGGGATATTGTAAGTAGTAGGGTTGGGTACCGATACCTTTATAACCGGTATGTACCGGACGGAATCAGAACGCAGATTTCGGTGCCTCATTTCGGTGCCACTTAAATCCAAACGTGCTTTGGATTTAAGTCCAGAGACAGACGCGCTCGTCACATATCACAACTATTCAACCACATCATGTTTATTTTAGGTTTCAGACATGTAAATGCTATAAAGTACTAGCACTGATGTATATGGAAGCGGCAAAAACAATCCTTTCTGACAGTTAAGATAACGTGACTACGTGTTTTATTCACATCAGATACACATTATATAGTGACTATATAGTTGACTCTATTCTTCTCCCAGTTCAGCAGCGGTCACTTACTTTCATGTATTTTGTGAGACAAAGTTAAATGTATGTGATGTAAATCAGACAGATCAGATTCTCTGAGGCGCAAACTAACGTGGCGCCGCCCATCGCGCAGTATAGATCAACTAACACACATATTTGAAAATCATAATATCAGATAGTTCATGGCATATTTAGCAAGTTTGTGAATATTTTGAATAAAAAAGAAAAAGTGAAATAAACCCGATACAGCTGAGCTGTCATACAGCGCTATTGCGGCTGCTGTGTGTCATGTGAGAAGCACGACGCGTCGCCATGGAAACAATAAGGTGATGCGTTCTAAAATCTTCAGCCAGAGAATATGGTCATATTTCTGCAAAATAAAGATGAAGCTTGAAGCTGGTTTGTAGCAGACCAAGAATACAGACGACTGCTGTTATTACCGTAACTTTTATTTAGAGTTAAATTAGGCCTGTTGTAGTTGGGTTAGGTGGCTTTAGTTTTACTGTGAGTTTAAGTAAATTGTGTTTTGTATTTATTTATATTTATACATTTAAGTATACTTTAAACTTGTAATAAATTGTTCAATTTAAATAATAAAAAATTCAATAAAAAGCCATTCTTTAATCTCATCCACCTCGTTTTGTGGCTCTTTTTTTTTTAAAGTATCGGTTCAGGCACCGGTACCGTTTTAAATGTATCGGTTTGGGACCGGTATCGAAAAAAACCCAAACAATACCCAACCCTAGTAAGTAGTCAACTGAACAAAATATATAACTCTGGCCTAGTGGCTTCTGGATATTTTACTGACAAAATGTTACATAGTGCAGCTTTAAACAAGACACTGAAGCGGAGTATAATACAGCTTTTGAATCATATGCAGTGTTGATCTGATGATCAGTACAAACACAAATAACACTTAATATGACTACAATATCCTACAAAATTCAACCACAGCACTCAAGTTAGTAAGATAACTCAAATACAAGGGTTTTAATCGTACGAGCACATTATATTTTAGTGAATTTCTCTGACACCATAAACATCACAGTTTTCCTGTAAAGAGATACCATATATTTTAGGGTTTCACCTCATAAGTCTTTAAAAATGATTAAAATTAGCGTGATAATATCTTGTAATGATCATTTAAATCTGACTGATACTACCGGTAATTGTGTTTGTTAAAAATCAACATCTCAGGAAAATGTTATGGGGTTTCTAATCAAAATATGACTTTCTGTTACAAAACATGGCATTAAATTCATACTCAATAGAGACACCTGGACTTAAATCATGTTTATCAGGCATTCTGGGAGACACAAGTGAACAGGGAAAGACATTACATATCAATGTTACTATAAAAGATTAGATATTATTATGGAAAGGTTGCCAGCTATTACTCCCATTATTATTAGGGCTGTCAAAAGATTAATCACGATTAATCACATCCAAAATAAAAGTTTGTGTTTACATAATAAATGTGTGTGAACTGTGTATAATTATTATTTATATATAAAAACACACACAAGCATGTATATATTTAAGAAAAATGTATTATATTTATATATAAAATATTTATATTTATATAGAATATAAATTATATAAATGTATACAGTATATACATGCAAATATTTCTTAAATATATACATGAATATTTATATAAACATAATAATTATACAGAGTACACACAAACATATTATGTAAACACAAACTTTTATTTTGGATGTGATTAATCTTTTGACAGCCCTAATTATTACACTTCTTTTTTCATTACATGTTGGGAAAGCCCATGTTACCCATATATTGCATAAAATAAATGGTATATATTAATTTTGTTATATCTTTCATAGTTGAGAATCATCTGTAAACAAAGTTTGGTTTAAAAAAATAATACTTTGCCTATACATGTCATGTTATTGTTGAGTCCCGGTGTCCACATATGAATAAAATATAATTTTTCAACCAAAAAAAAAAAATGCAATTAGTTTCTTATGCTCTAAACAATATAATGTCATGACAAAATACTAAATTCAAAAGGTCTTTGGAGGCTAAGTAAAGAAATTTAAAATTAACCATATTATTATTATTATTATTAATATTAATATGCAGCATATAAAATCAGCAGCACATTAAAGAAACGTTTATAAATGCTAGCATGCCAAGAAACCGATATAATAAACAACTGTCATTAGCATGCGCAGGAATACCGTTAGCTGCAGTTGGTAAACACAACACGCCTCACACACACACACACACACACACACACACTGAAGTTCTGTAACCTGTTACAGTCCTAAACGGACATTAAAGTGTCTCTATACTCTACCATCATCCCATGACTTTAATAAACACATTCCGCGTCTGTTTATTCCGCTGTGTTTCGAATCTCCCTCCACTTCCGGGTTTCCAAACCCATCCCTGCGTTTCCATAGGAGCAGACGCGATCGAGCGCAACCAGTACGCATGCGCGATCAGAGGGCTTTCTCGAGCATGCGCAGAACTGAATGTCGCGTTATATAAGTGCATAATTTCGTCTAGACATATTAAAATCGTGATACAATAATTAAAATATATATTACAAACTTAATTAAATATAATTGAGAGGAAACAGATCCTGATATATTAGCGGCCACTCAGAAAAAGACAAGACAGAAGTTCTGAATGCATTACATGAAATCAGCTATCTCTAAAACATATTATTTTCACTATGGGGTTGTTGAATATGATTCAATCTAGGGTGTGCAATTATAAATGCACGGCTAAAGTAGTTCCGGGTAGGTTTGGACCGCATTACAGTATCACTCCGCCAACTGATTTCGGTTATTTCAAAGGTCCTTACAGCCGAAAACATCAAAAGAACCAAAACACACAACAACACTGACCAATAAATAAATATTGTAAACAATATGATAAAATATTTCGATGTTTTTTGCCACAAAATCACGTTTTATTATGTACGGTAAGCGCATACTCTCTTTCTCCCGCTCAAACACACACACACACACACACACACACACACACACACACACACACGACGATTTTATCGCTAAAATAGTTGAGCAACTTAAAAGCTCCATGACATTTCTCACTATGTAATAATGGTGTCATGACAAATCGGGTCTCTAATGATAATAATAATTTAAAATATGTGTATAAAACAAATTGAATACATTTATTTCACTTGATAAACTGTTAATAAAATAATACTAATACTATTAATATAGGCCATTAAGTGAATAATTGAACATAATTACATTGTTCTTTTTATTACTGAAGTATTTATACATTTAACACTTAATTTAACATGTAATTTCATTAAAGATGATTGTGAATACATGTAGGGTAAGTGTAACTGCGTGTATAAACTAAGGTATCGAGCTAATCATCTGTATGCTATCATTGCTATGCTAGTACATAAGCTAACTAATACATTAATGGTCATTATAACGTAGTTCAAACCATAGATATACATAATAAAGGCGGCGGAGTCTCTAACGTCATCACTGGCGGCCATCTTGTCACAGGGCTCTGTGGCTCCTGATGTAAGGCGAGTGATCTGCATGAACACAAATACTCTTATCTCACTGAAATCTTGACGGATTTACAAATGGTTTGGTTTCTTACAAACGTTATTAAAGTGGCTATAATTATGGATGCTTCAATAAATTATGAATCATTTTTCATAAGTATGCAGTGTCATAACTACATCTCTGACGTTTATAACAAACCAAACAGTTTGAAAATCTGTAGAAAATTGAGCAAGTTATGGTTATTTAAAAAGTGCATGCACCATTAAAACACAATGTTACGAGTGAGCGAGCTGACTGTGACAAGATGGCCGCCAGGTGTGACGTCGACCTCCATTGGCCAGCAGCGCGGACGAGACATCTAGCCTTTATTATGTATATCTATGGTTCAAACAGCATTTATCAATACATGATTTTGTAGGAATGGCCCACTTCTCTTGATGATGTTGATATTCAGTATGGAATATTGTTTTGTTGCATGATTGATTTACACAATTAGACCAGCACAGTGTGACCTGTAACCTTGACAACACTGATAATTATGTTCTTGATGATGTCATCATGTCCTGGATGATTTCAGCCAATCATACCTTAAGAATTTAGTACCAATTAAATGAATCACCGAGTGTGGTTATTTCGAGCTGTGTGCATTGTGGGAAACCATCATTGTACACCGTTGAAGAGCACAATCACCAATAGTGGAGCGGCTAAGTGCTTATGTTTGGCAGAATCGTTCAGTGTCTGATACAAGCGTGAAAATTGGCATGAGCAGTCTCCATGGGTCACTTGACAAGAAAATTGTCCGAGCCACTTGAAATTTCAAGATGGCGGCCATTTTTCAAGATGTCTCCTTAGTGTAGCAGTTAAGTGATATAGTGGTTTATTTGGTGATACAAGCATGAAAATTGGCATGAGCAGTCTCTGATGCCACCCACAGCTACTTGAAATTTCAAGATGGCGGCCATTTTTCAAGATAGCCACCACCTTAGTGGAGCAATTAGGCTTGAGAAATCATTTAGTTGGTGATACAAGCATGAAAATTGCCTTGAGCTGTCTCTAAGGATTGCTTGACAAGAAAACACTCTCAGCGACTTGAAATTTCTATTTTCAAGATGGCCGACTCCTGGATCCTCAAAAGATCAATTTTCCGATAGAAATTTATTGTTTTTTTTTCATTAAGGACGATTTGGTGTCATTTTATTTTATATGTTTTAGATTATTTTAAAGAACAACTTTTAACGCATCAAAATACAGTTGTATTGATTTGTTGATTATTGATAGATTAGACAAGAGTGAATATCTGCACTACCAGGGCACACTGGTGATATATCACTGCTGTTAAACTCAGAGTGGGGTTCAATGGCAGCTAATTGTAAAATGGCCGCCATCTTGAAATTTCAAGTAGCTGTGGGTGGCTTACTGTCTAGTGACCATCAGAGACTGCTCATGCCAATTTTCATGCTTGTATCACCAAATAAACCACTATATCACTTAACTGCTCCACTAAGGTGTCGGCCATCTTGAAAAATGCCCGCCATCTTGAAATTTCAAGTGGCTCGGACAATTTTCTTGTCAAGTGACCCATGGAGACTGCTCATGCCAATTTTCACGCTTGTATCATAAACTGAACGATTATATCACTTAGCCGCTCCACTGCAAGAGAACATTTAGACGTAAAGCAACACTAAATTATGACTCATATATTTCACCTTAGTTGATGAATCACTGGACTCTAAGACAACATGTTTTTCGAAGTGTTAAAATATGCAAATTAATTAAATATGCACTAATTTGCATACATTTCCAGAACAGAAATCTGAAAACTCTTTTAATTTTGTTGATTTTAGAGTTAAAGCTGCACTATGTAACTTTTCCGTCCGCTAGAGGTCGCCTGTTCAAAACAAAGGCGTAGTTTGATGACGTCACGTTTGAGCGCAGACTCTTGGGTCATGTGGTCTCAACTCAGAATGGGGATAGGACTCGGGCAGAAATCATGTTGATGATGTGATTATTAACGTTACTGTAGTCTGAAGCGGAGCAGGACCGAGTGTTGTGGAGCGATTGTTAATAAGATGAACACAACACACACCTCGCGAGCAGCGGGACTTTTATTATGCCACAGTCGCCACTTCCTCTCCTCCGCTCATGAGTGTGAGGGAACGCAGCTCTGCTGATCATATTACACACATCTGAGTGTGTTGATGATGGGATGACGTTACTCTGTGTGTTCTCTCGCCGGCTGCTGTGACACTTGTTCACACTGCAGTGAGAGGAAAGTGCTTCCGCAGAATAAAACCAGGGGGGGGGGCGGATATGATGTCATCGACAGGCCACGCCCTCACACGTCCCGGTTCCTCGGGTAAAAGAGCATCTCACGATTTACAAATAGTTGAAACATTCGGGATATTGAGTGCTCAACTGAAGAAAATATAAAACACTGGCCTAGTGGCTTCTGGATATTTTACTGACAAAATGTTACATAGTGCAGCTTTAAATATTTTTATAAAAGGGGTTTTGAATATATGCATAAATCAGAAAATTGTATATAAACATAGTGGAAATAAAACTGAAGTTTGTAAGTGCTACTGAAGTGAAGAAACTGTATTGAAAACTACAGATGCATATAGATAAGGTGCAATAAAACAAACACTTAATGTGTATTCTTTCCATAATTCTGAAAGACGACAAGTTATGGAAGCAAAATAGACAAACATCTCAATATTGACCAGTGCTTTATCTTCAAAAAATAAGGAAAGCAAACATTTTAAATAACTCTGAGGCATTGTTAGGCCTGTACAAATGCTTTGAACATATAGATATGAAAGATGTGGTTATGAATGAATGTGAAATATATCTTGAGCTTTGCAGCACCAAAGGAAAGAAACTGAAAATGATTGTTCTCTTGAGTTTTGATAATTGCGACCAGGCGTCACTGCAATTATGTGTTCGCCACTTAACGAATTAAAAACCTGCGTATAAGCACAATTATATCCCTTTATTTTTTACAGTCAAATAAGCACAGAAATCCTTGTGTCAGCCGAGATTAAGGTGCGGTCCGTTTGTTGGGCAGGAGAAATCCAGTCGTTTCGTATGACATCAGAACCGGAAGACATCGGGGGATCTCAGTTTATGAGTAAAATAAGGTCTGTGGTAAATATAACTTGACGATACAAAAGTTTTGTGACGCCCGCCTTCACATGCACATGAACTTTAATGCCATCCCATTCTTAATCCGTAGGGTTTAATATGGAGTCGGCCCACCCTTTGCAGCTCTAACAGCTTCAGCTCTTCTGGGAAGGCTTTCCTCAAGGTTTAGGAGTGTGTTGTGAACAGTGACGATTCTCTCTGACCAATCAGCAGTCTGCTGTGATTTCACGTCAAATTTTAGTATCGCTCGCTCAGAACCTTGCCGGAGGTGATACGGAAAAAAGTACAACTTTTACACAGTGGAAAACCAAACAAAGGCGAGTCGAGGCGAGCTGGTACTGTGTAGTGGAAAAGCACCATAAGGGGCCCTGAAAAACAACCCCACCCCATAATCCCCCCTCCACCAAACTTTACACTTGGCACAATGCAGTCAGGCAAGTCCCGTTCTCCTGGCAACCGGCAAACCCAGACTCGTCCATGGGATTGTCAGACAGAGAAGCGTGATTGGTCACTCCAGAGAACACGTCTCCACTGCTCTAGAGTCCAGTGGCGGCGCGCTTTACCCCACTGCATCCCACACTTGGTGATGTAAGGCTTGGATGAGCTGCTCGGCCATGGAAACCCATTCCATGAAGCTCTACACACTGTTCTTGAGCTCATCTGAAGGACACAGAAGTTTGGAGGTCTATTGCAGAAAGTTGGCGACTTCTGTGACCCTCAGCATGCGCTGACCCCGCATCAACAAGATCCAAGATCTCTCGCATGCAATTGTGGATTGGTGTGGATTTCACAAAGTTTAGTGAAAACGGTGGCAACTTTACAAAAAAAAAAAAAAACACTTGCAGGGAAAGTGTTAAAATGTAAATCAAATATGCTGATGAACCATTTGATACTTAAAAACGAATAATTGTTTAGTGATTTGAAAACTATTTGCAATACACATTTTAAAGCATTAAAACAGGATAACAATTACAGCTTATGCAAATGATTGACTGCCAGACATAATGCATATCTAATGCTTGCATTGTGCACATAATTCTAGCTCATGATGTGCAGTTCGAGCTCTGCACAGTGGGAGGAGACGTTAGACATGTGACCAGAGCCTCACACCTTATAAAGCTCAGCGTCCCTGCAAAGCAAGAGTCCGACTCCGAGATGGAGGTTCAAGACTGGATTGAATCCTCCATACGAGCGTTCTTCTGCTTGACCGGCATCACGGGCAACTTCTGGCTGGGTTTGCGCTCTCTGCCCAAATCCAGAGCTCAGCTGCGGACGGCGACATCCTCTTCCTCAACTTGGCCATATCCAATCTGATCACAAACTGTATGGTGGACCTGCCGGACACTCTGACACAGTTCGTGAACAGCTGGTTCATGAGTAAAAACTACTGTGGCGTGCTGCAGTTTTCCTCGGAGATCTCGGAGACCTGCAGCATCTTCTCCACCATGTTCATCAGCATGTACTGGCACCAGAAGCTGGTGGGATCCCTCCGGCGTGGAGGAGCGCCAGTGCAGATGGACAACCTCCGGCTGGTCGGCGTGTTGCTGGCGGGGAGCTGGGCCGTGGCGCTGATGTTCAGCGTCCCACACTTTTTTATCACGGAACATAATGGGAACGAGAGCTTGGAAGTTTGTGAGGAACGCTTCCCGACAAATGCGGAGAAAAGGACGTTTGATGGGCTGTATCTCATTCTGGCTAACGCCCTTCCAATTGTTGGGATCACTTATGCCAGTGTGCAGATCGTCTTGGTGCTGCTCCAGAGCCAGAAACGGGTCATGGGTCACTCCAAAGAAGCCACCAAGACTAATAACAGCACCGACCCGCAACAGAAGACGCAGGGCCGACCCAACCCGTCCTCCGGGAACCAGGTGCGCGCGGCCAAAAGCGTGGTGGCGGTGGCCACGATCTTCATCATCTGCTGGTCCTCGCACCTCGTGTTCCGCATCTACAGCAGCTTCAGGAACTCCATCCTGGCCGTGAAGTTGACCAATATTATGGGAGCGACGTACACCTGTTTCGTCCCGTACGTCTACCTGCACGGGGTGAAGAAACTCAACTGCTCCTGCTGCTGAGGACTGGAGTGGAAGAAAAGGGCTACACATTAAACAGATACAGATGTGTTATAAGCCAGGGCTTTACAAACCTTTAGATGCCACGGACCCCCAAACATCAACATCCTCGTGTGAGGGACCTCATCCTGAAATATACAGGACATCCGTCCTTTATAAACACACAATTAATACACTGAAATATTCATATTATCTAATATTAGTTTCTATTAAGTTTCTTTATTATATATATTTTCTACTCGCTGTTAAATGTATCATTTTTTTTTGTTTTTTCATTGTAATTTGAGTGTGAAATAAATGTGATTAAATGTTAAATTAACATTTAAAATGTAAACAAAAACTTGATTCAAATAAATGAGTGAAAATATGATTTTTAATCACATTTATTTATGTGTGTGTGTGTGTGTGTGTATAAATGTTATTTCTCGAAACTTTTGCATGTTTAAGCTAATTTATTATTATAATATTCATACTTTTACTCTAGGCTTTCACAGATATTTATTTTAATATGTTAATTTAACATTCAATCATATTTGTTTAATCTACATTTTTTTTTCATTTTATTTTTTCACTAGACTTTTAAGCAAATTTAGAAGGCTAATAAATTAAATTTATAATAAATAAAGCAAATGTATTTACTTTTTATTGTTTATCTTAATATGTTTTATCATGTTAATTTAATGCCTTCTTTACATTTTTAATGTTTTTTCTCTCGACTTTTCCACAAACCCACAGTTTGTAAACCCGTTATAATCGGTATGAAATGTAATTTAAATATGCAAATGGAATAAAAACCCTTCAGAATACAGATAAGTGTAAAGTTTGGTGTAAGGCTGCTGAAGTGGAGAAAAAAAACCTCTCAATCTACAGATGCAAATAAATAAAAGTGCAATACAATTTTGGATTCATGAATAAACCGCCTTCAAAACTGACCAGTGCATTGGAAAACAAAGTCTTTGCATGAAGCGTGATGGCCAAAACATGTAAATAATGAAGTTTGAGTAATTCATGTACATCTGTTATTTCACGTTTGTTTTGTATGAAATGCGTGTGTGAATTGTAGCAAAAGATGCTGTATCATTTTTCCACCACCAAAGCAAAAGCTGAGGTTTGTCCCTCCTGAGCTTCACTAATTGCTGCCGGCAATCACTGTAATTATGTTCGTTATGCCACTTAACAGATTATAAACCTGCATATGACTGCAATTCTCGTCATGTTTGCCGTGATATCAGCATAAAAATCTGCTAACAAAGACAAAGGGTGATAATAAAAGACATCAAATTATAGTAAATATATTTACAGTAAACATGCATATATCAAATGTGCTAATTACTAATAACAGTAAAGTGTATAATTTACTATATAAAATTCTGTGTATATATATATATATACACACATACACACATTATGACCAGGTGAAGTGAATAACACTGATGATCTCTGTTAGTGGGTGGGATATATTAGGCAGCAAGTAAACACTTTGTCCTCAGAGTTGATGTGTTAGAAGCAGGAGAAATGGGCAAGCGTAAGGATTTGAGCGAGTTTGGGCCAGATTGTGACGGCTAGACGACTGGGTCAGAGCATCTCCAGAACTGCAGCTCTTGTGGGGTGTTCCCGGTCTGCAGTGGTCAGTCTCTATCAAAAGTGCTCCAAGGAAGGACCAGTGGAGAACCGGCCACAGGGTCATGGGCGGCCGAGGCTCATTGATGCACGTTGGGAGCGAAGGCTGGCCCGTGTGGTCCGATCAAACAGACGAGCTACTGGAGCTCAAACTGCTCCAGAAGGTAATGCTGGTTCTGATAGAAAGGGCTCAGAATACACAGAGCATCTCAGTTTGTGGCGTATGAGGCGGCACAGCCGCTGACCAGTCAGGGTGCCCATGCTGACCCCTGTCCACCGCCCAAAGCACCAACAGTGGCACGAGCATCAGAACTGGACCACGGAGCAATGGAAGAAGGTGGCCTGGTCTGATGATCACGTGTTCTTCTACATCACGTGGATGGCCGGGTGTGTGTGCGGGGCTTACCTGGGGAACACATGGCACCAGGTGCACTATGGGAAGAGGGCAAGCCGGGGAGGCAGTGATGCTTTGGGCAATGTTCTGCTGGGAAACCTTGGGTCCTCCATCCATGTGGATGTGACTTTGACACGTCCCACCTACCTAAGCATTGTTGAGCCCATGTCCAGCCTCTCATGGGAACGGTATTCCCTGTGGCTGTGGCTCTTTCAGCAGATAATGCGCCGCCACAAAGCACAAATGCTTCAGGAACGCTTTGAGGAGCACAACAACGAGTTTGAGTCCAAATTCCCCAGATCTCAATCCAATCGAGCATCTGTGGGATGAGCTGAACAAACAAGTCCGATCCATGGAGGCCCCACTCGCAACTCACAGGACTTAAAGGATCTGCTGCTAACATCTTGGTGCCAGATACCACAGCACACCTTCAGGGGTCTAGTGGAGTCCATGCCTCGACGGGTCAGGGGGACCAACACAATATTAGGAATAATGTTATGCCTGATCGGTGTATATCATTTTAAATAATTTGTACGTTAAAATTATAAATTACACAATTGTAATTTAAAACAAAACATTTTATTATATTCAAATCATTTGCAATACACATTACACAAAGCTAAAGGTTGGTTGGAAACGATTCAGACTTCCATAAAAATTAGTCCTTCTCATAAAACGGTGGCCCTGCTCGCACTAACCCTTTCAGTGAAGAAACCCAAAAACAGCCTCGATACGGTCATACTTCAGTGGGCCTGCTCTATCCTCAGCGTTTGCACACATTAAAAAAATGCTACCAAACTCCCAGGAAGTGTTGTATCAGTAGAAAACATCAAGGGGCAGTTTATGAAGAAATACTGTACAGATATCAATGATTAACTAAAGCGAGATTTATAGATTCATATCTGTAATTCTGAGCGCTGAGGATCACAAAAACTAACGCAAACCAAAGAACACACTTCGGAAGTGTTTATTTTGGCCGTCTGTGTGCATTTCCAAGGCTGGATGAGTGACATTATTATTTCTGGCACAGTAAATATAAAGCCTGAGGAGCTGCTGTAGTATCAGGACTGTAAACGCTCATGTTAGGTCAGTAACCTTCACTCAATGGAGCTTCTCCAGTTTGGCCTGAAGGGATTTGAAGTTGCGTATGATGTCCTGCAGGGCGGCGTTCGGACTCAAGGACTGCAGCTCCACCAGGTAACCGCAGATGTTATCCAGACAAGCGTTAGTGAACCTCCGTCTGCAGTGAACCAGAGAGAGTGAGTGAGTGGCGGTATGAAGTGTATGAAAGATGTGGCGCACATGATGTGTACCTGTCATAGGTGGGCACGCGGCTGGGGTCGTCCACATATCCCGTCAGGAGCACATGGATGCACTGCACCAGGTGAAGGGGTTTCTTCAGCCGCTGCCAGCACGGGTCCTACAGAGAAACACACATCATTCAGGGCATATAGAATGACTGTGAATGAATTTGAATAAAAACTAAATAAATATACTATATAAATAATATATATACACTATAAATAAATAAAACTACCTTTAAGCACTTCTTAAAGAGGATTATGAATAAATATATAACTACCGTTAAGCAATCCTTATATAGGAGTATTGATCAATAAAGAAAATAAATAATACATATTGAAATAAATAAGTATACATTAAGCAATTTTTAAAAGGATTATAGAATGATAATCAAAAAATAACAAATTAATAAATAAGAAAAAATCAGAACTACTATTGAGCAACTCATAAAAGGATTATGGATTAATAAATAATAAAAAAAACTGGAATGAAAGATAAATAAATTAAAAATATTTTTGAAAGTACATAAATATATGTTAAGCAATTTTAAAAAGGATTATGGAGTGATAAACAAATAAAAAATACTGAAAGAAAAAAAAGAAAAAAAAAAGTAAATAAACATCACTACACTACTACAGATTAAAACGTAATACAAAAATACTGAAAATACTTTTTTTTTTTTTAAGTCCCATGAATAAATATACGTTAAACAATGTTTTATGTTTAATGTTTAACTTTATTATGGAGTAACCAGAAAATACAGTAAACCGAAAATACTGGGGGAAAAAGAATAAAGAAAAATAAATAAATAAATAAATATATAACTACCGTTAAGCAATTCTTAAAAGGATTATGGATTAAAAATACTGAAATAAAAAATTAATTAATAATACTTAAGTATACATTAAGCAATTTTTTAAAGGATTAGAGAGTAATAAAAATACTGAAATAAAAGTTACTCAGTATGGATCAATACATCAATAATAAAACATACCAAAATAAAATAAACAATATGAATTATACTTTTAAATAAATGTGTACACTTAAAGGGGCACTTCACCGCTGGGAAGATGAATGTGCATTTAAACTGGGTCATTTATGTCGTAGAAATGTGAAATTATATATATATATATATATTACTAATATACTACCGGGTTTCTACTGATACAAAGCTTAATGCTAAATCACTGAAGTTACCCTTTAAAGTTGTCATGAAATCAAAACTGACCCCATTTACTCCGTTGGCGCACATTACTAGTCTTAAGGCCTGTACACACCGGGACGAATATTGCTCGCGCTTATCACCAGCGTTTTTCGGCGCGTCTTGAGTGTTCACACCCAAGCGATGTGCCGAGTGAACGTGCACATTCAGTAGATAGCACTCCTGCTACACGAGCTGGTGCTGCGCCACTTTACGCTTCTGACACTCGCTTGTCACGCAGAAGAAGAGAGACAGTGTTTACGTGCTTGCCAAAACCACAGATATATTTTGTCTATGGCCAAAACCATTCACACACTTTTTGCTATCTGGCAAGCAGCATTAGCAGCTCATCTTCTTCTTTGTCTACTTCCTCTTCGTCGTATCAATGTGTGCTCGGCAAGACCGTTTTGTGCTTGAGCGCCACCAAGTGGCGTTTTACTGTCACTTCAGCCGCTCCAGGCACGTCAACAAAAGCGCTGATCTCATTGGTCGGCCAGTTTTTAACGCGCCGCTTCAAAATAAAAAAACTAACCAGATGTGTTTTTTTTATTTATTTTTTAATGACGCTTTTACGCCTGCCGTTTTACTCGTCGGTGTGCACACTCACATTGGCGGCCCTTTGTTTAGTCACGAAGCGTTAAACGTCGGCGATAAACGCGTGCGAAAATTGTCCCGGTGTGAACAGGCCTTTATGGTGAACAATTATAAAAAATGTTGTGGTAATCTTTGATCAAAATCTGAAACTTTGCTTCCGCTCTGGAACGGCATTCCTTCTCTATCCTTAAAGTCCCACTGAAGTGCCTTGAAACGCGCAGCATTATTCAATGTGTTGCCGTAATTTCCCCTGAAACAGCTCCAGCTGTTGGCAGCTCCTCCCCTTTTTTATAGCGTTTTGTTTATATGTCACAGTTTGACTAGAGCCTTTCTGTTTGGTAAAGCCAGAGTTTCCTCCTAATCTCTAACCGTTTATCATCACAATCTCCTCCATATCGCTCTGAAATACAGCATCTGTGCACAATTCAAATGGGTCCGATGTGTTTTGTTGTCTGCGCCGACTCTATCATGTGATCCGCTCTCGTGTCTCTACTCAACAGCTCTGGTCTAGACTGTGTGTGTGTGTGTGTGTGTGTGTGTGTGTGTGCTGCAGCGGTGCACGTGAAACTGACGTGAAACCAGACTTCATTCGCCTCAACTGAAAGCATCAAGTAGGAAACAGTAAATGAGTGAACAACGGACCGATTTCAGCCAGTCAGCGTCTATTTATGGTGTAGGGGGCGGGGCTTCAGATTCTAGAGAGCATTTGATTGGACAGAAGATGTGATGAGAAGGTGAAGTCTGCGGTGATGTCGTCAAAATCGGTGATTCGTTTTAACGAGACTAAGTTTTGAATGATTATATCTCCTAAATGCGAATTTTGTCATAGGTTTGGAGCACACCAGCTTATTCATAACCTTAAGGCTAACATAGTCATACTAAAAGCTAAAAACTTCAATTTTGATTTCAGGGGGCCTTTAAATCCGGGACACACCAACCCGACGTCAAAGAACTAGCAGAGATGAAAGTCAATGGTGTCGTCACCTTGTCGGCCACGTCTGGGCCAAAAGACTGCTCTTAAACACACACGAGAGAACTACAGCTGACTGTCAACTAGCATGTGCGTTCTGTGTCTGCGTGTGAATGAGACGACGGTCTATTTCTGCAGATATATGCGCACGCTTACCTTTCTGAATATCAATCCTGCTGATCACGCTCTTTATGCCACTCCGCTCATGTTAATTAGGGCTGCCACTAACGCCTATTTTTATATTGATTAATCTATCGACTAATTTATCACAATAACATTCAACAATTTTACTTAAATACATTTAATTTAACTTGCAGCGTTGGACAAGATGTAAAACTAAAAGAGTAAAAATGTACACAATTGTAAACCAACATAACAAAAAAAAGAGAATATCAGCAAATACTTTTAGAGTGTACATTTCCTGAAGAAAAGTGAGTGGTGCTTGCTGTGGCAAAAAAAATCCACCCGGTTGCTAGGGTGTGGTAACAGTTACCAGGGTGATATTTACAGACTGGTATCTCACCCGAAAGAAAAGAGTCTCTACAATGTTCTGGGGCTGAGATTTGGCTTATTCATGTGTTTGTACGGTTGCTAGGGTACTCTAAATGGTTGCTAGGGTGTGTCTATACAGTTTATGAGGTGATATTTAAAGACTATTGGCCAGTCTGAGTCAAAAGAGCCCAACTCTTTATTTTTTACAATGCTCTCGTGCTGAGATATGGCTTGTTAATGTTGATATATGGTTGCTAAGGTGCTGTCACTGGTTGCTAAGGTGTGGCTATGAAGTTTGAATGTCACTACTTATTGTCTGCTTGATAGGCTGCTACAAATGAGACCAGCCCCAAGTCTCTGTGATGTTCTGATGTGGAGATATGATCACTCAAACCTCTTCTCTATGTTAAGTCTATGGGGACTCAATTCGTACGATTTTTCGCCCTGCCAGAAAAACAAACATCGTACGCCCGATCGCTTAGAAAAGATATAGCACACCTCTACTCAATAAGCCGCACGATTTGACACCTCATTCATGGGTGGATGACAAACGTGCCGGAGGAGTAGCGCGCCAAAGTTTCGTCAAGGTGATCACGATTAGCATATGGCTAGCATTATGCTAACACGATTAGCATGTTGACGTAAAATTAGAACCGCCTTGCATCTGTACTGTTTTGACTGCTTTGCCTGCTGTTTTGCTATTATTCTCGTGCACCGACTCATTCGCTCATCACACCGGAAAAACTAAGTTGGCCGACGGTCAAACACTCCCGTTGGCGTGTCCCGGGCTTTAGCCACTCCCCTCTAACCATCAGTCTCTAGCCGTCTAGCCGTCTAACCGTCAGTCTCGTGGTTTGAGATGCCCGTCTCATAAAAGCTCCTAATCTGAACGTGGCAGTTGCTCATCACTCTCGTACCCGCGTCTTGAAGAGCTGGTCATAGACCTCCAGCAGCCGCGGGAGCTGAACTCCAATTTCCTGCATGGTGAAGGTGACAAAGCCCACGTCCCAGTTTAACCGGCACACTTCCTGTTCCAGAAACTTCACCAGGAAATCTGAAGATCACATAAAACAGCATACGGTTAAAGACGAATCACTTGAGCTTCAGTGTAAAACTGATCTGGGAAGGCAAGCGGTACCTAAAGGAAAGTATCGTGGTGTCCCAGCGTACAACTTCCCCAGCGACACGAGCTTCAGGCTCATCGCTCTCATCCGGTCCGCCGGGCTCATGGCCACACTGTCGCTCAGCTCTGAAACACACAACACGCCATCAGACACACGGACCCACAACACAGGAAGACGCCCGTACCGGAGAGGCTTTACCCTTCTCGATGATCTCCTGCCACAGCGAGTGCACCAGGATCGGATCTGAATGTCCCGCGCAGTGAATTATAGCCAGCTTACACTCCGACAACCGGAAGTGATCCGCAAACTCCCCATACAGCTACAGAGGAGAAATGATGATACAGATTAGGAAGCGCACATTCATAACCCAGCATTAGAGGTCGACCGATAGTGGATTTTACCGATAACCAGTGTCAATTTGACAGCATATTTTGATTTAGTTTTAGTCGTAGTCTTTTGACTAAAATGCCATTTAGTTTTAGTCATATTTTAGTCGCCTGAATTGTTTTTAGTTTTAGTCTAGTTTTAGTCTCCTAAAATCTAATGAGTTTAGTTCAATTGTAATACATTAAGCATTTAAGCATCACATAACCGACTGTCACTTGAACTGACATTTTGACATCATTTTGTTTTTGACATTAAAAATACACGAAAGAGCTCAATTCACTTTTTTGTTTGTTTTTAAAAACATCTATATAGTTTGTATAACTTTGTATTCCTGTTTTAGTTAGTATATCATGTTAAGCTAAAGCTTCAAATAAGTTTGTTTATTTATTTCAGTTAATATTTATTTAATTTTAAGTAATGAAGATTTTTTTTAATGGTTTTAGTGAATTATTATAACCCTGATACTTTATTGAATATGTTCAAATACTGGTCTTTCCTCCTGACTATGAATTAAATGAGAATAAAATTAAATACAGTTTATTGTGTAAGCAAAAACGGTATATAATGTGTGACTTTTAATGATAAACCAGCTGGAAATACACCGGGACTCTTATTTTGAAATCTCGCCTTACTATTGCAGTTGCAGGAGCTCATTCAAGTTCAGATGAGGAGATCAAATATGCATTGTTACAACCGTCTAAAACATATTACTATATAAACATCGTAAAGTAAACATTGTCATTATTCATCAGCATTAGTTCATAAACAATTGCCTGGCATAAATGTGTGTTATTGATTGATTGAGCCGCTCTGGAGCGCTGGATTGGGGATGTGTGAGGCGTGTTCTCCAGCGGTTAGATCAGCTCAGATCAAATGTGCGCATCTGTTACACAGGACATCAGTTCTGACTGGATCTCTTCCCTAATCGTCCGTCCCTAACATTTGTCTCGTTTTTATTTGTTGACGAAAATGACAGTTGATTTTCGTTATAGTTTTTGTCATCCATCACTAGTTTTTATTTAGTTATCGTCTCGTTTTCGTCACTGAAAAAAGGTTGTTGACAAAAATTATTCGTCAACGAAATGAACATTGCCGATAACTAGGTTGGACCGCACTAGCCGATAACCGATTAATCGACCGATAGTTAATTAAAACAGTGCTGAACTTTGAAAATGTGCTAAATTAAAAACATATAAATATGAATATTAAAATGAGAAGTTCAAACAGAACAAATTCTTCAGAAAATAATTTAAGCATTAAAATATTACAGGTCAAATTTGTTTCTTTACCTATAATCTAGAAACATGCATACATTTCATAGGTAACACTATGCAAGTCCCCATGCAACAAGGATGTAGCTCACATGAACTATATGCATTATCAAGTCAAGTCAACTTTATTTATATAGCGCTTTTAACAATGCAGATTATGCACACATTTTTACAGCATGTATTAATATGAGCAATACGACTGTACCTTGATCATTCATGTTAGTTCATAGTGCATTAACCAAGGTTAACAGATAAAAATTCAAACAATTTAATGTTGAAATGAACATACTAACGATGAACAATACTTCCACAGCATTTATTAACCTTAATGTTACAAATGGAATCTTAGTGTAGTGCAAGGGTCTCCAAACTCGGTCCTGGAGGGCCACTGTCCTGCAGAGTTTAGTTCCAACCCCAATCAAACACACCTGAACAGGCTAATCAGTGTCTTACAATGCCCTAGTTAGACACTGATTAGCTGGTTCAGGTGTGTTTGTTTGGGGTTGGAACTAAACTCTGCAGGACAGTGGCCCTCCAGGACCGAGTTTGGAGACCCCTGTGTTACCATTTCATACACATCCAGTCTGCTTTTTTAGAAGGCGATTATCTAATAAAAAACTAATGCACTTCTGCTTTGTTTGTTTCTGTCGGCAGCATGACGATTGCTTTCTCACATCACTAATTTTAAATATGCAACATTTGGGTCGGACTTGCGTGTGTTTTTATCACATTGTTTTAACTGCTTGAGGTACTGCTAATGTTAGCGTCTTCTCAGCCTTGTCGACAAACATACACACTGCTGTCATGTACCTGTTAATGCAGCATCTAGTCAAGAAATTAATTACTTGATTACATGATTTGGCAAAAAGTACTGTAGTGTTCTGTATCCATACGTTTCGCTGTCGTGTTTTAAACATCTGAATAGTCCGCGCTCTCGGCACAGCGCGCAGCCTCATGTGGTAATGTCAACAACACACGTGAGGGTTTTTTTTGCCTCTAGAGGACGCTCTCGTGCCATTTTATGCCAACAGACCCTTCTTAGAGCTCTTGTAGCCTACTGTGTAATGACAGCACACGTCTCAGCCGCTCCAGCAACGGACGCAACACGGGAAAACTATCGGTGAGGATTTTTGCCGATAACCGATTGTTCCACCAATCAACTATCGGTGCCGATTAATCGGCAAAACCGATGAATCGGTCGACCTCTACCAAGCATGCTCAACTGAAGCGTCTTCACTTACCTTAGTGATGTCCATGAGCTCAGAGTCCAGCTGAGTAATGGCTCCCTGCACAGAGGGATGCTGGGAATACTGTCTGCGGAGCGTTTCCTGGATCTGCACCTGAATCCGCACCACCTGGAGGATCACAGCAGCATTACGGCTCTCTTCCACTTATACATAATCTTCCTCACTGTAGAATGATGGACTTCAAATTGTTCGTATAACCCTTCCTAACCCTAAATGACCTATCGGTAAGCCCCGCTCCCCGTAGTTACTGTTGCTAACTGTCTTACAATGACAGCTGTCAGTTTGAGAACATTATCCGGAGATGTTTTTGGACACAGAATATAGCGGACCCCGTGGCCAAACTTTACTGATGGTTTATGAAGTTTATTGTGCCCTTTTTCTCTCCATAAAACCCACCATAAGAGCTGAAAAAACAAAGCAGAAGAAGTGCACATTAACGCCTCATTCACACTCTCTCTATCCTTTGAATTATCATTAACAAACACAGCTAATTATACAACACCACTAACAATACAACTAACAGTAAACAAACATATACAGACCGTATGCCTTTCGGGAGGTGCTAATAAACTTTGTATCTGCAAAACAACTCCGATAATCTGTGTGTGAGCTCTCCCTTTCTCTGTCCGTATCGTTCCCTAGACTATAATACCCATCAAAATAGGTGTTCCTCTAGCCTGACAAGCCAAACCCACATCAAGAACACACCATTGGCAGGGCTCAATCCGAGGGGCGGGATTAACGGTTGTCTTTCAGATTCCCTCTGCACATAATAGGATAGCGCTACAACCAACGGAGCAATGAAGAAGGTGAAGCGGAGCTAGTTGATGGATTAAACTTTCGCCGTATCCGGTCGGCAAAACACATCTTCCTTCCTTCAGAATGACTTCAGTGCCGTTCTTTGTTCTTTCCTCAAACAAAAGCTTAAAGGGATAGTTCACCCAAAAACGAAAATTAGGAAAAACCTCATATCAGCTCTCCAGACCGCCATAACTTCCTGCGAGTAAGGTCAAAATACCAGCGCGATCATAGAAATGTATACGTAGATTCCTCATTCTACCGATCTGCGCAGGCACTAATGAGGCATCTATGTATATATCTATGACTGCGCCGGTATTTTGACCTTACTCGCAGGAAGTTATGGCGGTCTGGAGAGCTGATGACATTCGTCTGATATGAGGTGAAATAATAGCATATATACTGTTGGGTTTATCGCAGAAACCGATCGTTTCGTGTCTTAAGACATCAATGTGTCGCCACGAGCCGCAGGGTTTAATTTTAAGTTTTCTGTGCATGGTTTTTTTTACTCTAATAGAATTAGACCCCATTGACATGCATTATACGGCTGACAGACGGCAACGATTGGAGTTAAAAATCTTAATTTGTGTACTACTGAAGAAACAAACACACCTACATCTTGGATGCCTTGGGGGGTAAGCAGAAAAACATCAAATTTTCGTTTTTGGGTGAACTATCCCTTTAACTCAAGTCTTCCAGAGTCGTGGACAAAGCCGATTAGAAATCTTTCTGACCATCAGCTTCTCTGGTTATAAGTAGCACGCGGAATCGGCGCAACTCTGCCGTCATTATGTTAAGCCCGCCCACCGACTCTATACACGATGTGATTGGCCTGACCAGAGTTGGGTTTTTCCAGCTGACCCTGACTGCAAATGACATCTGCTGCTGCTAGGGAGAGTCTAGATTTCTAGGCTAGAGTGCCTCCTTAGTAAGACAGACAATGCAGACCTAAAACATATCTAAACTCACAGAAATATCAAAAATATATACAAAAACAAATTAGACGATAAATCACAATAAAGTCTTTGACACAAAAGGACCACCTCTCGTCGAGGAGCATTCAAGTGGGACTTAAATATATAAACAATTTTAAAATACAGATTAATTTGGAACGGTTCATGTACCGCAGGGTAAGATCCAGTTAATATCGAGAGGCACTCCATATCGTTTATGTGTTTTGACCTACACCATCACATGACGTGAGAACAGTTAGTTATTCGGTTTGTACGTTAGCAGGGACTTTTATCGTAACTTAATGAGAGTATGACAACCAGAAAATCCTCTCAGGACACCTGGAGTCAGTGTTACAGACCCCAGACACATCGTTTTACCATTTTTGTAGCATAAACACCACCAAACCGATGAGGGCTTTGGATCTTCCAATGTTTCTCTATGGCACTGAAACCTAAAGATGTGCCGGTCCCAGTGCAACTGACACTCAACTGCCATTGGCTCATCTATGTTCAAGGGGAGGGGCTTACCGATAGGTCAATTGGTTCTCTTAGATCATTGCTGATGTCTTTCCTCCTTGGCATTATGTTAACAAACCCCTGAAGGCTCCAGACCAGCAAACCGACAATACTTCTGTTTTTATAGAGGTGATCACACTTGCTGAAGCCATCTTTTATAATGTCCTGATTCATAAATCCATAGAGTTCAATAGGGTGTCCTTTCTTTTTCACATGACTGTTTGGCCAATCCTAGCACACATATACAAAGTTATGCAGATAGAAATGAGTCATCTGTCATTCCTCCTAAACTTTAAACAATCAAAGCTAGAGGGAAATGCTGGACACACCCTCTGAAGTGCTTTGTACTGTTCAAATGGTGATGAGGACGGTTCTAGAACAGGTCTGGCTCCATAGCTCAGTGGTTAGAGCACTGGTCTTGTAAACCAGGGGTCGCGAGTTCGATCCTCGCTGGGGCCTGAGAATCAATTTTGCACAAGTATCAAAAACTATTTAACAAGAGGAACACTTACAAATCAACACGTGTGTGTCGCTTGTGTGCTGAGCTCCTACCAAAAGCAATCTATTATGTCTATGTAGTATCAGATTTATATACAACATCTGAAAATTAATCAATTAAACTAGGGATGAAAATTTTGGCCGATACCGATAACTCGTTATATTTGAAAGCCGATAACCGATATATTGGCCGATAAATCTAAATTTAATTTTGATATAATATTTGAGAGCCTGATTACAAAAACAAAAGTCTCAGCATTAAAGCCATGTCCCAAACACACAATTATGATGTTCTGATGATGTTATGTAGTCTATATGACAGAGTTGAGCTGCTCATGTAGCTCTGAACTGTATTTTCCTCTTTTGAAGTGATTCCAATCATATTTCAATCAATTCAAACCCATCATGATGAACAGTGAGCATCTGAAGAGTCTCAGCTGAAGGAAATAATACATTATAGTATATGGGACGAATTCTCTTATCGGGCCGATAACGATAACATTAACATTAAGAATGAACATTTATCAGCCGATACCGATATGGTGGACGATATATCGGGTATCCCTAAATTAAACAATACAATTTTTAAATGTTAATAATATATAATTATTAAATATTATTATTAGATTTCTTAAAAATCCATTTTTAATTTTACAGTACAGTGTTAGTTGAAATATTTAGGGTTTCTGCAGGTTTTGTGAAAGTAAATTTGAAACATTTTTAAAGGGGTGATGAACTGAGAAATCAACTTTCCCTCGAGCTTTTGATATATAAAAGGTCATGGTGATATAAGAATATCCTGTAAGTTTCAGAGCTGAAAACTTCCTTGTTAGTCAAAGAAAAGCTTTTATAGACACCAGGCCCAGAAAACGAGAGATCTCAGGATGTGCCCGGCTGTGATGTGAGAGTGTAGTGAAGCACCGCCTCAACAGAAGAAGAACAACGCCTGATTCTGTAGTCCCGCCCACCGACTTGTGTCACTAACATGACAGCTAAGAGCAGCATAGAGCTAAACAGCATCGAATTTCTAAGCAGTAAAAATACCACATGAGCTTTTCGGATTCTGATTTTTTTAAGCATTCTGATTCCAATATTATGAATGCATGGATGAACTTTATTTTTAATGAATATCCAGCTCACGCTCGTCTGTTCCTTCATTTAACCACGGATTTGTTTGTAAACAAGAGACTGGATTTGCAGACAGGAAGAGATTACATGAACGAATGAAGCAACACACTAATGTGAGTAAAACATGTTTTTTATATGCGATAGTATTGCATTGTTACAGATCATTTGATATCTATGGATTATGTGTACATGTCTAACAGAACATACCTTAGCACGCGGTCACAGGCTGGAGAATACTTTATTAGTGGTGTTGTTGGTTCATTACTGTCTTGATGTGCGTTGTTCACTCTCTTGACTCGATATTTGAAGGGCGCGTGTGTGTGTGTGTGTGTGTGTGTGTGTGTGTGTGTGTGTGTACGGTTCGCAGTTATATTCATCGATCTGGTGGGCCAAGTAACGTTAATAAAAAAACATCATTCCAATCAATCGCGGGTGGATGAGAGATGAATCATTGTGTTTGTTTGATAAAAGACATTTTGCGAGTCCTGGCTGTGGACTGGGCAATTCATTACGGTTGCCGTTTGCCACACGCCGTCACTGACAGGGGAGCAGAAGCTCATTAAAGATGCAAATCTTATCCAATCCTAGCCGTGGGCGTTTACTTCCAAGTCTTCAGTGCGAAACGCCCACCAAAACAGAGCGTTTTTCAGAGAGCCTCAAAACCAGGGCAGAAAATAGCCTATTACTGATTCATTATGATGTTTCAGAATGTAAAAACCATGCAAACGCAATAAGTTGATCTCAGACAACAGTATAACATTTTTTAAAAAGCCAGTTCATGACCCCTTTAATGTTGATGGCGTTATTTTACATGTGAATGTGCTTATAAGAGATCGATCGTTCTTCTTCGCCTGTGTTTTGATCAGATTCTGTACTCGTGCAGGAAATGTGTAATAGCGCCAATGGGAAAGTGTGTCCAGAGTTTGACTGGTACTTTATTATAATATACACAAAGAATATCAGCCGATATACAGATATCTGACTTTTTTACACCCTAATATCGGTTTCGGCCCCAAAAAACCCATATCAGTCGAGCTCTAGTCCTTAGTTTGTCACCCATGGCTTTTCCATTTTGGCTTAGTTTTTGTTAAATAAATAATGACACGGTGTAATGTCATGTGTTGTTCATCTGAGATTGTATTTACATCATTTTAAGACCTGCCAAGGACCAGATGATCTTTTATAATGTCCTGATTCATAAAACCATAGAGTTCAATAGGGTGTCCTTTCTTTTTGACTGTATATGTGTGCTACGATTGGCCAAAAAAGTTATGCAGATAGAAATGAGTCATCTGTCATTCCTCCTAAACTTTAAACAATCAAAGCTAGAGGGAAATGCTGGACACACCCTCTGAAGTGCTTTGTACTGTTCAAATGGTGATGAGGACGGTTCTAGAACAGGTCTGGCTCCATAGCTCAGTGGTTAGAGCACTGGTCTTGTAAACCAGGGGTCGCGAGTTCGATCCTCGCTGGGGCCTGAGAATCAATTTTGCACAAGTATCAAAAACTATTTAACAAGAGGAACACTTACAAATCAACACGTGTGTGTCGCTTGTGTGCTGAGCGCCTACCAAAAGCAATCTATTGTGTCTATATGTAGTATCAGATTTATATACAACATCTGAAAATTAATACATTAAACTAGGGATGCACTGATATGAACATTTTGGCCGATGCCGATAACTTGTTATTTTTGAAAGCCGATATCCGATATATTGGCCGATAAATCTAAATCACATTTTTATGTCATTTTTGAGAGCCTGATTACAAAAACAAAAGTCTCAGCATTAAAGCCATGTCCCAAACACACAATTATGATGTTCTGATGATGTTATGTAGTCTATATGACAGACTTGAGCTGCTCATGTAGCTCTGAACTGTATTTTCCTTTTTTGAAGTGATTCTAATCATATTTCAATCAATTCAAACCCATTATGATGAACAGTGAGCATCTGAAGAGTCTCAGCTGAAGGAAATAATACATTATTTATCAGCTTTAGTATATCGGACGAATGCTCTTATCGGGCCGATAACGATAACATTAAGAATTAACATTTATCGGCCGATACCGATATGGTGGACGATATATCGGGTATCCCTAAATTAAACAATACAATTTTGAAATGTTAATATATATTTTTTAATATTATTATTAGATTTCTTAAAAATCCATTTTTAATTTTACAGTACAGCGTTAGTTGAAATATTTAGGGTTTCTGCAGGTTTTGTGAAAGTAAATTTAAGACCTTTTTAAAGGGGTGATGAACTGAGAAATCAACTTTCCCTTGAGCTTTTGATATATAAAAGGTCATGGAGATATAAGAATATCCGGTAAGTTTGAGCTGAAAACATCCTTGTTAGTCAAAGAAAAGCTTTTATAGACACCAGGCCCAGAAAACGAGAGATCTCAGGATGTGCCCGGCTGTGATGTGAGAGTATAGTGAAGCACCGCCTCAACAGAAGAAGAACAACGCCTGATTCTGTAGCCCCGCCCACCGACTTGTGCCACTAACATGACAGCTAAGAGCAGCATAGAGCTAAACAGCATCGAATTTCTAAGCAGTAAACATACCAGATAAGCTTTTCGGATTCTGATATTATGAATGCATGGATGAACTTTATTTGTAATGAATATCCAGCTCATGTGGGGAAGACATTGTGCGTTTGTTCCTTCATTTAACCACGGATTAGTTTGTAAACAAGAGACTGGATTTTGCAGACAGGATGAGATTACATGAATGAATGAATGAATGAATGAAGCAACACACTAATGTGAGTAACATGTTTTTTATATGTGATAGTATTGCATTGTTACAGATCGTTTGATGTCTATTAGGGCTGCACGATTAATCGAAATCAAACCGCAATCGCGATTTGGCTTATGTGCGATTATGAAAGCGCAACGGCTGCGATTTTAATGAAATAAATATATGCCCAGCGTGTCAGTGAAGAGCGGCTCTGTGATCCGGAGTAAACGCTGCTCCGTCTGAAAGAATGCGAGTTTGAGCAACATGTGTCAAACATCTTCACAAACTAGTAATGCGAAGCGTTCATAAACCTGCTGTCCAACCCAACACAACGTTTAATAACATGTTTTAACTCACTTCATATAGTCAGTCGAGCTGATGTGGCTTCTTATCACAGAATGCTAATCAGCACTGCATACTTTATTATTATGAAAATACCCGAGAAGGCTTGAAGAACTCAAATACACCATATCTTGTCGAAGAAGCATTATCTTCATGTTTAATCAGTCAAAGCGTTTCTATCTTCTCTTTATTCAGCTACAGCGCGAGCTTCACATTAGGGATTACATGAAAACAAACGATTACTTCTCTGGCGCAAATGTGTCGTTTCGGCTCGAGGGCGCCCTCTGGCCTCCAGTATGAATGACACTTTTGGGTAGAAAATAATAAAAATAAAACTTCTCTCTAAATAAATTTAAAATGACAATCCATATGTTTTTCTTCAATGTACAGGAGTTTTAATCCCCACAGTGGATGCATAAGAGGCTCATATTTCATATTAAAGACATAGACCTTAAGAAATTGATATCACAGATAAAAAGCACATATTTGTATAATAATAATTGTTTTTTTTCCAATAAATCCTTAGACCTTTCTAATGATTTTTAGTCATAGGCTGTCAGCATACTAACAGGTAACCCATAATTTTTAGTTTTCTGTAAAATATAAATATGATTATTATACGGTTATATTTATTCTTAAATGCTCTATTTAAATTTTTTAATAATGAATGTAATTGTAATAGTAATATTTCTTATTTTTATTTAGCAATAATAATAATAATCATAATTATGATTATTAGTCACATTAATATATAAACACAAAATGTTATATACACACTTTTCATTAGTAAAAATAAATTAATAATAATAAACACATTTTTAAATCGCAATCACAATTTTAACCAGAATAATTGCAATTAGATATTTTCCCCAAATCATGCAGCCCTAATGTCTATGGATTATGTGTATGTGTCTAACAGAACATACCTTAGCACGCTGTCACAGGGTGGAGAATACTTTATTTGTGGTATTACTGTCTTGATGTGCATTGTTCACTCTCGACTCGATATTTTAAGGGTGAGCGCGTGTGTGTGTACGGTTTGTGGTTATATTCATCGATCGGGTGGGCCAAGTAGCGTTAATAAAAAACATCATTCCAATCAATCGCGGGTGGATGAGAGATGAATCATTGTGTTTGTTTGATAAAAGACATTTTGCGAGTCCTGGCTGTGGACTGGGCAATTCATTACGGTTGCCGTTTGCCACACGCTGTCACTGACAGGGGAGCAGAAGCTCATTAAAGATGCAAATCTTATCCAATCCTAGCCGTGGGCGTTTACTTCCAAGTCTTCAGTGCGAAACGCCCACCAAAACAGAGCGTTTTTCAGAGAGCCTCAAAACCAGGGCAGAAAATAGCCTATTACTGATTCATTATGATGTTTCAGAATGTAAAAACCATGCAAACGCAATAAGTTGATCTCAGACAACAGTATAACATTTTTTAAAAAGCCAGTTCATGACACCTTTAATGTTGATGATGGCGTTATTTTACATGTGAATGTGCTTATAAGAGATCGATCGTTCTTCTTCGCCTGTGTTTTGATCAGATTCTGTACTCGTGCAGGAAATGTGTAATAGCGCCAATGGGAAAGTGTGTCCAGAGTTTTGACTGGTACTGTATTATAATATACACAAAGAATATCGGCCGATATACAGATATCTGACTTTTATACACCATAATATCGGTATCGGCCCCAAAAAACCCATATCAGTCGAGCTCTAGTCCTTAGTTTGTCACCCATGGCTTTTCCATTTTGGCTTAGTTTTTGTTAAATAAATAATGACACGGTGTAATGTCATGTGTTGTTCATCTGAGGTTGTATTTACATCATTTTAAGACCTGCCAAGGACCAGATGATCTTTTATAATGTCCTGATTCATAAATCCATAGAGTTCAATAGGGTGTCCTTTCTTTTTGACTGTATATGTGTGCTAGGATTGGCCAAACAAAGTTATGCAGATAGAAATGAGTTGTCTGTCATTCCTCCTAAACTTTAAACAATCAAAGCTAGAGGGAAATGCTGGACACACCCTCTGAAGTGCTTTGTACTGTTCAAATGGTGATGAGGACGGTTCTAGAACAGGTCTGGCTCCATAGCTCAGTGGTTAGAGCACTGGTCTTGTAAACCAGGGGTCGCGAGTTCGATCCTCGCTGGGGCCTGAGAATCAGTTTTGCACAAGTATCAAAAACTATTTAACAAGAGGAACACTTACAAATCAACACGTGTGTGTCGCTTGTGTGCTGAGCTCCTACCAAAAGCAATCTATTGTGTCTATATGTAGTATCAGATTTATATACAACATCTGAAAATTAATAAATTAAACTAGGGATGCACTGATATGAACATTTTGGCCGATACCGATAACTTGTTATATTTGAAAGCCGATAACCGATATATTGGCCGATAAATCTAAATCACATTTATGTAATTTTTGAGAGCCTGATTACAAAAACAAAAGCCTCATCATTAAAGCCATGTCCCAAACACACAATTATGATGTTCTGATGATAATGTTATGTTCTCTATATGACAGACTTGAGCTGCACTGAACTGTATTTTCCTTTTTTAAAGTGATTCCAATCATATTTCAAGCAAATATATCGGACAAATTATTTTATCGGGCCGATACCGATATGGTGGATGGGTATTCCTGCTTATTCCTACGGGACTCTGCTTTAATGGTTAAATTTAGTTTTACTGACTTTCGTTCATCTTCTGAACACAAATGAAGATAATTTTAATGAACTTGATTTGTGTCTCTCCATTGACAGTCTAAGCAACTTCCACTGAAGCTTCAAAAAGTTAATAAAGAGATCGTAACACTAATCCAAATGATTCAAGCGCGTTATTCCACATTCTCTGAATAGACTTGACGGCTTTATATGATGAAGGAAAGTCTTACGGGTTTGGAACGACATTAGGGCGAATAAATGATGACCATTTTCATTTCTGGGTGAACTGTCCCTTTAAGTGAACTGACCTACTTTTGATTTATTCATCCAAAATTTGTCAAATTCTGTGACATTATACAGTAAATTCCATATTTATGAATGGATTCTGCAATTCCGTCCATATTTTCTGCATCACAGAAATCATAGAGCCCTAATTTAATGCCATGATATAAATCTTTCAGGATGTTTAAGGCCTTAAACTGTGGAAGGTGAAATTAAGACTTTTTATTGAATATTTATTATTATGAAATTGATATTGTGCCGACCAACAAACACTCTGGCGCTTTAAAACAAAACAATAACATTTATATTTTTACGCAAATGGCTCATTCACAGCAGTCATTCAGGTCATCAGCTGCTCGTGTGTCATTACCTCCATCTTCTCCTCCAGTTCATGCAGAAACTCTCCATCGGCTCCCAGTGAAGACACACAGGATGAGCTCTTGGCCGAGAGGATGGCCCTCGAGATGTACTCCAAACGCTGCTTCAGAGAGATCTCGGTGCTACACACACACACACACACACACACAGAAACAACATTAACCACTGAGTACCAGGGTGAGGCAAACTGAACCTTTGAGGACTCATATAAACATGAAAAAAACAGAAATACCAATATTTAAAATGGAGGGATTTTGAACCAATTAGATTTCAGTGGGCGGGGCTAACCAGCATGTTACCTGTGCATGTCTGCCAGTCGCGCCAGCACGTGTGCCGCTTTGCCAAAGCTTCTATTCTTCTCGTAGTATCGCCACAGAAGGTCCATGTTACGCACTTTACTCTGGTCTTGTTTGATCATGTGCATCAAATGATCCTCGAGGTACGGAGAATTCACCTGGACCGGAGGAGAAAGGGTCCTTAACACTCACAGCAAAGACGCCTTCATCTGTGTTATAAAACTCATGTGTCATACCTCCAGAAGTTTGTCGGTCAGATCGGCCTGAATGAGCCAGTTATAGAGAGCGATGTGGAAGAGCTCATCTTGAGATCTCTGAGCGAGACCCAGCATCTGCTCAAACTGAGAGAAGAGTCAGTCAGGATCAGTTACTGCTCGTTCATCTAAAACATCATTTTCTTTCACTGAAATAAAGCTGAAAATTAAATAAACAAACAGCAGGTGAAATGTTTTAATTGCGATTAATTACAGAAAAAAACGTGCGATTAATTAGTTAAAAAATTTTTTTTGATTGACAGCACTAGTAATAAATAAACTGAATTAAATAAATTACAACATTTTAATTAAATGAAAAATAAAATCAAAAATAAATACATTAAACTTAAAATAAATAAGATGACTAAATGTGTAAATTGAAATCTAAATATAAGCTAAAACCTAAAAAGAAATTAGAAAAAGTTGAAGCACTAAATAAGGTTATTATAGTTTTAGTTTTTTTAGTTTTTTATTTTATTTTGCTTAGTTTAATTTATTTGACCAAGTCTGTTAGTTTTAGTTTTGTACACATTTAGTTTAAGGTTTTTTTTTACATTTAATTTAATTAAAAAAAACATACACAAATAAAAACACTAAAGTAAATAAAACTAAATAAAGTATTAAATAAATTGAATTAAAAACACTTAAATAAAAACAGCAAATAAAATAAAAAGTTAAATGAAAAACAAAAATAGATAGGGAAAATCTAAAATAAATAAATAAAACTACAAAATTAAGCTAATTAAAAAATGTATATATTAAAAACTTAAGCTAAAACTTCCAATGCAGAGAAAAGAGAAATAAAATACTTGAAAATAAGTTAAAGTACTGCATAAGGTTATTATAGTTTTGTTTGTTTTATTCAGTTTATTTCGCTTTCAATTTCAAATTTAGTTTAATTTGTTATTTTACCAAGTCTGTTAGGCTCTTTTGGTGCACATTGGTCTTTTATTTTTACTTTTATTTCGTTTTTCAAGGTTATTTATTTATTTCGTTTTAAGTTTGAGTTAACTAAAAAAACCCTGGTACTAAATTACTAAAACAAAAATTAGAAATGTAAAATAAAAACTGCAATAACAAATGCTTACATTTCTAACAAAATAAATTAAGGCTAAATAGAAAAACAATACAATTTTCTATTTCTATTTTCTAAAACTTAAACTGAAAAAATAAAAAAACAAAAAAAATCATTCAAAATATGAATAAGTACTCCTAGGACCCAGAAAAAAAAAGTTTTTTGAATTTAGTATTTTTTTTATGTCATTACATTGTTTAGAGCATAAGAAACAAATGGAAAAAAAACATTTTTGAAAAATGATATTTTATTCATATGTTATGATATGTCCTCTGTAGTTGACAGCAGGACTCAGTTGTTAAAAAAAATAAATTGACATGAAATTGCATGTATAGGCAAAAACTATGGGATTTATTTTTAATTCACCAATCAATTTTTAGGTTTCAGGGTTTTTTTTAAACAAACTTTATTTAAAGATGATTCTGAACTATGTTATGAAAGATATAATGAAATGCATTCATATAGCATTTTACTTTATTAAATATGTGACCATTCCCATTCAATTTCCCATTCAATACAATGTATCTATTCACTGCATCTAATTTGCATATGAATGTGTTCTTGGTGCAACATGTAATGAAAATAGAAGTGTAATAATGGGAGGAAAAATTGGCAACATTTTCATAATAATATCTAATATTTCATAGGAATATTGATATGTAATTTCTTTCCCTGTTCACTTGTTATGTCTCCAAAATGCCTGATAATCATGATTTAAGTCCTGGTGTCACTACAGTGCTCATTTATGAAATCAATGCCCTGTTTTGTAACAGAAAGTCATATTTTGATTAGAAACCTCATAACATTTTCCTGAGATGTTGATGTATAACAAACAATTTGAAAATTAATCAGATTTAAATTATAATTAAAAAATATGATCATATTTCCATAAGAGTGCTAAACATTAATGTCAGCCGTTTTTAAAGACCAAGAAGAAGTTGTTGTCCTGGTGAAACCTCCAAACATTTGGCATCCCTGCAAAGCCCTGAATGTGCTCTTTACAGGACAACCAGACTGTGACATGTGACATGTATGATGTCAGAGAAATTCTCTAAAATATAATGTCCACTACAGTGGACAAAAGTCTATTCTTGGGTCCCAGGAGGTTAATAGAAACATTAAAATAACACTGCATCAAACAGGCACATGAAGTTCAAGCAGGTGTCATGTAACTCACATGGGCGGCAGCGTCCTCATTGCTCAGCATGTTGGGGTCAGAGGTCATGACGGGCGGTCCGGGTTGTTTAGGGACGCTGGGAGACTGAGGGGCCGCTTTACTCTGGTTCACTAACTCCTGCATGGTGTCCGTGATGCATTTATAACAGGACAGCCTGGACAAAAAGTAATGATTTTTATTTATTTATGACCGGATTCAAACCTGCAACTCCCCCATGAGCACCTTAGGATCCTAAATGATGAGTACGTGTGTGTACCGACCTCTCCTGGAAGGCCAGCTGGCCGGCGGAGTCCTCCTCTGGTTCTCCGTTCCTGTAGAAGTGCGGCCCCAGTTTCTGAGGGTCTTTTTTATCAGCGGCTGTGAGACACAGCTCCACCACTCCCTCATAGAAACGCACTGAACGGGAGCAGAGAGGGGTCAGTTTCCTATATAAAGATCGGTCAGTTGCTCTTCGTTTAAAGACGCTCACCTTGCCGGTACTGCGAGCAGACGAGAGGCAGGTCTGTGTGGTGGCTGATCTGCTGATAGAGACGGAGGGATTCCTTCAACGTTCGCTCCTTCTCCAGCTTGCTCTGGATCTGTCTGGAGCTCTGAAGCAGCTCATTGGCCTGTGAGGAGAGAAAGAGATTTGATATCGCCCTTATTCTCAACCGGGTCCAGTTTATCAAACACAAAGACGTTCAGTTCTGTACTGACTGGATGATCATGTGACGACATGTAGAGGCATAAACAACAAAAAGAAACATTAAAATAAGTAATGCTTAAATATTTTTTAACTTCAAAAGTAACAAAAAAAATTGCTTATCGAATTGTTAATGAACCAAATTGGAATCAAGATCAGCGATAATTAAATATTGAATTTTATTACATTATTAAAAATGTTATTTAAAGGGGTGGTAAACCACAATTTCACTTTTCTAACTTCAGCTAGTGTGTAATGTTGCTGTTTGAGCATAAACAACATCTGCAAAGTTACAACGTTCAAAGTTTAAAGCAAAGGGAGATATTTGCTTTAAAAGAAATCCATTTCTAAGGACTACAGCAAACGGCCGCTAGGGACTACAGACATTCCTCCAGGGTCTCTGACATCACCAGCCCCAATATTTACATAAACCCCTCCTCCGAGAATATGAAATAAGGGGGGCGAGGCCATTTTGTATCGCCGTGGGGAATAGTTGTTTTGTTAGGCTAGTTAGTAGGCTGGAGTGCTGTTGCCAATGCCGACGAAACGCTGTTATTTTCATCCGGATTGCAGGTCCACTTTGTTCAGCCTTCCTAAGGACGGGGGTGCATTGCAGTGCGTTTAACACACAACATCATGTTATATGCATGTGTGTATGAGACAGAGGGGAACACGGTCGCATTTGCAGCAGATATATGCTGCCCATCATAAATCAAAGCACGAGACAGACAGGGGTCGGAGGAGAAGACCGGAAAATGTGACATAATTGACAATATTCGTCTGTATTTGCAATACACGAGCCGCGGTTCAGCTGCGCGAGACAAACAGTGTGAATGCACAACGGGCGAAAGCTTCCACAATCTTCACGAGTTCAATGAAGGATTCGCACAACGGCTTGTCCTGAAAGATGGATTTAAAAACAGAAGCTGTTTACGGGCCACAACCTGTAAGTCTGATTTATTTTTCGTCGATGTGTTTTCCTGTAATAGTTTGTGTTGTTAATTGTATGTTGTAGCAAGGAAGTACAGATGACAACGCTCATTTGGCTCTGCAAACCAGTTTGTTAAATGCTCATTCATACTTAACATTATCCGACAAACACCGAACGTTACAAACTTTTTAAAATCTCAACAGCGAACTTGGCATTAGTGTAAATTATTCTTTGATTAGAGCTTTTATGTATTGTTTATCTACAGGCATGCTGAACATGGTTCTGTGTTTGATTTGGATACTATAGTAAAGCCAATGTTTAGTGTTCGTTCTTGCGACAGATATTTGGCAAATCGTTCTAAAAATAAAAAAGTAACGGTGCCATTCAGTAGCGATCACTACAGATCCGCAGTCTTTACTCTTGAGGACTGAACAGGTTCTGCGCGATCATCTTCACTAAAATTGTCTGGGTCTGATTCGGGCTCAAATTGGTATGGTTTTATAGACGCCATTGTACTACCCAAAGCACAGGCTACCGGTGAAGGGAAGGGGCGTGACGTTTCCGACAAGCGTGCACTAGGCGGTTAGCCAATCACAACACACTGGGCCAGCTAACCAATCTGAGCCCATTGCGTATTTTTGAGGGACCGGCTTCATACAACCCGGAAACCATCAGACCGTTTTTACAAGGAGGGACAGAGCAGTGCAGAATAAAGATCAAATATATGAAAAATAATGCAATTTTTTAAAAATGAAGCATGAACACGTTACAGTGCACCCCACAAACACAATCAAGCCTTCGAAAGAATGTGTTTTACCACCCCTTTAAATAAATAAAAATCATAAACTATTTCACTAAATAAATGTAAATACAAAATAAACAAAAATAAAAAACTTGAATAAAATAAATAATCAAAGTAGTAAAAACAAAACTAAAAAATAAACAAGAATAAAACCTAAAGTAGATAAATAAATAAAACTAATTAAAAAACAACATCAATCAAAAATGAAATAAATTAAAATACTAAAACATATTAATAAATAATAAATACATAGAAATATGCTAAATAAAAAATACATACACTAAAAAAAATACATACAATAAATGAACTAAATAAAACTGTGATTCTTTTCCCACAAATGTACATAAAAAATTAACTAAAATTAAATGAAAAACTGGAATAAATAAAATGAACTAAATAAAAAGAAAAAATTGAATAAATAAAAACAAATAAAAATATATAGATAGACAAACAAAACACCCCAAAATAACTAAAGTAAATAAAAACCAAATAAATTTAAAAATGAATTAACTCTAAAATAACAAGCTAAAATAAAAAAAAAGTAATACAAATTTAACAAAAAAGTAAAAAAAAAAAAAATAAAAATAAATACATGCACTAAAAAATTAAATAAATGAATGAACTAAATAAACCCGCTGCCTGGAGTTATGTTTCCGTCGTCGAATCGTTGTATTGTGTGTGTTGTGTGTACCTTGGAGCAGGTGCTGTCGTCACTGCTGTACAGCAGAGGGCAGATGTCTCTCAGGTGAGCGCTGACCGTGTCGACAGACGCGCTGTCTTTGATGTACACGTTAATGAGGGCGGTGATGAGAGCGCCGGACAGCTCGCGTCCAGAAACCACCACGTCCTTAAAACTCACGGCCTTCATCTGATCCTGAAACTCCTGAGAGCGGAAGAAAACCGGCGAGGGACATTATAGGAAGGAAATCTCTTCATATCGCAGAAAAACAAAACATCAGTTTTTTACATTATCATGCAGCCCTATATCAATATGAATTTGACACTCGGGCTGTTTATACTCAAGAAAGCAGAGCGCAAGAGCAATGGGTCGTACCTTGGGCATCTCAGAGATGATGAGGCTGAACTGATGGTCACACAGAAGTTTCCAGAGCGCCAGCGTCTGACAGGAGCGATGGATCAACTGCTGCATGGCCTGAAGAGACGCCTTCTCGTGCGCTTGAGCCTCCGCTGAGGAACAAACATGAGAGATGGTGAATATCTGAACATGCAGACACACAAACGTACACAAACTGAAACTCACTGTGGTACTTCCTCTGAAGCTCCTGCTGTACTTGTTGAGAGCTGGAACCATCGGGACGCATGAATCCCAGAAGTCTTTGCTGTAGGTTTGCCGGTGAGCTGAAACTGAGGAGGTCAAGTCAGTTAGAAAACAGCTTTGGCTACAGGAAACAACATGAGCAGGAGAGGAAGTGATGGGGACCTACTTGGCCACACCCAGAGAAGTGGGACTGAACTGGGAGTTTTTGTCCAGGAATTCCTTCAAACCCTGAAGCTCCATTAGGACGAGCTCCAGATCAGACGAACTAGCCGTGCTCTCCAACTAAAGAGCCAACAACAACATCAACGAACCACACAAAGCTGCTGTGATTTCACACCAGAGACACGTCAACCTGACGTCACATGACACCCATTGAACGTCTGATATATACGGCGCACTAAATTGATTGGATGAGTTCTACACGAGGGGATTCCCAGGAGACGCATGTCATGTAAAAGTGTTTTACACGCCGATCTGTTACTGTAGGGACATGTAAACATAACGCTGAACTGTGATTGGTTGCTTTATATAATCAATCAGACGGCTTCTGGCCGATCCTTGGTCAGTGAAAGTCCAGACCTTCTGTCGTCAGTCTAAAGGTTTGGCTGCGCGAGACTGACCTGAACCCAAACACACTAAATGATTGACAGGCAGAGAACTTTTCTGATTGGCTAAAAAGTTGCTGGAAGTGATGCACTACAACAAATCTGGAACGCAAGCAGAGCAGAAAAGTAAAAGTGCTCCAAAATCTGTCATAACTCACAAATACACAAAAATAAAAACAATTTTGTTTTTTTTGTAAAATTCAAAATCACAAACTAAAATCTGTAAAAACTCAAAAGCAATAAAGTATTTTTGTAATTTTTTTCTAAAATCTGTCATTACCAACAATAAATAAAATAAATAAAAGCAAAGCATTGTAAAAATCTGTCATTACCCACAATAAATAAATACTAAACAAATAAAAACAAAAGCATTGTTATTTTTTGCCAAAATCGGTCATTACTTACGATAAACAATAAATACATAAAAACAATAAATACATTTAAAAAAAAACATTTTTGTAAAAATGCTCTAAAATCTTTTCATTACTCACGATGAATAAAAAAAAATAAAAATAAAAAGCATTTTTGTAAAATTGTAAAAATAAAAATCAATAAAAACTAAATAAACAAATAAAAGCAATAAAGAATTTTTGTCTTCCATCAGATCTTCCATCTGCCAGAATCGGGCAGTTAGGGATCTATTTATCATCATTTTTCTTTTCTTTTTTTACAACTGTTTTAATTATCCTTGTTTTTATTTTTAATTCTTATACATGGTATTTTTTATTTCTTATGCATATGTTATCACTATTTTAATTCATTTTATAGGTAAAGCACTTTGAATTACCATTGTGTGTGAAATGTGCTATATAAATAAACTTGCCTTGACTAAAATCTGTCATTACCAACAATAGAGAAAATAAATGAATAAAAGCAAAACATTGTAAAAATCTGTCATTACTCATAATAAACAATAAATAAAAACAAAATTTTTTTTGTAAAATTGCTCCAAAAATCTGCCATTACTCATGATAAATAAATCAAAATAATAAATAAAAATAATTTTTGTAAAAATTGCTCCAAAAATCTGTCATTACTCATGATAAATAAAAACAAATAATAAATAAAAAGCATTTTTGTAAAATGCTCTAAAATCTGTCATTACCAACAAGAAAATAAATAAATAAATAAATAAATAAAAGCAAAGCATTGTAAAAATCTGTCATTACTCATAATAAACAATAAATTAATACTTTTTTTGTTGTTGGTAAAAATGCTCCAAAATCTTTCATTACTCATGATAAATAAATACAAATAATAAATAAAAAGCATTTTTGTAAAAATTGCTCCAAAAATCTGTCATTACTCATGATAAATAAATAATACATAAAAAACATTTTTGTAAAATGCTCTAAAATCTGTCATTACTCATGATAAACGAATAAAAATAATAAATAAAAAGCAATTTTTGTAAAATTGCTCAAATCGGTCATTACCCACAATAAATAAATAAAACAAAAATAAATACAAATTTAAAAAAGATAAAAACCAGACAAATAACACATTTTACAAAAATGTAAAAATACCATAAAGTGTGTCATTACTCACAAAAGTCATCGTCTGACTCCCTTTGTTTATGAAGGTCTCCATCGAAAGACTCCCGTCCCAGATGTTCCTGTTCAAAGCATCAGGATAAAGTGAATCAGTGCATCTTCACTACAGCATCAGCCAGAACAGAGCGATCAGCTTTCCTGGTGTCAAGACAAGCATGTATTTAGCGTAGCGCTGACTGACCCCAGTATACGTGTGAAGTAAATGCAGATGCCGTTGTGTTTTCCAGAGAAGATGACCTCCGGTCCAGAGGACATCGCTGAGAGAGCAGCACCGCCGGGGCTCATGGGCGTACCCGGGAAATAAGGGGTGGACACGGTTGGCGGGAACATGCCTGATGAGTCAAACACACGGGACGCATCCATCAGGATCTACTGCACTGTGATATTATTGCATTCAATTCTTTATTTAGAATAACATGCAAAATAATAAGAAACAGACAACAAACAGATGCATTATGGGCCTGGAATAGAGACACACACACATCATTGATTTCTTTACTTGTGTAGAATGATTGCATTAAAGAGGACCTACTAAGCTTTTATACATCGTTTAAGTAATTAATACGCAGAATAAAGGGGCGGGGCCTGGTTGAGTGAGTTGAAACTGGTGGTTCTGGTAAGGGGCGGGACATTTCCCAAACACCAATCACAACACACTGCTCCAGCTGACCAATCAGAGCACAGTGTGCTTTTCAGAAGGAGGGGCTTCATAGAGACAGGAACTAAACAGAGCGTTACTGACAGACTGGGAAGAGAGGAGCCGTAACAATGGAGAATATGAGGAGATGATCAACATTACAGCAGGAAAACCTGCTCCAGTAGAGCCAGAACACAACATAACAGGTCCTCTTTAACATCAGCTGTACTAGTCCACACAGATTAGTGAAGTGGCCACTGGTCTGAGGGGTAGTTTTATACCTGGGGCAGGTGTGGCAAGGAAACTGGGGTTTGGTAGGGGGCTGCCGACAGGCATTGGGGATCCTACAATCACAGCAGACTACAGATTAGACATTAGTCAACACTGACAGCTTCTAAGTGTGATTCGACACGGTTAATGGTTACAACAAGATTTGTGCGGCAGGTTGAAACGTTTCTTACCTGGTACGGGGGAGCTGAAGAGCGGGCCGACGTTACTGGGCGCAGAAAGGGCAGATGGGAAACGCATCTGAGCCTCTCCACCATACCTGCATACAAACACCTTCTGTGTTAAATACATCACATCAAATCAGGCCGAGCAATGTGTAAAAACACTCGCAAGATCTCATGATGATTTTGTTGGCCATCTAAAATTAAGAAACAATTTGTGAAGATTGCAATGGTTTTAAAGTGCATTTTATGATAATGGTAACGTTGATCATGGGGAATAAATTACATTTTACACTATATTCAAAACAGCTGTATATTTCACTGTTTTACTGTACTTTTGACCAAATAAATGCTGCCTTGCGGAGCAGAAGATACACTTTCAAAATCATTAAAACATATTTTTGACCCCAAACTTTTGATCGGTAATGTGTGTGTGTGTGTATATATACAGGTGCTGGTCAAATAATTAGAATATCATCAAAAAGTTGATTTATTTCACTAATTCCATTCAAAAAGTGAAACTTGTATATTATATTCATTCATTACACGCAGGCTAATATATTTTAATTATTTATTTATTTTAATTTTGATGATTATAACAGACAACTAAGGAAAATCCCAAATTCAGTATCTCATAAAATTAGAATATTACTTAAGATCAATACAAAGAAAGGATTTTTAGAAATCTTGGCCAACTGAAAAGTATGAACATGAAAAGTATGAGCATGTCCAGCACTCAATACTTAGTTGGGGCTCCTTTTGCCTGAATTACTGCAGCAATGCGGCGTGGCATGAGTCGATCAGTCTGTGGCACTGCTCAGGTGTTATGAGAGCACAGGTTGCTCTGATAGTGGCCTTCAGCTCGTCTGCATTGTTGTCCACTCATAGAATATAATGAATATATAGGCTAACATAATGAATATATAAAGCAAATATAATGAATATATAGGATAATATATTGAATATATAGGCTAATATAGTGCATATATTTAGTGAAACAGTTGATTTCTCTAGTGAATAAAATTCTGTGGACACTGAATTAGTGCCCGAGGTAAATGTGATGCTAACGTTACATGACATTGTTTAGTTTACAAGCATATTGACGTCTTTCCGCCGTTGAAACACACGATGATACGTGACAGTAAGTTGTAATGTATCTTCAACATGCCTTCAGATGGTCATTCATGTTTAATCTTTAGGAAGAGATGATCGATCGCGTTCACAGATGATTGCATTCACGCGACCACTTGAACTGTGTTCAGTTGCGCTACATTAAAGAGCGTCAAAACGGCATTTATCGTTTGAATTTCGTGATCAAATGGACTGAATACTTAATATGTTCGTGTGGGAACTCGGATTGAAGTCTCATCGGCGAGTCTCTCTGATCGCGTCTGTGATCATTCACACTGCGTGATTGTCACTCGCGTGCACGAGCACCGATTTGCCTATGATTTCAGGCATTTGTCGGCGATTTCGCAAAACCTGTCGGCGAGTCAAAATCGGGGCTAAAATCTAAGCATAAAGCGCTTCTGCAAAATAAAACCAGAAACCGAGGGGAACGTGGATATGATGTCATCGACAGGCCACACCCTCACACATCCCGGTTCCTCGGGTAAAAGAGCATCTCACAATTTATAAATAGTTGGAAACATTCGGGATATTGTAAGTACTCAACTGAACAAAATATATAACACTGGCCTAGTGGTGTTTGGATATTTTACTGACAAAATGTTACATAGTGCAGCTTTAATTTTCTTATAATTGGCTAGAATGACTGGTGACATGAAACGGTTCCTCTGATTTAAAAACACCCAAAACATCTGAACACCTATAAATCAAAATCATATCTGACCTGAAGAAGGCTCGAGTGGCCCATACGGACACCTCTCTATCACACGCCGCAGTGGAACAGGCCAAGATGAGCGCCGTGGCACACGCCTGCTCTTCCTGTGAACGGAGATGAATATTTATAGAGAAATACATTAAGATGACAGCATTAAAATAACAAGCATGAGGACACATACCCTATGCAGCTTGAAGAACCTCTCGATCTCCTCGCTCTCGCCTCCAGCGCTGCTCACCAGCAGGTGGCGCAACTGATCCACCGGCCTAAACTTGTGGAAGATGTGACTGCCCTGCAGACGGCACAGCAAACAGTAAGAGAAGAAGAGCGTGAAGAATATCACAGTGTCATCAACGGGAAGATAAATCACACCTGAGCGGACAAGAGAACAAATTTCTGCGGCGGGATGTTGTGCTGCTGAACGACTAAAGGAGAATCAGTGACTGGAATGAGATCTTTATTCAGAGGAGTGAGGATTCTGGGAGATTTCGATTCCTCGATTGAACACAGAGCCCATGAGTGACCGTCCACGTTCACCGTCATCTAACGAAAAAGACAAAAAATATTAGCGTCAGAGCACCATCTAAAAAAATAAATTAAAAAAAGGCCAAAATTTCCAGTTTAAGACTTTTTATGGCCTTAAATTTGATATAACTTAATTCCCGCAGGAAAACAGATAGACAGCAAATGACTTGATTTCTGACCTGAGCTTCCATGAGGGGCTTTTTAAAGGGAAACGAATCGTGGTTGATGCACCACAGGACATCGCTGTCTTCCGTCTCAGACGAGGCCATCAGCAGAACACCTTTACTGTACAGAGCCTTGTGGATTTTAGCTGGTTTCTGGAGTGTGGAAGACGCAGAGAATCCGGGCGGCAGACGCACATGCACCAGCGACAGGATGCAGGGCCGGGCCAGGACGTGTTTGGCGGTGGGCGGAGCAAAAGGGATGCTGCTAAAGTAAAGACGCACACCTGCACAACACACAGAAACACAGCTATAAATACAGATCAGAGCTTCATTAGTCTCCGTTTATAACTGAAGAGTTCGTACCAGCATGAGTGACGGCCAGCAGCTGACAGTCTGACGACTCCGAGCGATCGATTACTGCGATCTGAACGATGGGTTTGAACACGGAGCGATCAATCGTCCTGAAAAAAAGAAGCAAAGACATGAATTTGAGCTGATAAATGCATTATAAAAGGGAATTCAAAGAAAACACTATTAGTGATCATATCAGTATTAACCAATATTATCAATTTAATTCATTTTAAATGTATTAATGATACATTTATTATTAATAATGAAATGGTTTCATTTAAAAAAAATATATATATATATATATATTTATCTATATATTATTAATGATAATTACTAATATACTCAGTTCACAGCATATTGGTGATTATTAGTATTTTGTAATGCATTTAAATTGATTTAAAGATTAAAGATAATGGTATTATGAATCTATTAATAAAATTGTATTTTTATATTAAATAATGTTATTATTAATTATTAATCAAATTTAATTATTATTATGCTGATTAATGAAAAGTGTAAATTTTTGTTATACATTATTAATAATAAAATAATAATTATTACTATAATTAAATGTAAATATCATTAAGAAAAAATAAGACAGCACAATATATTGGTGAGTATATTAATATTGACCAATATTAGCATTTTAAAATTATATTTACATGTATTAAAGACGATTAATTTATATAATAATATATAATACTATTAATAGTTAGAATAAAATACAAAATAAATAGAATATTTTACAAAGATGTATATTAAAGATAATATATGAATTACTATATATGTATATATTATTATTATTACAATTTATTTGTAATATTTATATAATATTACAATTTAAAACAGCTGTTTTCTATGAGAATATACTGTAAAATGTAATGCATTCCTTATTTATATAATATATATTTCATATATTTATGTAAAATTATTCAAAATGCAATCATTCAAATTGTAAACTCATATTGGCTATGTATTTATCAGCCAAAATGTTTCTATGAGAGGTGAAGCTGTACCTGGCGATGTTTCCAGCCGCTGAGACGATGGAGCTTTGAGACATGGCGGCGACTCGACTCATTCCCTGCCCATCAGCGCCGAGATCATACACCTGACAGACACGAGAGCACATCAGAACGCCACTCAAAACCATAAACCCCACCGCATGCGATTCATTATCAAAGCACACACCTGCAGAACACCCTTCTCGGAGCGCGTGTATAAAATGTTCCGTGAATTGTCAACAGCAATTTGGACAACAGGATCTGCAACAAACGACACGATAAAAAACGAGAAACATGACATAAAAGCACAAAACAGCCCGTGTTCGTCTGCTGAGAGCCGCTCTCACCGTCCTCAGAGAAGGAGAACTGCAGTAGTGAAGGAATGAGGAAGGACAGGCTGCTCTTGGAGTGGTTGATCTTCCTGCAGCGCTGACTGAACCAGCCCGCTTCAGCCTGATAGGCGATCTCGTACAGGCAGCCGTCTTTACCCGCCATGAAGATGCGGCCCACGTCCGTGGAGGTGATGGCCAGCAGGTAGGTGTTATCCGTGGGGATGGAGTAGAGAGGATCCGGCAAAAGCTGCATCGCTCCCGACATGCTGTCATTCAAACCTACTGGAATATGAACACAGGGTCGAGAATAAGTCCTGTGTGAACTAGGGCTGTCACTTTTTATTCGATATTCGAATATGCATTCGAACATGACGTGAAATATCCATTATCGAACTATAAATAAACTATCCGGTTTTTATAGTGCCACGCAGAGTCCTGCACGGGTGCGGGTACCCGCGAATATTGCTGAAACGAAAAACATTAACTGTGTCGGATACGGGTGTGGGTCGGGTCGGACAAGGGAGAACACAGGTCTAAACACGGGTTTTAAACACGTGCAAACGAATATATATAAAAAAATATATGCATGTATATTGTAGATGTACAAAATCGTCTACAATACATATGCCTTGCCTCATGGGCGTCAGTTTGGTTTGAGATGTGCTGGGGACAGAGACGCATTCAGAAGTGCATTTTCAGAAGTGCTGGTACATGATGCATTTTTTTTTTCTCTTTCGCGCAGGTCATGTTTTGAAAGACTATGTCCTGTAGCTTACTAATGTAAATAAATAAAAATGTCAGCTAAGAGACATATTGCGGGTCTTATAGCCTATCTTACTCATGCCGACAAAAGCGCCCCGCGAATTCTTTAATATTTTTCATTTTTGAAATTTTTTTTAACCACGAGTCCCACTGGAGCCCGTGGTTTTTTTTTATCCTCCCTATTAGACATTAGTTGCAGCCATTAAAATAGTTCAGTTTTGTTTTTAATGTCAAAGTAGTTAAATTTCGTTTTGTTTCTTTATTAAGTTAATTTAGAAAAATGTTTGAAGCATTTTTTTGTTTGTTAAACTAAAGTTTTTGCTTTTTAAAGTGATGACCAAGCGGCCATGTGCCGACAGTGAGTTAACCCAACACTTTAGCCTCTCAAATCAACACTTGTCAAAGTAGTTAGGCTATATTTCGTTTCGTTTCTTTATTAAGTTAGAGATGAATATTTATAGAGATTCTCCTGGGAGGGCGCGCGCGCTGCACGGGCACAAATAAACTAATATGGATCTGCCTGCACTCGTCGAGATGGATCCTGAGGAGTTGAAGAAAAGATAGCCGCAAACGTGGAAGTTCATCGCTGAGGAAGCACGCAGATAACTGTGCTAACAAACCAAGCACACGCAGTTCTATTGATCAGTATTTTTGTTATGTTTCCTGAGTTTGGTCTCTTAATAACACTGTCTTAGTACATTAAGCCACGTTAAGCGTTTTCGGTAACACTTTAGAATAATGGTCATTAGTTAACATTAGTTAACTACATTAGTTAACATGAACTAATAATGAACTGCACTTATAAAGCATTTGTTTATCTTTGTTAATGTTAATTTCGACATTTACTAATGCATTATTAAAATCTTGTTAACATTAGTTAATGCAGTGTGAACTAACATGAACAACCATGTTAACAATGGTTAACTAATGCTGAACAGAGGTGTTGTTCATGGTTAGTTCATGTTAACTAATGCCTTAACTAATGTTAACTAATACAACATTATTATAAAGTGTTACCGTGTTTTCTTATAGGCTAATGGTTTTCTATGGGAGAAAAACGCTTAACGTGGAATTACGCGCGCTCTCCTATTGCGGTATGATTTGATCGCGATTTTTGATCTCGATGATTTGATAGCTTTGATTTACACACAGCGCGTGATTTTACTGGAGAAGCCCCCCTGAAACGCGATTAGGCTTGTTTTGGGCTAGTTTTGAGTAGCAATTGGGCGGGTTTTGTTGTGAAAACCTGGCAACCCTGTGTAAGCAGATGCATATGTAAAATAACACGATCATCAACATTAAACAGCATATAAATCACAACTGCCTAATGTTATTGAATGAAATGTCAACCCAGGACGAGTTATAGGACTGTGAAGCTTTGGGGTGTTGATGGACTCGATCTACAACATCTGTGTTTTGTTCATCGTTCTGAATCCCATCCAGACGTAACGTTAGTCTTTTACAAAAACGTGATTTTCTCAGCTTTGTGCTCAAAATGTTGCTTTTTCATGAAACTTGAAACATTCAAGTGTTGATTAAAAAAAAGAATGTATGAAGCTGGAATAAAACAGTGGGTCTGTTCTTTCTTTTGATATATTGCATGTTTAGATATTCATGCACGATATTCTGTGGACCATGAAACTTGTGAAAATGACCATAAATGCTGGCGGTGACTAGCAAATTTCATGTTTACGTTCATTTAAAAGACCAACTATGTTTACGATGATACTCAACAGGCATTTTGATATAATTTTGTGTGAATATTTGCGCGCTGTGAGACGTGTAGCCATGCTTATGTGTGCTGTCGCTGCGCTTCGCGAGTAGCAAACTGAGACACTTTCTTGTCTATGAGCGCTTGAATAATTAAATTGGCAAGGCTTAAAAATGCGCAAATGATCAGTTTCCGTGAAGATGCAGCTCTGGCCCGAGTGTCTTTCACGCTGGCACTGGACCATTGGGCAATCTCCAGCACGGTGTAATAACGGTGTCACGTGATCGAGATTGGCCTGTGTTTGAGATCGAGCTCAAAATGGTCACAAAATGCCACCATCTGGTCACAGTCGGGAGCGGTGAATGTTAAATAAAACCAAAAAATGTATGTCCTATTGTTTGTAAATTGCTTCTTATTGCTGTTCTATATATATCATTACGATAAGATTTGTCATATCGCCCACCGCTAGCGAACACATGCAAACGTTGATCAAATCCAAACATGACACTCACCTGTCTGGACTTTTGGGAAGCTCAAGCCCAGGATCACAACATCCACCGGTGTGGCCAACACTAAGAGGAAGTGGATGTGAGGCTGAAAAATACCTGTAACAACAAAGGTTACCACGTCAGTTCAATGTATAGAATATAAACTCATAATCAGTGGTAAAATATCAAATGATGAAATCCATACTACTTGGGAAAACCCACTAACCTGGCTTTGGTTTGACCAGTCCAACTGACAGTATAGTTTCACTGAGGCCGTCAAAATACGCCACATCACTCCTGAACAAGACATATCTCAATGAACATCAAGTGTCTGAAATATCTAACTGACATCCCATCTGTCGATACTCACCCATCCTCATAATTCCACATAAAAATGTCATTATCAATAGTGAGCCACGCCCTGGAGATTTCTGGGAAAACTCCCATCATGCAGTTGCACTGCATATCTGTTCAGTGTCAATTAAGGCATTGAAACAGAAGTTGTGCTGGTCTTTTCTTTCCTATTCCCATACATCTGAGTGAAGCTGCTTCTCAAACAAGAACAAATGTTGGGTGGGGCTTGATTTTGTCTGTTGGATGGTTGTGGTTTGCTATTGGTGGATCCATGAGATCCACTAATAGCAAACAACAACATCCAACAGACAAAATTAAGCCCCACCCTACATTTGTAGGTTGCCCCGCCCTCGTCATCAGAGAAGACATGCTGCAAGAGGGAGGGGAAGTTATTCTGATTCAAGATTACGAGGAACATTGGTTTAAACAATAATGATGTGCACAGATCAATCATTTATAACTGATTAATTATACAAGACTCTTTCTTTGCAGAGATGATAAAAACAAGCGTTTGGATGGTAGGATACGGCCGAACTGCTCCACGAGCTCCGGGGGCAGAGGAACCCTGCGGATGGTGCTGAGCTCCGGAAGACTCGGCACGCTGATCAGCCCCGGGCCCTGCAGAGGGTAGTCCATGTCCGACATGCCCGAGAGAGTCGGCATATCTGCCAAACAAATGTGTTTTGAACATGAGTCTCAACAGGCAATGCGTTAAACACCCCCCGTGGAGAAAATCAAGTGTTTGATGTTGTTTGTTAGACTGTTAGATTTGACTTTGCCCTGCAGCTCGGGCTGGAAACCTGTACATGTTTTTATCCTGCTTCCGGTACAAATTTGCGGGAAATCACAAACCGGCTAATCCACCTGGCGGGTTTAACATGACGACGGATAGAGATGCGATGGATCGTTGGTCTGATTGGTTGAAGGACTATCCAATTGCGTACAGAGTCATTTGAACTATGCCCATTGATCACGCCTCTTGTGCAGAGGAAAATATAGAGCATAGTCCCCAGACTAATGTTCAATCTTAAAAGATTGAGCTTGGTCTGGTCATAGCCAGATAAGTTGTTTGTGTGTCTATGTGGTGTTTTTAATATGATTTAAGACAAACTATGTGTAAATTCATAATCAACATCATTGCTGAGTATTTTCTCCTTAAATCTGCAGTGAACCAGGGACGGTCTCAAAAACTTCACAAAACACCTTGTAACCAATCACGTCAACGTGTGGGCGGGGCTTTAGCATATCATTAACTGTAACAGCTCTGAAGCAGAGGAGTCTCAAGAGAAGCCAGGTTATCCCAGGATATTGTTCTGCTGATATGAAATTCAATTAGTTTAATTTATTTTTTCCGTTTAATTTTTTCCCTCAAATTTTGTTTCAAATTCTGTTTTATTTTTTGTTGGACATTTTAATGGTTGAATTAAATAGTTTTAATCAAAAAGCATGTTTATTACTTGAAATTAAGAAAGTTTAACAAAAATTACATTTAGGGTCCTATAAAATAAGTTTTTTTCTTCTTCTCAAATTCTGTGTTTTCTGTTTTAAGTTTTCTGGATTCCATTTAAATGGTTTAATTACATTTTAATAATAAGAATGCAATTAATTGAATTCATAAAAATAATATATATATATGAATTGTCTAAGCACCCTCAAATGCAAGCAAGAGCTCCCTCAGTTGATACTATATATTGGCAAATGCTACGGTGGCTGACACAGGACAAAGATGTCGTCGTCTGAGAGAGCAGAGAGTAGCTAGCGCTTCTCTGTAGAGAAGTTTGTCCCTTTAGGGCTACTGTAGAAACATGGCGGCAGAATTTTAATTTCGGTGCATCCCTAGATAAAATGATTGACTACAGGGAGACAAGAGGCAGTTTAACAGGAAGAACAGTAACTCTTACTGTGTGACGGGACATTGAGGAGCTCGGACAGGTCTGGGAAACAACGATCCTCCTGCAGATGCCTGTCAATCAAGCGGCCGGAGTTTTCCAAAGCCTCCTGGAGAACTGCAGCGGGACTGCTGGAGCCCAGACTGGACGGCATGACCACTGGACACTACACAAACCACCTGGACACACAAGAGCATTACCATCATAATACAATCATTACCATAAGATATATACAGATTTACTCACACATACATACAAATATATACTCACAAGTTTATATATATATACACTGTCTATATAAGTATAAGGGGGTAGATGTTATGTCAAGCAATGCCTGTATTCATTCCAAAGGATATAACCCATAATAAAGAACATGTGAAGTTGCTTCTGTTATATAACGTAGAAAGCATAATAATGTAAATAACGTGAAGTAAATAACCAAAGTGAGTCTTTAACATCATGAAATCATTTCTATAGGCCGTGTGACTGTAATAACTGCCATATCCAAACATAATACACAGATAATGAGCTTTAAAAATGACCTGATTTGAAAATAATCACGTTTGATTCATTTCAGTTTATCATCACAATCTGTTGAGTAGCTTTAGCCGTGTAGCTAATTCAAAACACAGAGCGCCCGACAGATAGAAGACATTCTCTAAACAGCTTCACTAGAGCTCTGATTAAACACAAATCAACATAAACTCACCTCTGACTGAAAATTATATTCATAAAATATCAGCTGAAAGTGAAAGAAGACAGTGAGTTTGTGAACTTCAGTGGCTCCCGCCAAGCGCGTGTGCGGCTGCGGCAGTGAGTGTGAAGCGCGCGCACATACGGTCACATGTCAAAATAAAAGTCAATGTCACATGTCAAAATAAAAGTCACATGTCAAAATGTCAAAATCGCTCTGGAGACGAGCTCTAGAATTAAAAATTAATTATGAATTGGGATTTTTATTATTGCACTGACACGATGTTAATTATTGTGCAATAGTTTAAGTTGTGGTTCATGTTTATATTAAAAAGGACAGAAATCTTGTTCACTTATAAAGTGTGTTATTAAATATTTTTTGAATATAAATAACCTTTCAATAATAAAGAATGTCACATTTTTATTGTGACATAAAATATAATGTATTGTAATATAATGTAATAAATAATAATATAAAAATTAAAATCTTCAGATACCATATAAAATAAAACCACAATTAATGAATGAATGATAAAATAATATTAAAATATTGATACCATACAAAATAAAACCACAATAATTCATAAGTAATATAATATAATAATAATATAGCATATAAAAATACAACATTGAGATACCATACAAAATAAAACCATAATTAATTAATGATAATATAATATCATTAATATAATACAATGTTAAAACCTTGATACCATATAAAATAAAATCATAATGTAATATAATAATAATATAGCATATAAAGCTAAAACCATGAGATCCCATTGAAAATTAAACCTTAATTATTGGCTTAATTAATAATATAATAATAATATAGCATGTAAAACTAAATCCATGAGATGCATTCAAAAATAAACCATAATTAAATTAATAATAATATAATATAGCATAATATAATATAATATTATGTAATATAAAATAATAATATATCATATAATATACCATACAAATAAAACAAACATAACATAATGAATGAATGAGTGATTAATATTGCACAATATAATACAATACAATACAATACAATACAATAAATATAATACAATACAATACAATATAACATAATATAATATAATAAATATAATATAATAAATATAATACAATACAATATAACATAATATAATATAATAAATATAATATAATAAATATAATACAATACAATATAACATAATATAATATAATAAATATAATATAATAAATATAATACAATACAATATAACATAATATAATATAATAAATATAATATAATAAATATAATATAATATAATAAATACAATACAATATAATAAATATAATATAATATAATAAATATAATATAATAAATATAATATAACAAATATAATATAATAAATATAATATAACAAATATAATATAATAAATATAATATAATAAAATATAATATAATATAATAAATATAATATAATAAATATAATACAATACAATATAACATAATATAATATAATAAATATAATATAATAAATATAATACAATACAATATAACATAATATAATATAATAAATATAATATAATAAATATAATACAATACAATATAACATAATATAATATAATAAATATAATATAATAAATATAATATAATAAATATAATATAATATAATAAATATAATATAACAAATATAATATAATAAATATAATATAACAAATATAATATAATAAATATAATATAATAAAATATAATATAATATAATAAATATAATATAATAAATATAATATAACAAATATAATATAATAAATATAATATAATAAATATAATATAATAAAATATAATATAATATAATAAATATAATATAATAAAATATAATATAATAAAATATAATATAATAAAATATAATATAATATAACAAATATAATATAATAAAATATAATATAATATGATACAATAAAATAAATTATAATATAATGCAATATAATATTAAAACATTGATACCATTCGAAAATAAACCATAATGAATTAATTAATACAGCATAATATTATGTACTAATATAAAATAATAATATATCATAATATACCATAAAATAAAAACCATATAATATAAAAATACAAATAATACTACATCATATAAACTACAATAAACTTTGTATCAGTATATAAATAAACCCTTAAAATTCTAAAACAATATAATCATGAGATAACATCAGGCTAATCAGCTGGGCCCGGTTTTTCAAAAGTAATCCACTAGGATTTTGGATAACGGATTGGATCAAATCTTGAAAATGGGTTTTTCAAAAGAAAAAACGGATTACATAATCAGATTAGATCACATAATCCAATCTTGGTTTTGATCTGGATCAAACCATTAGTTTGGGTTTTTTTGATCCAAAAAAATCTGGATTAAACTGATCCCATCAGAAGGGTGGATTCAGCATGGATTTCATGCCCAAAATGTAATGAAAACTTTAAAAATGTTTCAAATAATACTATATTCGGATCATGCAGTATCTTACAAGATATCCTATTTATTCATAAGGTTTTAATTGTATTTGTTCATCCGTCAGGCTACAGTGATTAGGTAGGCTTTAACGTATTCAGCCTTTCAGTACAGGCCTACAGCAGAAAGAGTTTGGCCTCATAAAATAATCCCCCAAACAGCTGTCAAAATTGACCAAAAACAATACATTTTATTCTGTCACTAATTGATATATATATTCATCACAATTGAAAATATTTTTGTTTTTAGAATATTTATTGGTGATGCATGCAATGATTACAGAATAACCAAAAAAATGCAAAGAATGGCAATCACTGATTTTTGAAATCCAAAACAAATCCAAATCAGAAATAATGTCTAACTATTGCGTCCCTTGTTGCACGTGCTGTTTTGCAGGAGGTTGGTTAGGGTCTCCAAGGGGCTCAGGTGCATCACTGTCAGCACAGAGAGGGGCATTGCGCTTAGTAGCGATGTTGTGCAGGACAATACAGGACATATTTGAAACCTGTTATAAATATCCTCAATGTACAGTGTTTGTGTTGTAGGTCTCAGATGAGCGGACTGCTGGAAGAGGATGGGGTGGGGTTTTTCTTGTTTTTATTTTATTTTTTTATGTGTGTGTTTTCATTTCAAATAAAAATAAACTTATATTGACCCCACACTGGCTATTCTACTTGTTGCTCTTTACATATCTATAGTTCTACATTGTGATTTCCCATCCTGTTTGAGCACTGGTTATCCAGATTTGGTGATCCTGAAAAGTTCCTATCCGGATCAGATTGATCCAATCCAATGTTGCTTTGAAAAAATGGCTCAAAAGTAAACTGGATTACGTGATCACGTATCGCAAAAAAAAAAGGATTACTAAATCCGGATCAATTTTATCCGGATTAAACCTTTTGAAAAACCGGGCACTGATGTCCCGAGATCTGATCAGAACATGCATCTCTCTCTCGTGCGCGTCATATGTTCTCACACATGCGTGATTAGCGTGTGCTGCTGGTCCATTAAAGGGGCGTGGCCACGCCGTTCCTCCGCTCGCTGATTGGCTGTCATGTGACCAATCGCAGCAGGTCGTACCGTCACCCCTCATAAACATCCCCCTAATGTACTAGCGGTCCGAGCGCGTCTGAATCACAGCATCCCTGCGAAGATCGCGTCGAGACAGACAGCGGAGGATCAGAGTCTCATGATCGGCGCGATATCGTCGCTTATTATTGCGGCTCGCCACACCCTGCGCGCGCAGCTCTGACTCACGAGGACACAGCGTCTGTCATCCTGCGCACATTCAGTCAGATCAGCATCAGCATCAGCATCAGCATCAGCAGCATCAGCCTCAGCATCAGCATCAGCCTCAGCAGCAGCAGCCATGGGAGGTGAGCGGTCCTCTTCATCCGTGCACACACAGCCGTTCTCACCGAGGGTGTTTGACTGAGAGTGTGTGTGTTTGTTCGCAGAATCAGAGACGCGTCAGAGGCTCCTGCGCAGCGTCAAGAAGGAGGTGGGAGATTTTCTGTTTATGATGCCACGGACACACACATATAATCATCCTCACATCCAAACACAGACAGATAGACAGATAAAGAGCCGATCAATACTGTCACACACACACACTTCTGTTACATCAGGACGTGTTTACACTCACTGCTGGATATTCATTTATTTAAATCAAATCTTACTAACATGCATTATTTACATTTATTCAAATTTCATCTATTTATTTATTACATTTGATTTAAATCAAGTTTTTTTTTGTTTTTTTATTTCAATCAAATTTAATTTATTTATTTTAAGCAATTTATTTATTTTTTAGTTAGTGTAATCTTATTTGATTCATTTATTTGAACAGTTTTACACTAATCAAATGTTTCATTCATTAATTTTTGTTTATATAAATATAATTATATTTATTTATTTTAATAAATGTATTTAATTGGTTAGTATAATCTTATTTTATTTATTTGTTTTTACATTTTTACTCTGCTTTTCTTATTTTTAGTTATCTAAATCAAGTTTGAATTTATTTATTTATTTAAATAGAATTGTATTTCCTTATTTTATTCTATTTATTTATTTAGTATAATGTTATTTTATTTATTATTACACTGCTTTTCTTATTTTCATTATCTAAATTTATTTATTATAATAATTAGTTTTTATTTTTATTTATTGTTTTTTATTAAAAGAAATGTGTTTATTTATTTATTTAGTTAGTATAATCTTATTTTATTTCCTTATTTTAATATTTATTTAGTTAGTATAATTTATTTTTACATTTTTACTTTGCTTGACTTCTTTTTATTTATTTAAGTTTTAATTAATTTTGTTTTGATCATTTCTATTTATTTATTTTAATCAAATATTTATTTATTTTTATTTATACAAAATGTTATTTATTTATTTATTTTAATTTTAAATACATTTGTATTAATATAAATATATAATTAATTATAATTAAATTAATACATTTAATTAATTCTGTATATTAATCCAATTTATTTAGTAAGTTAGTATAATCTTATTTAAAATTATTATTATTATTATTATTTTAATTCTACGGGCCCCTAGCACTCCCTTGTGGCCCCCGAACCCCACTTTAAAACCCCTGGTCTAGATGATCGATACACTCGATCTGATGGTAGATGTGCACTGACACACACCCGTCTGATCACGATAATGACGCGGTTATCATAACACACATCTGCTCATTCAGCACTATTGTGTTCTGCATCTAAACACGGTCGTTCTGGCTTGTCCTTTTAGTACCAGAACGAATCACATGTCATCAGCTTTATGTTTCCAATATGATGAAGACTCGTCATATTAATGTCTTCCTTTTATCAGACATACTGGGATTAGATCAGCTAATGCCACGGTATTTACACGGCACATGTCCAACAAACGTGTGTTAGGATTGTTACAGTCCTGAGCAACAACTCATTCATTTTAGTCAATTACATTTACATTTACATTTACATTTACAGTGCTTATTAAAGGGACAGTTCACCCAAAAATGAAACTCTGAGCACAGCAGAGTTATGCTCTTAAAGGGACAGATCACCCAAAAATGATTTACTCACCCTGTATGAGTTTCTTTCCTCTGCTGAACACAAAAGATGATCATTTGAAGAATATTTTGAACATACTCTTCAAAATATCATGTTTTGTGTTCAGCAGAAGCTCATACAGGGTGAGTAAATAATTTTTGGGTAACTGTCCCTTTAAGAGCATAACTCTGCTGTGTTCAATAGAAAGACATTAGTGTGGTTATTGTCCTTTACAATAAAGCTCTGTGATGGTACATTGATAGAATTACATGATAATATAATACTATAATTATAATTAATTAGCTTCCAGTATGCCAATACGTTAAAATGGGTCATTTGAATCGATTTGTTTCCATCTCGCTCAGAAACAAAAAGTACCGTGATAATGCGATAATAGAATCAGATGGTGACACTGTGAAGCTTTGAGATACACATGTACATGTGCAGAAACACATGCTTTTAGAACACTAGAATGGTAGTGTGGTTGTACTTTTTAGGGAATAATTGCATTTTTTTACTCCATCAATCTGGTTGAATTAAAGGATTAGTTCACTTCAGAAATGAACATCTCCTGATGATTTCCTCACCTCCATCTCATCCCAGATGTTCATGTGTTTCTTTCTTCAGGGGCGTAAATCACGGGGGGGACGGGGGGGACAGGACCCCCCCAATCTGAGGGCTGTCCCCCCCTAAAAACCATGAGTATTGTAAATAATATAACAATACATGGGCGTCGGAAGCAAAAAAAATGTGGGTGGGTCCTCAGAATTTTTTTTACTGGAGTAGATGCCAATAAGTACAAATATACCACTTTGCTTGCTAAGCGTATAGTTCTGAGAGACAAAATTACGGGAATCGCCGTATCATTGAAAGCGGCAGTAGTGTAGGGGTAAGACACACGGCATCTAGTTTTGACACAAATCGACCCGCGGTTCGCGTCCGCCTTTCGCCGAACTCAATCTTCTCCCTTTTCCCTTCACATATCAGATCGGAAAGGCATTTATTTTCAATAAAAATGACGAAAATATTAGAAAAGTGGAAATAAAGCATCTAACATGTGTTTAATAATAAGTGTTTATCAATTAGGGGTAGGTAAACAGACATGTGCTGAATGTTAGAGACGATAAAAGTGAGTGGGTCCAATATCATTGATCGTAAAAAGTGGGTGGGTCTTGTCCCGCACACATACAATGGTTCCGACGCCCATGTAACAATATATACTTAAAATAAATGTGTAAGTAGTAAAACAATACAAACGCAAACGGGACAAAAAAATGCGTTTTAAGTTTAGAAACATTTTGAGTCCCCCCTCCCCCCTGCCTCACAGTGGTTTGATCCACCGCACCTCAACTAACGTTACCCATAGACCGTAGAAAAACTACCACACGAGTTTGGGGAGAGAACAAGGCTCTTCAGACAGCAGTTGTGAAACACCAGTAAGGAGCTGTCAAGGCTATTTTATTCACTTTAAACGTCAGATGAAGTGATTCTTTTCTCTTTAATACAGATTAGGCAAAACACTGTTAACATCACTTGCCCACCCATGGGCGTCGGAACCATTGTATGTGGGACAAGACCCACCTACTTTTTATGATCAATGATATTGGACCCACTCACTTTTATCGTCTCTAACATTCAGCACATGTCTGTTTCCCTACCCCTAATCGATAAACACTTATTATTAAACACATGTTAGATGCTTTATTTCCACTTTTCCAATATTTTCTTCATTTTTATTGAAAATAAATGCCTTTCCGATCTGATATGTGAAGGGAAAAGGGAGAAGATTGAGCTCGGCGAAAGGCGGACGCGAACCGCGGGTCAATTTGAGTCAAAACTAGATGCCGTGTGTCTTACCCCTACACTACTGACGACCTCAATACTATGGCGATTTTTCGGTGATACGTTTAGCAAGCGTAATTTGCATCTACTCCATTAAAACATTTCTGAGGACCCACCCACATTTTTTTGGCTTCCGACGCCCATGCCACCCCCGCCCCGCTCCGCTGTACAGTAATAACATCATTGAGTTCAGTTAGAGAACTGACAAAACCATTAAAAACTGAACGTGTCTGCTCAATACAGCACGAGCCGAACGAGCAAACCGCTGACAGACAAGATTATCCAAGATTTGGTTTCAAAGCGTAAAAGCGCCTATTTAAGGGAGTGTGTCATTGGACTGTTTTGTTGTTGTGTTTTTCATTACGAATAATCGGCTAATGAACCCAAAATTCAAGCAACCCGCCCCCAAATTCTAAAAATTGGCTAATTCTACACCGTAAGTTCAGTCAGATCTGTGTGGGGTTTTGCTCAATATGATAATAAGTGGCAGATCAGAGGCTTCTGCAGTTGAATATCTAAATATCTGAATATCATAGTATAAAATACTCTGTGGAGGACGCAATAATATTTAATAATTATAATATGACTGCGTGGTGAACCTTAATCGTATTCAAACTACTATCGCTTTGTGTTGTTGGTCAGATAAAATGACAGAGAAAAGAAAAACGGACATTAGATCATTTTTCAGTAGAAAACGCCAAATAAGTACGAAATGTTTTTGTTTTGTTTTGTGGTACACATATCCTTACAAGTATGATTTTGGCTGTATTATTTGTGTCCCCTTCAAAAATTGCTCTTGAGAAATTTCATGTTTATTGTCCCCCCCAACTTTTAGATGAAATTTACGCCCCTGTCTTCAGCGGAAAAGAAATGAAGTTTTTTGAGGAACACATTCCAGGATTTTTCTGCTCATAATGGACTTCAATGGGAACCAACGGTTGAAGGTCCAAATCACTGCAGTTTCAGAGGCTCTGACCGATCCCAGACGAGGAATAGAGTCTGATCTAGACAAACCATCCCACATTTACAACACAAATTCACATTTATATACTTATAACCACAAATGCACATCGTATGACGTCATCACGTCGGAAAGGTCACGCCGACCCAGTGCCGAAAAACTCCATCTCGTGTTCTCCTCCAACTTTAAAGGCCCCCTGAAATCAAAATGGAAGTTTTTAGCTTTTAGTATGACTATGTTAGCCTTAAGGTTATGAATAAGCTGGTGTGCTCCAAACCTATGACAAAATTATAATCATTCAAAACTTAGTCTCGTTAAAACGAATCACCGATTTTGATGACATCACCGCAGACTTCACCTTCTCATCACATCTTCTGTCCAATCAAATGCTCTCTAGAATCTGAAGCCCCGCCCCCTACACCATAAATAGACGCTGACTGGCTGAAATCGGTCAGTTGTTCACACATTTACTGTTTCCTACATGGTGAGCGGCACACAGCGCACTATACATGTGAAACCATCAGACGGTGTAAATATGCTTTCAGTTGAGGAGAATGAAGTCTGGTTTCACGTCAGTTTCACGTGCACCGCTGCAGCACACACACACACACACACACACACACACAGTCTAGACCAGAGCCGTTGACTAGAGACACGAGAGCGGATCACATGATCGAGTCGGCGCAGACAACAAAACACATCGGACCCATTTGAATTCTGCACAGATGCTGTATTTCAGAGCGATATGGAGGAGATTATGATGATAAACGGTTAGAGATTAGGAGGAAACTCTAGTCTCTAGGCTCTAGTCAAACTGTGACATATAAACAAAACGCTATTGGCTGTTTTAAAAAAAGGGGAGGAGCTGCTAACAGCTGGAGCCGATTCAGGGGAAATTACGGCAACACATTGAATAATTCTGCACGTTTCAAGGCACTTCAGTGGGACATCGTTAACACTGGGTCGGTACTTCCACCTACGTCATGTGACCTTTCCAATGTGATGACGTCATACGCCGTAAAGAAGAACAACACCGAAGTCGTGCATTCGTGGTTAAAAGTAAATAAATGTGTATTTGTGTTGTAAATGTGGGATGGTTTGTCTAGATCAGACTCTATTCCTCGTCTGGGATCGGTCAGAGCCTCTGAAACTGCAGTGATTCGGACCTTCAGCCGTTGGTTCCCATTGAAGTCCATTATGTGCAGAAAAATCCTGGAATGTTTTCCATTTCTTTTCCGCTGAAGAAAGAAAGACATGAACATCTTGGATGAGATGAGGGTGAGGAAATCATCAGGACATTCATTTTGAAGTGAACTAATGCTTTAAAGCGCCACCTATTGGACACTTTTTGGTGACTCAACCAATTAATAATTTACAGATTAAGATCTTAAAAAGAAGCATATGCATAATTGTAATAAACTATTGGTGCATTTAATTCAGAAGTGATCATCCCTGCGCCATATTGTAGAGCACTAGGCCAATTTTAGAAGCGCTTTTGCCCCCATAAATGTTCACCCAGCCCCTCTAAAATTTGCCTCAGTCCCCTTTAAAACTCATGAAACCAGCGGCAGGCTTCGGCTCATCCCTGTATTTTAGTCAGCGTTATTTAGCGTGTTCTTCAATCCGTCAGCATCAGCGTCAAAAGCAGAGGACATTTATTCATTTATTTATTCATGTATTTATTAATTAAAATTAGGGCTGTCACTAACGATTATTCTGCTAATCGACTAATCGGTCGATCCTTTTGACGATTAATCAATTAATCGGATATTTTGGGTGGCAATAAAAGAAGACCTAAGCAAACAAAAGCTTTGAAATGACTTAAAATACATATATAATAACAATGTTTCAAATAAAGTATCAAAATCAAGTAATCAGATTATAGTTTTATAGAATAACGCTGTTAAAATACATAATATACATAATATATAGACAATGAACTTGTGTACATTATGTATTAAAACCAATGGGCGCCAACGGTATTTAATTAAAATGTTAACTTTATTTTTAATATTTGGCAACTTCTTTAAAATCGAACTGTAATTTCTTGAATAAGAACATGTGGACATCAAAAGGGTTTAGTCGCGATGAACAGTTGCATATTTAGAAACACAATGATGTACTCACAGCATATGCAGAGATGCTCCACGCATGTATGATAACAGTTCATGTGCAGCAGCGTTTACTGTGAACGGAGCCGCTCTGAGACACACCTGCATGACAGTAATTAAAGCACTCAATCGCATTATCTATGCTGTGGGATGTTTTTAAATCGTTTTACTTTTAATACATTGATCAGCCTTAGAAAACGGTCTAATAATGCGGTTTATGGACGTTTGTGGAATGCGCCAATTCCTGTATTTTGCCGGTTACTCGACACGGGTAAAGTGCAATCAAGGATTTTTTACAAATCGAGCACTCAAATTTAATCGAGGAATCGTGACGGTCCTAATTGAAATTCCTGTCATCTAAATGGCATGAGACTTTTCCTACTCTTGATATTCTACTTCAGTGCCATAAAATTGCTCATTTTATAATAAATCAAAAGCAAAACATGCAAAAATAACTATAAAAGGGAGTGGAAATGAGCTAATGAGTGTTCTTCTGCTGCCATCTACTGGTTATAGTGGTCATCATGTCATTTGTATGTTAAAAGTGTGTGTTTTCCACCAGGTGACAGAAATCGTCCACTAACCCATGGCACATTTGTCATGTCATCCCCATGAAAATGAAATTAATGTAGATCTTCTTTAAAGTTAAATGCTAAAATACAGTTAAAATAGTGATTAAAACATATTTTACCCACATAATGATAATTTAGACAATTACAGTAATACACTGCCCGGCCAAACAAAAGTCGCTGTTTGGATTTAAGTAGGCAAATGCTTAAGAGTCCATGATTGGATATATATATATATATATATATATATAAAACCAAAAATTGACGCACCTCTTGAAGAAAATAAATGTTATCGTCACAATCACAAGTGAGAGTGCCCGTGTAGTCCACCAGAGGGCACTCCACCTCAGACTATTAACATATCACCAGAGACTACATTACCCATAATACTCTCTGCCTGGACTCATCATCCCTGATCACCCCCACCTGTGTCTCATTACCCTGTTCACCTCACCCTACACAGCAAAAATATGTTGGGATATTTGTTACCATGGGTGTTAAATTGATCACTTTCCGGGTGAACATACAGGTCCATCTTTGCTAGTGTTAAAACAACACTGACGAAAGTGTTTATTATACAAACACTGTTAGTGTTTCAGTTTATTCACTCAAGGTGTTGAGAAATGTATTACTCGTTATGTACACATTTAACACTTTATGGTGATTAATCCCACTCATCCGTGTATTTATTTAATGTAAATATTGAAAATACTCATTTTTTCAAAATGGTAATGCAGAGGGAATTTAAAACAAACCTAGAGATATTTTTCAAAAAAAACCAACAGCCAAAAAGTTCAAAAATAATGATAATGCAAAGAGTTGTTTTAACAAACTAATTCTTTATTAACGAGCAAGCCCTTTTACATCATGGAAAGTTAAATTGTAAAATAAATGATGAAGACACAATATAGGCATTTCTGTCATCAGAATTAATACACTCTAAAAAAAAGGTTCTATATGGCACCAAAAATGGTTCTTGGCTCGTAATCATAGGGGAACCTTTTTTAGTGCTATATAGCTGCAATTTTGGTGCTTCAGCGGTTCTTCAGAGGTTCTTCAGCGGTTCTTCAGCGGTTCTTCAGTGGTTCTTCAGAGGTTCTTCAGTGGTTCTTCAGAGGTTCTTCAGTGGTTCTTCAGAGGTTCTTCAGTGGTTCTTCAGCGGTTCTTCAGTGGTTCTTCAGTGGTTCTTCAGCGGTTCTTCAGAGGTTCTTCAGCGGTTCTTCAGAGGTTCTTCAGTGGTTCTTCAGTGGTTCTTCAGCAGTTCTTCAGTGGTTCTTCAGCGGTTCTTCAGTGGTTCTTCAGTGGTTCTTCAGCGGTTCTTCAGAGGTTCTTCAGTGGTTCTTCAGTGGTTCTTCAGAGGTTCTTCAGCGGTTCTTCAGTGGTTCTTCAGAGGTTCTTCAGTGGTGCTTCAGAGGTTCTTCAGAGGTTCTTCAGCGGTTCTTCAGAGGTTCTTCAGAGGTTCTTCAGCGGTTCTTCAGCGGTTCTTCAGAGGTTCTTCAGCGGTTCTTCAGCGGTTTTTCTGTGGTTCTTCAGCGGTTCTTCAGAGGTTCTTCAGCGGTTCTTCAGTGGTTCTTCAGAGGTTCTTCAGTGGTTCTTCAGCGGTTCTTCAGAGGTTCTTCAGCGGTTTTTCTGTGGTTCTTCAGCGGTTCTTCAGAGGTTCTTCAGAGGTTCTTCAGCGGTTCTTCAGAGGTTCTTCAGCGGTTCTTCAGAGGTTCTTCGACTAAGGTGCTATATAGCACCGCTAACTAAGGTGCTATATAGCACCGCTACCATATACATAACATGTTAAGATATGGTGCTATATAGCACCAAAAGTGGTTCCCCTATGATTACGATGAAGAACCATTTTTGGTGCCATATAGAACCTTTTTTCTTTAGAGTGTATTGATGCTGCTTATTAAATGGTCTGTAATACCTCAAGTCCTGCATGTCAGTGAATAGAAGTCCTGTGTCAGCGAAGACGGTTCAGTATCTTCAACTTTGCAACAGAACAGCAGTGCTTGAGTCAACACAACATTCAGCAGATGAAAAACAGTTGCAGGATGTGTGTGGATCAGTTGTGTCCAGTTGCGAACAGTACAGTTCAGTGCATGGTTGTTGTTTCACAGAGCAGGAAAGGCTGTGCAGATCCAACCCTCTCGAAAAAAATGAAATGCTGGTTCCCTAGACAACACAAAACCAGACCAATTACAATTATTTTAAAAATACAGCAAGTTTAGGCTTCCAAAGCCTAGAAAGGTACAACGGAAATCAGAAGTGACTCCAGTGGTTTCACCTCAATTTTATGAAGCAAGTGCTTTATTTGCTAAAAAAAAAAGTTATAGACTGCAGCTTTAAGAATAAATTAAGACACACACCTTAATAAATCTCACTTACTAGTCAGCTGCTGGAACGATTTTTGTTCCCTTCTTCCTGACTTTGTGATGTTGGGGGCAGGTGATGGACAGAGATTTCTGTTGGGTCTAAAATCAAACAGCAAGAAAACATCTACCTGTCAAATCATGAAAACAATTAGTTTGACGCCATTCTGTTAGCCAAATACCAGCAAAAATATCATTATTTTTGATGTTTGTGCCCATGATTTTCTCATATATGTTATCTGTTCATTCTTACCATCACCAGGTTCTAGTCTGTACAGTCTTCAAACACAAACACCCTTACTTGATGCATTATAGAAATGCTCCTAACATCACAAATAGCAAAACCAATACATTTAAACATGAAGGCATATCCAAACATTAACCAAAAGTTCAAATGATAAATAAATTTTTTATACATATTTAATCTGAAATAATTACTTACCCATTCTAAAAGTATTGGTCCTCCAAATAAGGAAATAGTGACAATTTCAAGGGCACTTGGTCCGCAGTTCGTTGAGTTGTTCTTCTGTTTTTCAGTCATATGGTAGGTGTGCTGGCAAAAGATAGTTTGAGGATTAAGATATACTTTATACACAGTCTTAAAGAATACATTTCTCATTAGTTTTATTCACAGACCCCATTCATAATGAATCAATTAGATTAAAATTCTTACTTTTCATATTCTTTCATGATAACTTTTTAACTACCATCATGTCCTTGACAATAAAACCTGTCAATAAGTAATTTGAATTGGTATGCACAGAGGTCATAGTTGTGATTTATTATAAATAAATATTATTGGTCAATATCTGTGCTTTATCTGTGCTTAAAGCACAGATATTGACCAATAATCTCCCAAGACGAGCACTACATATTTTTCTATAGCATATACATCCCTTTTTGCTGCAGAACAGAAAGAACGGTCATCTGTCAGCTTTGGTTTCAGAGGGGGATTGTAAATGTGGATGCAGCTGATGAACATGATGCTTCTGAAGACAGAGACATCAGACAGGTCAACATTTCTGTGCAAAACAAATGAGGTCAAAAAAAAGTTAATGAAACAATCCTGCCTAAAACTTTGTGTCACTGATTTTGCACAAAGAATCGTAATCATTACAAAGAGTAAAGATAAAGCGTCTAACAAGGTCTACCTGCATTCATTCTAATGGTTTGTTTTCCCCCACGGCATATACGGACTACCGGCACATCCGGGAACTTAACTGTTAATTTCATCAATGCCCCTTTTTAGGGGAAAATAAACTAGACTTCCCATAGACGTCCATACAAAATAGCGGCACAAAACATCGACCGTACACAGCCGGCAGGCTTGAATAACTTAAGAAATCACTCAGATTAAACATGTCAAGAAATTATATGTCCAGCCGGCCTGCCAAGAGCGTGAAAGATACATCCACACACTAAGGGCGTTTTCAACGAAACCTCCCCCGTACCACGGTCCGGACCAAACAGACGAAATTTGGTCCGACGAAAAGAGGAAGTCTCGCTCCGGATCAAACTGAACAAAGGATGGGTTTGTTTCTAGTGTGAAAGCATTTTCTGTATGGTTCGGACTTTCAGACCATTTACAGGAAGTTCCTGTTTATGTTTAAATATAATAATGTTAAATATTATAATGTTATGTTAAAAAAATTTGTATTTTTAAATTCAATCTAGGCTACATTGATTATGAAAAGTGAAAAGATGCGCAATATGTCAGAAGACAGAAATGATTTTGAAAGAAATTTTGTATGATTTTGCTTAGAAAGCCTTTCTTTAATGTGAATTTTGTTTCGTATAAATTGTATCTTAATTTGAATCAACGTTTAATCAGATAATTGCCTGGATTTAATAAAGAAGCAAAATGTATATATTATAGTCTATAGCAGACAATAATCGCGGGAGCGATCGCATGCTTTGCACATGAACTGGAGCACGTCTCAAATAAACTGAAACTCAGCAGATACTTGTCTCACAAACATGAGAAATATGTGTATGTAAAGCTTGAAATGTCCACTTTTAAACGTAACGAAAAATAGTCAAGCAATGCGCACTGTTCAATAGTGGCAACGATATGCGTCCGTTCATTCAATCTTGTCACAGACCGTTTACAAACCAATCAATGTCCAGATGCAGCCCCACATAGATGATGACGAGTGGACGCAAGTGTGTCGTGGAAAGTTCTTTAGTGCGCTTGCATAATTGCAATGTGAAACCAAACCAAAACTAACCGTATGTATAAAATGTATCAAAACACTTGGACCTTGGTGCGGACTTTCAGGTGTGAAAGCGCCCTTAATTTGGTCAATTTAAAAACATGTCCCTTCATTCTCCCAGCGTCAAATTGGTGTAACAAGTGAATGATTTTACTTCGTTTTTGCTACTAAACATCTTTAAATGTGTATATTATGTCTTTATATTTAGAGTACTGAGAGCACTTTTCTGTCCAGCCATAGTTAACTAGCCTGACTTAGCTTCCGATAGCATCATCCATACTTCATGATTCAAAAACGAAGTTAAATCATTCACTGGCTTACCTGGTGACTCGATGAGGTACGAGTAAATGTCCGGGTAAGACACCTGTGGCCATTGGGTGGGGTTGTTACACCAATTTGACGGCGGGAGAATGTTTTTTAAATTAAGTGTGTGGATGTATCTTTCACACTCTATGGCAGGCAGGGTGGACATATCATTTCTTGACATGGTTAATATTGGTGATTTCTTAAGTTATTCAAGCCTGCCGGCTGTGTGCGTAGTTTTGTGCCGCTATTTTGTATTGAAGTCTATGGGAATCTAGTTTATTTTCCCCTAAAAGTGGGCGTGAATCTGTTCAGAGACATTCTATGACGTTGCGCCAGTTGTGCGGATATGACGTTTTGTGGGCGTTCCCAGTAATGCCGACCAAGTCTATACTGTGGTGGCTTAGTAGGGTTGGAGCTAAACTCTGCAGGACATCAGCTCTCTAGGACCGAACTTGCCTTCATGCATACAAACATTATATTTTTATTTTTTTAAATCATACCCTGATCCCCCCTAATATTGAAATCCTAGAATCGCCGCTGTTGTAGAGCTCAAAAATCATTCTTCCGTGATATGATTGACCCTGTGATGATTGTCCACTCTATGAGTGCACCTCTCTCTGATCCGAGTCACACACTCCCTTCTGTTCCTCGTCACATATGTCCATCTGCACACGCTACAGTCATTATGATGGAGAAACAACCTATGAGTAAGAGAGCGTGTGTTATCCACCACCCTTCACGACTCATTATGAACCTCATGCTCCCATTACCCATGATCCTCAGTGGCTGAACATCATTGATGCCTGTGAGATTCTCAGATGTTGGTTTGGACTTTCAGGTCAAGCAGATCATGGAGGAGGCCGTGACACGCAAGTTTGTGCATGAAGACAGCAGTCACATATTTTCCTTCTGCGGTAAGATGCCAAACATTATAAATATTGAATATCAAAGTTATAAATATCAAAATGGGAACACGTGTATTAGGGCTGGGTATTGACACAAATTTCACGATTCGATTCGATATCGATTATTGTGGATATATATATCAGATACAGTACATGGCAAATTTTCTTGAGGAAAAAAAATCTGAACTAATGCTGTAAACGATGGGAGTCAGTTGGTACATTACTATAATATTGAAGGTTCAAATGAACTGATTTAAATACAAACATAAATTACACTCACTTATGTTTTTTATAGTTTTATAGTAAGTTATAATACTAACTTTACAATTACATAATCATATTTCTAATCCAATTCGTTTTTTGAAATATAAACATTAAAATGGTCATAAAAACTGGACGGATTTATTCAAACGTGCATTAATATTGAGGAACATTAAAAATTATAATGAATATGTGATATGGTGCATATATTTATCATAACGCTCCTCTCTGGAGTTCATTTTTCTAGCTGACTAATGAGTTTATGGACACTGGATATGGTTTTTAAAAATTCCCCGCATTTTTAATTTTCCAAAAAACCTATTTTTGCGAACTCGTCCTAGACGGTTCGTCCGATTTGCACGAAAATTTCATCAGATCATCTTCAGGCGGTGGTAACAAAAAGTTATGGAATTCAAGTTGATTAGTCGAACCGTTTTCGATAAACGCGCAAATAAATTTTACATAGCGGTTGCGAAAATACACATAAGGCTATATCGCCGCAACACTTTTATCATATTCAAACCAAACTTGGTACATGTTAGCGCCACCTGCTGGTCCGGAGATACTGGTCCAAAGATTTGGGACATAATGCCGAGTCAACTGATATCCAATTTTACCATATTGGCCATTTTGGCTGTCGACCATTTTGAATTATGTGCTAAAATGCTGTATTTTATGAACACATGAAACTCAGTATGGGTCATCAGCTCGATGCCCTGAAGGAGCCTGAGAAGTTTTGAAACAGCGCCACCTAAAGGAGAATTTATTTTTTCAAACGCTTATAACTTTGGGTGAGCTTGACTTATTTTCATGGGAGTAACTTTTTTTGTCTCCTGAATCCTTGTCGAGTCCATCAATACCAGACTTGCCAGGTTTCGGCGTATGGTTTGTGCAGCGTTGCAATTTAGCGCTTAAAAAAACCTGGCTGATATCTTCGAAACCGCTAGTCCAATCGAGACGAAACCAGCGTCAGAAGTTTGGAAACATAGGTCGATAGAGAAATGCTAATGCCCAAATGTCAAAATATTGATAGTAAGGGGGTGTAAAATCCAATCAAAGTCAGGTGTCAGTCATTTTTTACATGTTTTTTCATATAAATGTCTATAACTCCAAAACGAAATGAGATATTTTCACCAAAATTGACACAGACATGTATGTGATCACTCCGAGGACACATCAAAAATGGTGGGATTGTGCCTCTTCGTGGCGCTATAATAGAACAAAACATGAAATTCCCATTGACTACAATGCATTTTTCAGCCTTTTTGCCTAAAATCATCTTAAAATGTGTTTAATTGCTCATGGCTGCAGTTGATCTGACACTGCCAGCCATTTTGACCTGATGCACTACAGCGATCTCTTACCGCACATTAAACAGCACCAAAACTATTAATTTTTTAGATTTCGTAATAAAATGGACGTAATTTGAAATCTGAGACTTTGTTTCATATCAAAAGCACAAAGATTTTTGTGATTTATTGGATGGGAGGAGCTACAATGCTCCATCTGAAAACAGGATGACTAATCGATTCTTGGGATTTAAGAATCAATATTGGTTCAATATTTTTACCCAGCCCTAATGTGTGGATTGTGCATGTGCCTACAAGTCGCTATCTATATTGAACTCTTACTTAATGTAAAGTGCATCAATTTAAACCGTTTTAAAGAGGATCTGTTATGCTTTTTTACATGATGAATGTCTTTATAGTGTGTGATGTTGCTGTTCTTCTCTTTATCAGTGTTTCTAAACTCCCTGAAACGCCTCCATTGTAGTCTGGAGTTTTCTTCCAGGAACGAACACGTCACAATATTCCTTATTTAAATAATTAATGCGCAGAATAGAGGGGCGGGGCCTATTGAGTTAGTTAGGCCCTGTCTCAAATGGCACCCTAAACTTGGGCCTTAGTAGTGTGTTGAAACTGGCAGTTATGGTAAGAGGCGGGACATTTCCCAAACACGCCAGATGCTCTTGACCAATCACAGTACCAATCAGAGCACATTGTTCTTTTCAAAAGGAGGGGCTTCATAGAGACAAATGAGACCACCATGCATCTTGTATTACAGCAAATCAGCTTTCGTGTTATTGGCACGTAAGTTTCTTTCGGATTGTACCACAGACACATCAAACAGATTTAATTCTTCAGCTTCAGTTCTCCAGTTCTTATAGTTCCGCAATCGGGAAAGCAAAGACGAATCTTTCTCACCTGCTATCTCGCATAATGACCAAATAAAGTATGATATGCCTGATAGCACTAAAAAAGAGTTAATAAACCACGAACTCTGTTCGTTACTGACTGATGTTGAACTGACTGAGGATTCTGTGCACGCGTTTGCCGCCTGTCAGCGCTCGCGCGAATGTCTTCTATTTCTAGGCTTATTGCCCCTGAACGATTAAATACACACATTACACACAAATACGATTAAACACACACAAATACACACCCTTTACTTGATTACTTTGAGAACTTTTTACTTATATTTAGTAGTTGCTTACAATAAAAGGTCCAGTGGTGTGTTATCGAGCTTTAATAACACGATCGCTTAAAGTGGGAAACTATATATTTCCCACTTTAAGCGATCGTGTTATTAAAGCTAGATAACACACCACTGGACCTTTTATTGTCATGTGTGACTATTGTGCATCTAACATAATTTGGTAAATGTGGCATCCTAATTATGAAAAAAAAAAACATGCACATTTCTGGAAATGACCACCACAAAATCAGTAAATTTTTTTTTATTTTTTTGTATATTTTTTGTGAATTTTTTTTTTCCAATCCTGGTGGGATTGAGCTACGAGGAAGTGCAAGTTTACGGCGTCATCACACACTCACTCACTCTCTCACACACACACACACACACACACACACACACACACACACACACACACACACTAGCGGGTGGACACACACACACACTCGCTCACTCGTGCAGACACTCACTCACTCACTCACACACACACACGCTCGCTCACTCACTCACTCTCACACACACACACACACACTCGCTCACTCGTATAGACACACACTCACTCTCACACACACACACACTAGCGGGTGGACACACACACACTCGCTCACTCGTACAGACACTCACTCACACACACACACACACACACTAGCGGGTGGACACACACTCACTCGCTCACTCGTGCAGACACTCACACACACACACTCATGCACTCGTGTCGCACGGACACACACTCACTCACACTCTCTCACTCACTCACTCACTCTCACACACACACACACACACACACACTAGCGGGTGGACACACACTCACTCGCTCACTCGTGCAGACACTCACTCACACACACACACACACACACACACACACACTAGCGGGTGGACACACACTCACTCGCTCACTCGTGCAGACACTCACTCACACACACACACACACACACACTAGCGGGTGGACACACACTCACTCGCTCACTCGTACAGACACTCACTCACACACACACACACACACACAGGGGTGTTTTTGTGAAATGTGGGGACATTCCATAGGCGTAATGGTTTTTATACCGTACAAACTGTATTTTCTATCCCCCTACACTGCCCCTGCCCCTAAACCTAACCCTCACAGGAGACTGTGCAGTTTACTTTCTGTGAAAAGTGAGGACATGGGGAACATCCTCATAGTTCACCCTCTTTTTGTAATACCCATGTCATACCTATGTCATTATACACATTTGTGTCCTGATATTTCACAAAAACATGCCCACACTCACACACTCGCGTCACGCGGACACACACACACTCACTCACTCACACACACACACACTCACACTCACTCACTCACTCACTCACTCACTCACTCACTCACTCACTCACTCACTCACACACTCACACACTCACACACTCACTCACTCACTCACTCTCACACGCACTCTCACACGCACTCACTCGCGTCGCGCGGACACTCACTCACTCACTCACTCGCGTCGCGCGGACACTCACTCACTCACTCACTCACTCACACACACTCACTCTCACACACACACACACACACACACACACTCACACACTCACTCACTCACACACTCACTCACTCACACACACACTCACTCACTCACTCACTCACTCACATCGCGCGGACGGACACACCCCTAAACCTACCCATCACAGGAGACATTCTGCATTTTTACATTTTCAAAAAACATCACAGTCTGATTTATAAGATGTTTTCCTCATGGGGACCAAAAAATGGCCCCACAAGGACGAAGATTTCGGATATGGCCATCTTTGTGGGGACATTTTGTCCCCATAACGTAGGGTTTACCAGGCCACACACACACACACACACTCACTCGCGTCGCACGGACACACTCACTCACTTGCGTCGCACGGACACACACACTCTCTCTCTCTCTCTCTCACTCACACTCTCTCTCTCACACACACTCGCGCAGACACTTGTAACAACCATAACGTTACAAGCCCGATCACGAGTGAACCAATAACAGCTTCTCCAGCCTGTGACAGCGCCAAGGTGTGTAATCAATAGATTTCAAACAATCTGTAATGTTATACAAAACTAACACATATAAAAAACATGATTTAGCCGACTCACATAAGTGTGTGTTCAGAAGGAGGCTTATGCAGGGACGGTCTTCAGCTCACGAGTCGGTGGGCGGGGCTACAGAAGCATATTGATCTGTAGAGGCGGAGTCTTAGACATAAGAGATCTGCATATTCTGAGAGCTCTCGTTTTCTGGGCCTGGTGTCTATAAAAGCTTTCCTTTGACTAACAAGGAAGTTTTCAGCTCTGAAACTTACAGGCTATTCTTATATTACCGTGACCTTTTATATATCAAAAGCTCAAGGGAAAGTTGATTTCTCAGTTCATCACCCCTTTAAATGCCGATTTTAGTCTCGGCTTGAGCGTCAGTGTTAGTGTGTCGGTATGGTGAGTGGGCTGGTGAAAGGACACCAGTTACTCGGGTTATCATTAGTCTAACTGATGGCTCACCACATCATATCCGTTTGCTCCAGTGAGCCGTCACCACCACCTCCACCAAACAATCTGTTCATGATGACTGCGTCCTGTAATGGAGCATACTGTGGATCTGAGTGAATACGGCTGTGGTTGATGGTTTCTGCAGGTGTGGTGGAAGCGTGTGTCCTTCATGGGCTGAAGCGACGGGCCGCTGGCTTCCTGCGCAGTAACAAGCTGGCGGCTCTTTTCATGAAGGTGGGGAAGATGTTTCCTCCAGCTGAGGAAGTGTGCAGGAAGGTCCAGGAGCTGGAGCATATCATCGAGAACAAGTGAGAAACAATCCAATCCAATTCTAGCATTTTATTTGTCTGCTCCTTTCCCTTAGGAAGGTGGTATTTAAATGAAAGATATTATTATAATATTAATGTTATACTTTTTTTATCATTGTATTCAAATATATTCATATTGTATTATTTTTATTATTTATTAATATTCATTATTATATTGTTGTTGTTTTGGTCAAAGAAAGGTGCTATATAATTAATCCATAATATTAATAATGTAAAAAATATGTTTAATAAATAATAATAATTTAAATAATTCTTATTATTTCTAAATGACAATAATAATTAGAATTTACATTCAATTATTAAAATTTTAATTTGATTATAATTGTAATCAATTATATTTATAATTCTAAAAATATTTTATAATATATTAATATAAATGTATATTTATCATTATTTTCATTTCATTAATTGTAATTAATTATATTTGTATTATCATTATTAATTATAATTAATATTGCTAATAATACTAATACTATTATTATTCTTTTATAAGTTATAATAAATTCGATTATAATTTCAATCAATTATATTTATAATATATATTTATTTTATTTCATACATTTCATTAATATTGCTAGTAATATAACATTTTATAAATTATATTATTTATAGTTATAAATATATTTAATTATAATATATTTATAGATTTTTTATTTATTTTCATTTTATGAATTGTAATGTCCCATATTGGTCCCAATTTATATTAGGTGGCCTTAACTACTATGTACTTAGATCAGAAAATAAGTACAATGTACTTACTGTGTTTATATTTTATTGCAAAACACTTTTGCTGATATTGAGGTAGAATACGGGTAAAGTTAGGGACAGGTGTGGTGGGATGGGTAAGTTTAAGGGTAGGGTTAGGGACAGGTGTGGTGGGATGGGTAAGTTTAAGGGTAGGGTTAGGGACAGGTGTGGTGGTATGGGTAAGTTTAAGGGTAGGGTAAGGGACAGGTGTGGTGGTGTGGGTAAGTTTAAGGGTAGGGTTAGGGACAGGTGTGGTGGTGTGGGTAAGTTTAAGGGTAGGGTTAGGGACAGGTGTGGTGGTATGGTTAAGTTTAAGGGTAGGGTTAGGGACAGGTGTGGTGGTGTGGGTAAGTTTAAGGGTAGGGTTAGGGACAGGTGTGGTGGTATGGTTAAGTTTAAGGGTAGGGTTAGGGACAGGTGTGGTGGTATGGTTAAGTTTAAGGGTAGGGTTAGGGACAGGTGTGGTGGTGTGGGTAAGTTTAAGGGTAGGGTTAGGGACAGGTGTGGTGGTATGGGTAAGTTTAAGGGTAGGGTTAGGGACAGGTGTGGTGGTGTGGGTAAGTTTAAGGGTAGGGTTAGGGACAGGTGTGGGGGTATGGGTAAGTTTAAGGGTAGGGTTAAGGACAGGTGTGGTGGTGTGGGTAAGTTTAAGGGTAGGGTTAGGGACAGGTGTGGTGGTATGGGTAAGTTTAAGGGTAGGGTTAGGGACAGGTGTGGTGGTGTGGGTAAGTTTAAGGGTAGGGTTAGGGACAGGTGTGGTGGTGTGGGTAAGTTTAAGGGTAGGGTTAGGGACAGGTGTGGTGGTATGGGTAAGTTTAAGGGTAGGGTTAGGGACAGGTGTGGTGGGATGGGTAAGTTTAAGGGTAGGGTTAGGGACAGGTGTGGTGGTGTGGGTAAGTTTAAGGGTAGGGTTAGGGACAGGTGTGATGGTATGGGTAAGTTTAAGGGTAGGGTTAGGGACAGGTGTGGTGGTATGGGTAAGTTTAAGGGTAGGGTTAGGGACAGGTGTGGTGGTGTGGGTAAGTTTAAGGGTAGGGTTAGGGACAGGTGTGGTGGGATGGGTAAGTTTAAGGGTAGGGTTAGGGACAGGTGTGGTGGTATGGGTAAGTTTAAGGGTAGGGTTAGGGACAGGTGTGGTGGTATGGGTAAGTTTAAGGGTAGGGTTAGGGACAGGTGTGATGGTATGGGTAAGTTTAAGGGTAGGGTTAGGGACAGGTGTGGTGGTGTGGGTAAGTTTAAGGGTAGGGTTAGGGACAGGTGTGGTGGTGTGGGTAAGTTTAAGGGTAGGGTTAGGGACAGGTGTGGTGGGATGGGTAAGTTTAAGGGTAGGGTTAGGGACAGGTGTGGTGGTGTGGGTAAGTCTAAGGGTAGGGTTAGGGACAGGTGTGGTGGTATGGGTAAGTTTAAGGGTAGGGTTAGGGACAGGTGTGGTGGGATGGGTAAGTTTAAGGGTAGGGTTAGGGACAGGTGTGGTGGTGTGGGTAAGTTTAAGGGTAGGGTTAGGGACAGGTGTGATGGTATGGGTAAGTTTAAGGGTAGGGTTAGGGACAGGTGTGGTGGTGTGGGTAAGTTTAAGGGTAGGGTTAGGGACAGGTGTGGTGGTGTGGGTAAGTTTAAGGGTAGGGTTAGGGACAGGTGTGGTGGTATGGGTAAGTTTAAGGGTAGGGTTAGGGACAGGTGTGGTGGTGTGGGTAAGTTTAAGGGTAGGGTTAGGGACAGGTGTGGTGGTGTGGGTAAGTTTAAGGGTAGGGTTAGGGACACGTGTGGGGGTATGGGTAAGTTTAAGGGTAGGGTTAGGGACAGGTGTGGTGGTGTGGGTAAGTTTAAGAGTAGGGTTAGGGACAGGTGTGGTGGTATGGGTAAGTTTAAGGGTAGGGTTAGGGACAGGTGTGGTGGTGTGGGTCAGTTTAAGGGTAGGGTTAGGGACACGTGTGGGGGTATGGGTAAGTTTAAGGGTAGGGTTAGGGACAGGTGTGGTGGTGTGGGTAAGTTTAAGAGTAGGGTTAGGGACAGGTGTGGTGGTATGGGTAAGTTTAAGGGTAGGGTTAGGGACAGGTGTGGTGGTATGGGTAAGTTTAAGGGTAGGGTTAGGGACACGTGTGGGGGTATGGGTCAGTTTAAGGGCAGGGTTAGGGACAGGTGTGGTGGTGTGGGTAAGTTTAAGGGTAGGGTTAGGGACAGGTGTGGTGGGATGGGTAAGTTTAAGGGTAGGGTTAGGGACAGGTGTGGTGGTATGGGTAAGTTTAAGGGTAGGGTTAGGGACAGGTGTGGTGGTGTGGGTAAGTTTAAGGGTAGGGTTAGGGACAGGTGTGGTGGTGTGGGTAAGTTTAAGGGTAGGGTTAGGGACACGTGTGGGGGTATGGGTAAGTTTAAGGGTAGGGTTAGGGACAGGTGTGGTGGTGTGGGTAAGTTTAAGGGTAGGGTTAGGGACAGGTGTGGTGGTATGGGTAAGTTTAAGGTTAGGGTTAGAGACAGGTGTGGGGGTATGGGTAAGTTTAAGGGTAGGGTTAGGGACACGTTTGGTGGGATGGGTAAGTTTAAGGGTAGGGTTAGGGACAGGTGTGGTGGTGTGGGTAAGTTTAAGGGTAGGGTTAGGGACACGTGTGGGGGTATGGGTAAGTTTAAGGGTAGGGTTAGGGACAGGTGTGGTGGTATGGGTAAGTTTAAGGGTAGGGTTAGGGACAGGTGTGGTGGTATGGGTAAGTTTAAGGGTAGGGTTAGGGACCGGTGTGGTGGTGTGGGTAAGTTTAAGGGTAGGGTTAGGGACCGGTGTGGTGGTATGGGTAAGTTTAAGGGTAGGGTTAGGGACAGGTGTGGTGGTATGGGTAAGTTTAAGGGTAGGGTTAGGGACAGGTGTGGTGGTATGGGTAAGTTTAAGGGTAGGGTTAGGGACCGGTGTGGTGGTATGGGTATGTTTAAGGTTAGGGTTAGGGACAGGTGTGGTGGTGTGACTAAGTTTAAGGGTAGGGTTAGGGACAGGTGTGGTGGTATGGGTAAGTTTAAGGGTAGGGTTAGGGACCGGTGTGGTGGTATGGGTATGTTTAAGGGTAGGGTTAGGGACAGGTGTGGTGGTATGGGTAAGTTTAAGGTTAGGGTTAGAGACAGGTGTGGTGGTGTGGGTAAGTTTAAGGGTAGGGTTAGGGACAGGTGTGGTGGGATGGGTAAGTTTAAGGGTAGGGTTAGGGACAGGTGTTGGTATGGGTAAGTTTAAGGGTAGGGTTAGGGACAGGTGTTGGTATGGGTAAGTTTAAGGGTAGGGTTAGGGACAGGTGTGGGGGTATGGGTAAGTTTAAGGGTAGGGTTCGAGACAGGTGTGGTGGTGTGGGTAAATTTAAGGGTAGGGTTCGAGACAGGTGTGGTGGTGTGGGTAAATTTAAGGGTAGGGTTAGGTGTAAGGGAAGTGTCAACTGTGTAATTACAAATGTAACTACAGAAATTAATTACAGATGTAATTACGTGCAGGTATTTTTTTAAATGTAAGTACAATGTAAAAACATGTATGTACACAATAAGTGCATTGTATCAAATGATTAATTAAAATGTTAGTACATAGTAGTTAAGGCCACCTAATATAAAGTGGGTCCATTATATTTATATTTTATTAGTAGTAGTAATAATTATAACTAATATTGCTAATAATATAATTATTATTTCTAACAACAATAATAATTATATAATATTTAATCAATTATATTACTTATAATTTTAAATATTTAATTATAATATATTCATTTTTTTTTGTATTTTCCTTTTATGAATTGTAATTAATTATATTTATATGTTGCTGTTGTGATAAAAGCTGGTTTGTTCTCAAATGATTATTGTGCTCTGTTGAATCGTGTGATTATAGTTGATTTTATTCAGTGTTATTTTACTTTTCTCAAGACAACACCAGGGTCAGATGGGTCAAGAGAGCGTCCGGAAGCAGCCCAGGCCGCCCAACCTGTCCCCTCTGGCCATCAAACACCTCTGGATCCGCACAGCGCTCACAGAGAAGATGCTGGACAAAATCGTCCATTACATGGTGGAGAACAGCAGGTGAGGACCATTACATCAGACTACACTAGCACACTGCTTAGTGCATGCTGTGCAGTGAACACGGGATGCTGCTTACTATTTCATAACTGCCTCAAGGGCGATGTTGCATGTTTAATTCGTCAAGTGTTATTCAATTATCATCACCTCAATGAATATGATAATTTTGCGTATGTAATCCAATTTTGTGTACATAGTTGGGCCTCATGGGCAGTCTGATCAAATAATGAGATGCAAAGAAAATGTTTAAAATTAGGGTTCTAGTTACTGTTGCAGTTCATTTGTCACACTGTAAATTGAAATGGAAGGTGAAGTCGAGTGCATTGCATTGTGGGATCATCCGAGTTTTCCATGCACACAGAACACACAGTATGTAGTATGTAATTCTGAAATTGAATGCCATTACTTTTGTTTGTATTTCAGCAAGTTTTATGAAAGAGAAGCTCTTCTGAGAGATCCAGTCGACGGCCCAATCCTCGCATCTCTGCTCGGTATCAGCTTTCATATTTGTTAAATATGCTCTAGAGTTTGTTAATGTTAGTTAATGCATTATGTTAACAAATGAGAGCTTATTGTAAAGTGTTGTAAAGTGAAATTATATATATATAGATCAGGCATAACATTATGATCCCTATGACACTAGACCCCTGAAGGTGTGCTGTGGAATCTGACACCAAGATGTTAGCAGCAGGTCCTTTAAGTCCTGTGAGTTGCGAGGTGGGGCCTCCATGGATCGGACTTGTTTGTTCAGCTCATCCCACAGATGCTCGATTGGATTGAGATCTGGGGAATTTGGACTCAAACTCGTTGTTGTGCTCCTCAAACCATTCCTGAAGCATTTGTGCTTTGTGGCGGCGCATTATCTGCTGAAAGAGCCACAGCCACAGGGAATACCGTTCCCATGAGAGGCTGGACATGGGCTCAACAATGCTTAGGTAGGTGGGACGTGTCAAAGTCACATCCACATGATGGAGGACCCAAGGTTTCCCAGCAGAACATTGCCCAAAGCATCACTGCCTCCGCCGCCACGCCCTCTTCCCATAGTGCACCTGGTGCCATGTGTTCCCCAGGTAAGCCCCGCACACACACCCGGCCGTCCACGTGATGTAGAAGAACACGTGATCATCAGACCAGGCCACCTTCTTCCATTGCTCCGTGGTCCAGTTCTGATGCTCGTGCCACTGTTGGTGCTTTGGGCGGTGGACAGGGGTCAGCATGGGCACCCTGACTGGTCAGCGGCTGTGCCGCCCCATACGCAACAAACTGAGATGCTCTGTGTATTCTGAGCCCTTTCTATCAGAACCAGCATTAACTTCTGGAGCAGTTTGAGCTCCAGTAGCTCGTCTGTTTGATCGGACCACACGGGCCAGCCTTCGCTCCACACGTGCATCAATGAGCCTCGGCCGCCCATGACCCTGTGGCCGGTTCTCCACTGGTCCTTCCTTGGAGCACTTTTGATAGAGACTGACCACTGCAGACCGGGAACATCCCACAAGAGCTGCAGTTTTGGAGATGCTCTGACCCAGTCGTCTAGCCGTCACAATCTGGCCCAAACTCGCTCAAATCCTTACGCTTGCCCATTTCTCCTGCTTCTAACACATCAACTCTGAGGACAAAATGTTCACTTGCTGCCTAATATATCCCACCCACTAACAGAGATCATCAGTGTTATTCACTTCACCAGTCAGGGGTCCTAATGTTATGCCTGAATTGGTGTGTGTGTGTGTGTGTGTATATCAGGGGCGTCGCACCCGTGGGGGATGTGGGTGTTTTAACACCCACACTTTTCCCGGTGAGAGGGTTCAACACCCACACTTTTTCCGCAGTTTTGCACAAACGCTTTCGGAATGCCACAATTCTCATTATAATATTAAACCGTTCGGTACGGCATTCACGGGTCAATTCGCGCGTGTGAATTGCGTATTGTTTTTGTTTTTTTGCTGTGTGCATAGTCTACGTGCTGATATGAGCAAATATGCAATCACTATACACAGTGCTAGACATGCTTGCAATGCTGGTGTCAGAGAGTTATACTCACAGAACACTAGGCCTATAGTTATTCACAATCACGAAAGTTCATTATTTGCATGCGTTTTAAAGCCTTGCCGGTTATTCGCGTGCTTATCATTTTAACGCGCAGAGCGCGCGCACTAAACTTGATTACTGGACTAAGTAGTCTTACTGCGCTAATACTATCAAATACACACAAGGTTAACATAAACACAGTCGATAATGTGTAAAGTGAAAGTAAATTCGCGTGTGTCTGTATATTAGATGCACGTCTTACATTGACAGCAGCGCCTTTAGAGAACGCGCTGTCCTTAAAGGGACAGTTCACCTCTAAAATTATGTCATTATTTACTCACTCTAATGTTGTTCCAAACCTGTATTCATTTCTTCTGTTGAATACCAGACAGTTGATGGTAGCCATTGACTTCATATTATTTCCTACTAGGGGGATGTTAATGTTAATGTTAATGTTGCCTCTGGCTTGGCGTGCTCAGTTGGGGACACTACATTTTTCAACTAAACATTGAAATAAATCTAATTAATAAACTAAATTAACCATTTAAACTAAATTACTGATCGAATTATTGATCTAATGCCCAAACTGTCACTGTATGATAATTGAAATGAACTGATGACATCAGCGTTTAGCTGAATAAAATTATGCTGCATTATTTTCCTGTTTAACACTGTAAAGCTGCTTTGGAACAATCTACATTGTTAAAAGCGCTATATAAATAAAGTTGACTTGACTTAATAAAACTACAAAAGACATAGAAAATCGCTCTGTTCTTGACTGAAAAACATTAATACAGTAGCTTTAATAAGAATCAATGTATATTTTATAGTGAAGTCTATGTAGTGTTTTATTTTTACATTTATTCATTAAATTTCATACTTAAATGCTGCTGTACAGCTTTGAGCTGCCAGTGTAAATCTTTATGTATATTTATTATATATTATACTATTCACTAGGAATGTGTACACGTTTTTTTAAAGTAAGTTTTAAGTTTAAGTAAGGTTTTTCAAGTCTTTTAATTAAAATAAAAAAAATTAGCTTTTTTTTCTCCTTAACCTCTTTCTGTCCCCGTCACCTAAGAATAGAATAGCAAAAAACTGATGTGACTAGCCATCAGAACCCAACCGAACACCGTGGTTAAAAAAATACGAGGTATGTATAATATATATATATTATATTTTGTATGTTATACCTTTTGTACCCTTCTGTCATTGTATTCATCGTTTTTATTGTTAACAAACAAACCACATCCATCCCCCACACTTTTGAAAAGCTTGCTACGCCTCTGGTGTATATATATATATATCGAGAGAGAGAGAGAGAGAGAGAGAGAGAGAGAGAGAGAGAGAGAGAGAGAGAGAGAGAGAGAGAGAGAGAGAGAGAGAGAGAGAGAGAGAGAGAGAGAGAGAGAGAGAGAGAGAGAGAGAGAGAGAGAGAGAAATTTAAATTTCTATATTTTTTTCTTTCCTAAACAAATTATAATTTTAACTGTATATTTTGTGTAGTTGTGATATTATGATGCATGGAGGTAAAGATGCATGTGTGTGATGTTTTCCATGTGTGTGTGTGTGTTTCAGTCGGTCCGTGTGCTCTGGAGTTCACTAAAGCAAAGACGGCCAATCATTTCTGGACGGACCCGTCGGCGGATGAGCTGGTGCAGAGACACCGCATTCACAGCGGCCACTGCCGTCAGGACTCCCCCACCAAACGCCCCGCACTCGTAAGACATCATCTGCCTGTCTGTCTGTCTGTCTATCTGTCTGTCTATCTGTCTATCTATCTGCCTGTCTATCTATCTATCTGCCTGTCTGTCTGTCTGTCTATCTGTCTGTCTATCTGTCTATCTATCTGCCTGTCTATCTATCTATCTATCTGTCTGTCTGTCTGTCTGTCTGCCTGCCTGTCTATCTATCTGCCTGTCTATCTATCTATCTGCCTGTCTGTCTGTCTATCTATCTATCTGCCTGTCTATCTATCTATCTGCCTGCCTGCCTGCCTGCCTGTCTGTCTATCTATCTATCTATCTATCTATCTATCTATCTATCTATCTATCTATCTATCTATCTATCTATCTATCTATCTATCTATCTATCTATCTATCTATCTGTGTCTGTCTGCCTGTCTGTCTATCTATCTATCTATCTATCTATCTATCTATCTATCTATCTATCTATCTATCTATCTATCTATCTATCTGTCTGCCTGTCTGTCTATCTATCTGTGTCTGTCTGCCTGTCTGTCTATTTATCATCTTTTCTTTTTTATTTGTGTTTGTTGCATATATTAAATTCTAATATAAGTCCTGTTGCTGTGTAGATTCAGAAGAGGCAGTCGAGCGGCAGTATGGATGACAGGCCGTCTCTCTGGGCTCGGGATTACGTCGAATCTCTTCATCAGAACTCCAGAGCCACGCTGCTCTTTGGGAAGAACAACGTCCTCGTGCAGCCGGTGAGATGTTACTCTGACATGCGTGACGATACCGCAGTGATATGGCGTTTTAATTCAAGTGTGGCAATAAATCATCTCTGGTCTTTCAGAGAGACGACATGGAAGCTATCCCAGGATACCTCTCTCTTCACCAGACGGCGGATCTTATGACACTGAAATGGACACCGAACCAGCTGATGAATGGAAACGTGGGGGAGTTTGATTATGAGAAAAGGTGCATTATGATGATGGCGTCGACTATGTGGCTGTGTGAATGATTTTAGGTCAACACCGTGTCTCTTTATTTTCTCCATAGTGTGTATTGGGATTTTGCGATGACCATTCGTCTAGAGGAGATCGTCTATTTGCACTGTCATCAACAAGGTATATATCAATGCTGAGCATCTGTAACACTCTAAAGCCAATAACAGACAGAAAAATATTATATATTTTTGTAATTAAACAGGTTTTTATGGCTCATATAGTATGATATAGTGAGAATATGGAGGAAAAATCAGCTCAATTTTATTTAGATACACACTATATTGCCAAAAGTTGGGACGCCTGCCTTCACATGCACTTTATGAACTTTAATGGCATCCCATTCTTAATCCGTAGGGTTTAATATGGAGTCGGCCCACCCTTTGCAGCTCTAACAGCTTCAGCTCTTCTGGGAAGGCTTTCCTCAAGGTTTAGGAGTGTGTTTATGGGGATTCTTCTAGAAGCGCGTTTGTGAGGTCAGGCACTGATGTTGGACGAGAAGGCCTGGCTCTCAGTCTCCGCTCTAATTCATCCCAAAGGTGTTCTATCGGGTTGAGGTCAGGACTCTGTGCAGGCCAGTCCAGTTCCTCCACACCAAACTCACTCATCCATGTCTTTATGGAGCGACGCTTTGTGCACTGGTCAGTCATGTTGGGACAGGAAGGGGCCGTCCACAAACTGTTCCCACAAAGTTGGGAGCATGAAATTGTCCAAAATGTCTTGGTGAAGCATTAAGAGTTCCTTTTACTGGAACTAACCCCTGAAAAACAACCTCACCCCATAATCCCCCCTCCACCAAACTTTACACTTGGCACAATGCAGTCAGGCAAGTCCTGTTCTCCTGGCAACCGGCAAACCCAGACTCGTCCGTGGGATTGTCAGACAGAGAAGCGTAATTGGTCACTCCAGAGAACACGTCTCCACTGCTCTAGAGTCCAGTGGCGGCGCACTTTACCCCACTGCATCCCACACTTGGTGATGTAAGGCTTGGATGAGCTGCTCGGCCATGGAAACCCATTCCATGAAGCTCTACACACTGTTCTTGAGCTCATCTGAAGGACACAGAAGTCTGGAGCTCTTGCCTCTGCAGAAAGTTGGCGACTTCTGTGACCCTCAGCATGCGCTGACCCCGCTCTTTGTGGCTGAGTTGCTGTTGTTCCCAATCGCTTCCAGTTTGTTTTAACACCACTAACAGTTGAGCGTGGAATATTTAGTAGTGAGGAAATGTCCCGAATGGACTTATTGCACAGGTGTCCAGCGATCACGGCCCCACGCTTGAGTTCTCTGAGCTCCTGAGAGCGGCCCATTCTCTCACTGATGTGTGTAGAAGCGTCTGCATGCCTAGAGCTTGAGTTATACACCTGTGGCCATGAAGAGATTGAACACCTGAACTCAGTGATTTGGAGGGGCGGCCCAATACTTTTGGCAATATAGTGTGTATATATAAGGTCAAAAACTGAGGAATCATGTGATATATCAAATATGATACAGTATCTTCACACAGGGTTAAAGGAATATTAAAGGTTTGTCCGAATCTGCTTGTGTTCAGTGGACAGTGGTGGTACTGTGGTTTTGGTCAGCCAGGACGGAATCCAAAGACCTCCGTTTCGATTCCCAAAAGGAGGCCACCTGCTCCAGTTCCTCACGTGTCTGGAAACGGGCCTCCTTCCTCATGGCCAGTTAGATCCTCCTCTGTGGTCCCAGAGAGGAAAGGTTTGCCGAACACTCATTCTTCAGTGTTTGAATGAGAAGCGTTTTGTTTTGCTGACCGTTTTGTGTTCTTTCCCCAGGGAAAAGTGTTCCCAAAACTGCGTAAAAGGAGTCCACATGGATCCTGCGAGTCAGTCTCGGACAAAGATGAAGATGAGGCCACGGATTATGTGTTTCGGATTATATATCCAGGCAGTCAGGAGTTTAGTAAGTTAACGTGATGTTGATGTTTCATTATTCACAAGCAAGATTAGCAAAAAATGACCTCATAATGGAAATAAATTCAAGGTTTTTAATTTAATTTCGATTTTACATTTTAGTTTAATTTTTAGTAATTTCATTATGTAATTTTGCTATTTAGGTTTAATTAAAGCTGCACTATGTAACTTTTCCGTCCGCTTCCGGTCGCCTGTTCAAAACAAAGACGTAGTGATGATGTCACGTTTGAGCGCAGGATCTTGGGTCATGTGGTCTCAGCTCAGAATGGGGACAGGACTCGGGCAGAAATCATGTTGATGATGTGATTATTAACGTTACTGTAGTCTGAAGCGGAGCAGGACCGAGTGTTGTGGAGCGATTGTTAATAAGATGAACGCAACACACGCCTCGCGAGCAGCGGGACTTTTATTATGCCACAGTCGCCACTTCCTCTCCTCCGCTCATGAGTGTGAGGTAACGCAGCTCTGTTGATCATATTACACACATCTGAGTGTGTTGATGATGGGATGGCGTTACTCTGTGCGTTCTCTCGCCGGCTGCTGTGACACTTGTTCACATTGCAGGGAGAGGAAAGCGCTTCTGCAGAATAAAACCGAGGGGAACGAAGATATGATGTCATCGACAGGCCACGCCCTCACACGTAGTTTTTACAAATTTACAAATAGTTGAAACATTCGGGATATTGTAAGTACTCAACTCAACAAAATATATAACACTGGCCTAGTGGCTTCTGGATATTTTACTGCAAAAATGTTACATAGTGCAGCTTTAATATTTATTAGTTTTAGTTTTGATAAACAATTTGATAATTGTTTAGTGCTTCAACAGTTTATTTCCAAAGCAACATTTCTAATTTTCATTTATTTTCACATGTATATTTTATTTGAGCTTCATTTCACTTCACAGAAATGCTTTAACAGCTTTAGTTTTAGTTAACAATGATAACCCTGCATGTATATCCATATTAATATTGCTTTCATACTGTGAAAGTGGCTCATTTAATGGTATGAAAGAAAAATTAATGCAAGTCATGCTTTTCACACATCATTTCTTATTAGATACTATGCATTTTCCTATGTGTTTAAATCTGACTAATGTCTATGCAGGACCATAAATATGATGCTAATTGATATTCTCAATATTAAAGTGGCACCAGAACTGATCGACCAGGCTGTGAATTTGTGGCAGCCCACACCCAGGAAGTCGTCCTGTTCTTCCTGTTCGCAGAACGGCTCGTCGGAAGGTGGACTTCCCAACGGATGCAACCACGACAGGCTAGTCTGGATTTGTGATGTTTGTATGAAATAACCCACTCTATGGTCTTAGCCTGACTCCAGATGTGTGTGTGAAACAGGGCGCCGCTGAAGTTACTCTGCGAGACCATGAAGCACCAGATCATTTCCCGCGCTTTCTACGGCTGTATGTATCTCACGAGATGTATGGTTTTGTAATGCACGCTCTCATGCCCTGTCTCATGAGCTGTCGTGTATCTTCAAGGGTTGGCGTACTGCCGTCACCTGTCCACCGTCCGCACGCACCTGTCGGCTCTGGTGAACGCCACTATTGTGGAGCCTGACTTCCCTTATGACGCCAAAGGTGGTCTGTCTGCAGAAGTGTGGAAGATGTTTCTACAGGACAGCACTGTATGTGAACTTCATGTCCTCATATTCTCCATTGTTGCGGCTCCTCTCTTCCCAGTCTGTCAGTAACGCTCTGTTTAGTTCCTGTCTCTATGAAGCCCCTCCTTCTGAAAAAGCACACTGTGCTCTGAGCAGTGTGTTGTGATTGGTCAAGTGTTTGGGAAATGTCCCGCCCCTTACCATAACCGGAAGTTTCAACACACTACTAACTCAACTTGATGTATTAAAATAACTAAAACTAGTGAAAATGAATAAAAATATACTGAAATTAAGAAGCCAAAAAAATGCACAATTGCTACAATCTAAAAAATTTTACCCAATGGGTTTGTCCATATTTGAACCAACATTGGGTTAAAACAACCCCGCATTTTTAGTGTAAAACTTCAAATTAAAAAGAAAACAGAAAATATAAAAACAATAAATAAAATAAAAGCCTTTCATATGTTTTGAAAATGTTTTAAATTTTAAAATGTATTAGTAAATGTTGAAATTAACTAAAATTTAGAAATGTTAGTTCATGTCAGCTAATTGTAAAGTATTTTATTGCTCATTTGCATTGTTTAACTTGTACTAAAATAGACAAAAACGAATTAAAAAACTCTAGACATATTTAAAAAAATGCAACAATTAAAATTAAAACCAAAAATTATAGACTCAAATAAAAAAGTTTGTTTTTAAAACACTTTTAGTTTCAGATGAATAAATACTGTAGAAGAGTTGTTCATTGTTAGTTCATGTTAAGCCTTATTTTATGCAACATTTCTAATTTGCATTTAGTCTAACGTGATGTATTAAAATAACTACGAATTAATAAAAATATACTGACATTATAAAAAGCAAAAAAAATGCTAAATTGCTACACTCTAAAAAAATGCTGGGTTGTTTTAACCCAATGTTGGGTCAAATATGGACAAACCCAGCCATTGGGTTACATTTTTTAATTAATGTTTTAACCCAACGGTTGGGTTTGTCCATATTTGACCCAACATTGGGTTAAAACAACCCAGCATTTTTTAGAGTGTAAAACTTAAAATTAAAAAGAAAACGGAAAATATAACAACAATAAATAAAATAAAAGCCTTTTAGTTTGTTTTGAAAATGTTTTAAATTTGAAAAATGTATTAGTAAATGTTGAAATTAACTAAAAATGTGAAATATTTTTCAGTGTTAGTTAATGTCAACTAATTGTAAAGTATTTTATTTCTCATTTGCATTGTTTAACTTGTACTAAAATACTGACAAAAACTAATAAAAAAAACTCTAGACATATTTAAAAAAATGCAACAATTAAAATTAAAACAAAAATTATAGACGCAAATAAAAAAGTAGTTTGCTTTTAAAACACTTTTAGTTTCAGATGAATAAATACTGTAGAAGAGTTGTTCATTGTTAGTTCATGTTAAGCCTTAGGAATGAAGTGTCATTGTAAAGTGTTACCACACGCGCTATAACTGTCTCTCACTGCGGCTGTGCAGGCGTACGAGGAGGAGGAACTTCTGCGGATGGTGTATTATGGAGGCGTGGAGCCGTCTCTACGGAAAGAGGTCTGGCCGTTTCTGTTGGGCCACTATCACTTCACCATGAGCCTCGACGAACGCAAAGAGGTGAGACAGAGCCAGACCCAAGCAGATCAGGGTTTCTGCAGGTTTCACAGAGTCAAATTTAAGACCTTTAAGACCATTATGAATTACATTTAAGACCCATATCACGCAATAAAAAGGAAATGCAGAATCACAAAATTACATGCAAAGCAAATTAATTTATTAAAATTAATAAATCTTGTTTGGTATCTTACAAAAGAAAAGGCTGGTCCAGCTTTAATAACACGATCGCTTAGGGTGGGAAATATGACCGAAAGTAAACCACAGCAATAAGGAATTGCATAATACAAGTATACATTTCTCTAATCAAGTAAACGGTCAGTAACAAAATTACAATATGACAAATACAACAAAAAGATACAGATACAAACAGTGCTTTAAGTTTAAGTAGGCTACTGTTTGTTTTTCCCCTGTTGTTGTTTGGTTAACATTAATGGCACAGACAGGAGAAAACACACACACACACACACACACACACACACACAGGTTTGTTTTGCTATCTAAGTGAGGACATTCCATAGGCGTAATGGTTTTTATACTGTGCATTCTATCCTCCTACACTACTCCTACCCATCACACACACACCCTACCCCTAAACCTACCCATCACATACACACACACACACACACACACACACACACACACACACACAACCACTAAACCTACCCATCTCACACACACACACACACACACACACACACACACACACACACACACACACACACACACACACACACACACACACACACAGGTTTGTTTTGCTATCTAAGTGAGGACATTCCATAGGCGTAATGGTTTTTATACTGTGCATTCTATCCTCCTACACTACTCCTACCCATCACACACACACCCTACCCCTAAACCTACCCATCACACACACACACACACCCTACCCCTAAACCTACCCATCACACATACACACACACACACACACACAAAACCCCTAAACCTACCCATCACACACACACACACACACACACACACACACACACACACACACACACACACAGGTTTGTTTTGCTATCTAAGTGAGGACATTCCATAGGCGTAATGGTTTTTATACTGTGCATTCTATCCTCCTACACTACTCCTACCCATCACACACAACCCCTACCCCTAAACCTACCCATCACACACACACACACACACACACACACACACACACACACACACACACACACACACACACACAAAACCCCTACTCCTAAATCTATCACACACACAACCCCTAAACCTACCCATCTCACACACACACACCCTACCCCTAAATCTATCACACACACAACCCCTAAACCTACCCATCACACACACACACACACAACCCCTAAATCTACCCCACACACACACACACACACACACACAACCTCTACCCCTAAATCTACACATCACACACATACACACACACACACACACAACCCCTACCCTAAATCTACACATCACACACATACACACACACACACACACAACCCCTACCCCTAAATCTACCCATCACAAACACACACACAAAACCCCTACCCCTAAATCTACCATCACACACACACACACACACACACACAACCCCTAAACCTACCCATCACACACACACACCCTACCCCTAAATCTATCACACACACACACACACACACACACACACACACTACCCCTAAATCTACCCATCACACACACACACACACACTACCCCTACATCTACCATCACACACACACACACACACACACACACTACCCCTACCCCTAAATCTACCATCACACACACACACACACACACACACACTACCCCTACCCCTAAATCTACCATCACACACACACACACACACTCTCTCACACACACTTAAGCGCTGCGGGAGCATTTCAATGAGCATTAGAGGAAGCGTTACATTGATGCAGGAAAATGAAGACCCGTTTAAAATGATTTAAGACCTAGAACTCAACACTTCAGCGAATTTAAGACTTTTTAAGGCCTAAAATGTTGATGTAAGACCCTGCAGAAGCAGCATAACCGTGCTGCACTCTCTCTAGGTGGACGAGCAGATTCGAGCGTGTTACGAGCAGACCATGAGCGAGTGGTTGGGATGTGAAGCCATCGTGCGGCAGCGTGAGAAGGAGCAGCACGCCGTGGCTCTGGCCAAGTGTGCGTCCGGCGCCAGCGTGGACTGCGGATCGCGCCAGGACTCCACCATCAGCACGGATGTAAATGTTTACGCTCGAGTCGCCCACGCATGTCTGACGCTCTGGATGTTTGCATGCAGATTTACTGTGTTTCTCTCTGCAGTCGTCTCAGAGCAGCAGCTCCGATAAACAGAGTCACGCAGGATCACACAGCGACAGCAGCACTCAGGTGAGACGCCACTCATATTCCAGAAGACTGCGTTTGATCCGTTCTAGTTATGCTTCAAGCTTCAACTTTGTCTTAAAAAGGAGAAATTAATGACAGAGTCACAGATGTGTGTGAACACAGAGCTAAAAATTGAATGTAAATGTGCTCTGATGATTTGTGCTTTGAATTTAGTGAGAAATGTTTGAGATTTTGAAAATCTCGGCCCAGTTTGAGACATTAATCAGTCCTTCCAGAAAAATGCGGCTTTTTTTGTGATTGTTGCAAAAATCCTTGATTATGCGGCACGTTTTCTTAAAAAATGCGATGGAAAATGTGGGATATTTATGCAATTTTATGCGATAAAACTTGCAAAAACGGCGGTTTGATGAAAAAGAGAAAAAAAAGTTAATATTTTTAATTGAATATTTAAGTTCTCATCTTGTTTTATTGAAGACCTTAATAAACACATGGCTCAATTTGGACCGATTTCAAAACAATGCATCATGAAGCTTCGAAGCGTTATGAATCAGCGAGTCGATTCATGATTCGGATCGCATGTAAAACTGCTGAAATACGTGACTTTGGCGATCCAAACCGCTGAATCGACTCACTGATTCATAACGCTCCAAACCGCTGAATCGACTCACTGATTCATAACGCTTCAAACCGCTGAATCGACTCACTGATTCATAACGCTTCAAACCGCTGAATCGACTCACTGATTCATAACGCTTCAAACCGCTGAATCGACTCACTGATTCATAACGTTGAATCGACTCACTGATTCATAACGCTTCAAACCACTGAATCGACTCACTGATTCATAACGCTTCCAACCGCTGAATCGTCTCACTGATTCATAACGCTTCAAACCGCTGAACCGACTCACTGATTCATAACGCTTCAAACCGCTGAATCGACTCACTGATTCATAACGCTTCAAACCGCTGAATCGACTCATTGATTCATAACGCTGAATCGACTCACTGATTCATAACGCTTCAAACCACTGAATCGACTCATTGATTCATAACGCTTCAAACCGCTGAATCGACTCACTGATTCATAACGCTTCAAACCGCTGAGTTGACTTACTGATTCATAACGCTTCAAACCGCTGAATCGACTCACTGATTCATAACGCTTCAAAGCTTCATGATGCTGTGTTTGTGCTTCATCATGGTTTCACCGATATCTATGGTTTCTCCGCGGGGTTTGCAGCTTTTCGATGACGTTCGCGTCGGGTAATTACGTCACTTCAAAACGTTCCCATGGCAACAGGCGGAAATGGCGGCTCTTGTGTGAAGTAAACAAACATTTTTCAACTTTCTGCTAATATATATATATGACTTTTTTTGCAACGAAAATGCGGGGATTATGAAATCATGCTAGCCCCGCATATTTTGCACACGGAAATAGACAATTTATGCGGCGAAAGTGCGGCGTATTTGAAAAAATGTGGCCCCCGCATAAATATGCGGACTTTGGCTGATTATGCGTTAAATCATGCGATCGCATAATCGCGTTTTTCTGGAGGGACTGATTAAGATCTTTTTCTCTCAAAGATAGATCTAAGAAGCAATTTTGAATTGAATATAGGCCTAGTGTGTAATGTGATTCATAAATGTTATTATCGGACAAGAAATATTAACAAAGCAGTTTTTCTTATCGATTAGGCATAACATTAATAATGAATGTGTGCATATTGTAAATTAATATAATTTCATTTGTAGCCTTCAGTAAATAAAAAAAAATCTCGTTTTTTTTCAGCCTGTATTGGGCATAAGATTAGTAATGAATGTGCATATTGTAAATTAATTTAATAAACTTAGTTACTGTAACGTATATCCACTGGTGGCAAGTTGAAGTGAAGTGCAGTTTATTAACAAAACAAGAACTTGACTAGACTTGGTTTCAAGTCTGGTCTGTTTTCAAGCTATTCTCATATAATTTGGCCTTCAGAGCATCTTAAAATTCACATTTGTAGATCATAGAAATCAAAATGTTCTCAGGGGAGCCCCCGAACCCCCAAACTACCTCACATTTGGGATCTCCGTGATTACAAACCTGCCTATATTGTACGATTAAAGGGTAACTTCAGTGATTTAGCATTAGGCTTTGTATCAGTAGAAACCCGGTAGTATATTCAAATGATGGTACTTTCCCCCCTCATATCCCCCTGAGACGAGAGAATTATGCATTTTATTTCTGATAAAAATCCTCAGATGACGCAAATATCGTCATTTTGCGTCATCAGAGGATTTTTTGGCCAGAGGCTAGAGACTACAGCCACTAGATGGAGCTGTTCCGCATGTTATCAACCCGCCCACAGGGGAGAGATCTCACACACTGAATGTAAGACACAGACGGCCGCGCCGACATTCATAACGGAGCAAAGTGAGTGTTTCAACTTTTCAATGAATCCCTGTGATAGTTTAGCTTCCATATGCGATCTGAAAACGTGCCAGACTGGCGCTTGACGTTACCTCAGCTCTGCTCAGCTCTTCGTGAGGAATGAAATCTGACTCCTGCTGCGTCTGTGCCGTGACTTTCGTTCGGCTCACTCACACTTTTTGGAAAAGACACGTTCAGTTTTTAATTGTAGTGTCTATTCTCTAACTGAACGATGATTGTATTACTAAGAAGATCAAAACGACGGTGTACGGAGTGGCCTCGTAGGGCAGCGAAGCAAGTGCATTCTGGGAGTTGTTGTCTTTCATCCAAATGAGACAAAAATAAATGTTCTGTCTTTTCTCAGTCTAGAAGGCACCAAATTCAAAAATAATTTCACATTTCTACTACATAAATGACCCGGTTTAAATACAAAGCTCAATGCTAAAATCACTGAAGTAACCCTTTAAGGGATGTACAATATGGTCATGCAGAATAAGGCATTAATATGTGCTTTATACGTAATAATAAACAGGTAATATCCTAGTAATATGCATGCTAATAAGCTACTAGTTAAAAGTGAGAATTGGACCCTAAACTAAAGTGTTACCTTTTTTTTTATACTCTCACTGCCAGCTCTGCAGTTGATACTATTTCACGCATCTCGTGTTATTAAGAGCAAACACACGTTCTGTTCGATCATCCGTTATGCCGGTCACTCAAACGTCAACATATGTTGTCAAATTGAACAGAAACTAAAGCGTTTCTTCTCATGGGGGCGAATGCGCGGAAAAAAGACAACAGCGCAGCATTTAAAGATAATTTCCGATGACTGACATCACAGAATTCACTGGTATTTTGGAGCGGTCTCTTACCGGTAAAAAGCCAGATCGCCGTTGCTCGTGTGAACAGCATATTTTTGTATTTACCGGTAAAATCATTCTGGTCATTTTACAGTAATTTACTGGGATTGCTGTGTGAAAGCGGCTTATATTTAATTTATTATGTATGCAGTGCAGACTGTTTTCTGTTTATTAGAATAATTTATAATAATGTATAATTTCTGTATATGTCTGACAGGCAGGAAGGCCACAGGTAAATATGACTTTTATTATAATGGGTTTATGTGAAGATTGTTTTAGGTTTGTTATAAAAGTTATTTTTTTAAAGCCTAATAATTGTTGAGATTGATATAGCTTTCAATTATACTGTAATGTTGAATGTCTATCAATGTTTACATCAGTATTAGCATCAGTGATACTGGCCTTCATTCATAAAAAGATGCCATTACAACAAATATTTAATTAAAATATACTGTCTTTAAGTTGTTTCTACATTAATTTGGAGAGTAACTGTGAAATTTTTACAATATAAAATTATTAAAACTCCAATGCTTTTAATCGCAAAAATATTTTTTTTGATTAACAGCACTAATTATAGTGTGAAAACAAACATTGAAAGAGACGTGAGGATTTTGTTGTCTTTTTCATACTGTCAGAGAGGAATACCAAGGAAAAAAGAGAATAATCAGGAGGAAAAGAAAGCAGCGACTGTAAAGAGCTCTTGCCATAGATGTTCTTGTTATCACATTAAAAAAACCAAGGAGTTTTTTTACTTTCCTGACGTCTGAAAATAGAACATGAAGTACATTTTACAGCCCATTCAGTCAAACTGTCGGATAAGGATTATTTGTAGTGCAGCTTTATGATTTGAAATGATTTGTTTCTGTCTTTTTGAGTGGAACTTCCCTAAACCTTGAATAAAGTTAAAGATAAATTTCACAATAATATGAAATTCACAAATCCTGTGGCCAGTTGTTCAAAAAGTTTAGGATCAGAATGATTAGGGTTTGGATATCGCAGTTTTGCTGCCCAGGATCAGGTAATCCATTAGACTGGGTAAACCCAGCCTGATCTGCCGGCGATTTGATTTCGCACTGTAACTCAATCTGGAAACCTGTACATTCATTTCTACTGCTTCTGTTACACTTTTGCAGGAACCAATCACAGACTGGCTTATCCACCTGGCACGCTATTGGCGGGTTTAACACAATGACAGCTAGAGAAGGGATGGATCGATGCCCTTTGATCACGCCTCTTGTGGTCTGATTGGTTGAAAGACTATCCAATTCCGTACAGAGTCTTTTAATTTATGCTAGTTGATCACGCCTCTTGTGCAGTAGAAAATACAGAGCAGACTCCCCAGACCAATGTTCAATCTAAAATTGAGCTTGGTCTGGTGATAGCCAGACTAGTAATCCATCTTACTTTTGTGCCATTTTTCAAAGAAAATGTATTGGATCACCCTGATCGAAATACACACTTTTTCAGAATCTGGATTATTAGTGCTCTACGGAGCCCCTAAAGGGACATGGGGATGGAAAAAATATGAGATTTCAATGCTTTTGCATTCTTTGCGTAGCGTTAACCCGATAAACCTTGTGTTCGCTCGCAAATAACTTTTGACTGGGTCATCTCTTATGATTGTGCCAATGTAGTTTATAAACAGTGATAAAATGACACTTTAAATTAAACATAATGTGCCCTTTCATACACTCGTGTTTTCTGGTAGTTTCAGCTCAACGCAGTTCTCATGTTCACGTGCAGCTCCTTGTTGTTTAAATATCAAATGCACTGTTCACCCATGGGCGTCTGGTCTGAAAACCAGGTGTGATCAGGAGCATTGTTGGAGCGTTGCTACTGTGAGGAACTGAAAACCACTGACCACTGACCAACACACACGTGCTCTAAAGTCAATAGTGCAGTATTTGTGTGTTATTTAAAGAGTATGTTAGTGATATGAGCCTATAGGCGGCGAACAACACACACACACTCTGATTATTACACACACAGGGATGCGCAGCAGCACACACACCAAATATTACAAATAAATTACAATGTAAGAGATTATTATTGTGTACATAAAGATAAAAATGGCTACATGTCGTAATGGATAGTCATTGCATGTATCAGAATGACCTATTTGCAGTAATGACAAATTAAATTGGCCACTTATTTAACCAATCATGGCGATGCACACGTGTATTTAAACTGACTCATCAGGTTGAGGGTGTCTATATTCCTCCATGTAATAGCAAATCCTCCATGGTGCAAGCACAACTGGCTTTTAAAGGGAAAGGGAGATGAGACTCTGATTGGTTTATTGCACGTTATGCCCAAAACACACCCATGACTGAGGGACGACCCTTTTGGATCATGTGCCGGGCGCACTGACTGTTTTTTCTGTCGTTAAACTAGCAGAAATGGATTCTGACACGCCCTCAGTGCACCTGCGCTATGAGCTCAGATCAGTAAAATAGGGCCCAATATTTTTTGTTTGATATTTACAGATGTTTGGCCATTATTTTTTATTTTTTTTACTTTACTGTAGGCTACCGAAAGGCTTAGCCAACTGTCTACTTCTAATTTATTACTTTAACAGCTAAACTAAATAGGAGCAAAATAAAAAATGTGTGTGTGTATTACATTTTTGACCAGTTTTATAAATTTTTTTGTTCTTGAAATCCACTTTTCTGCTGGGATCAGGATAATCCAGATTTTTTTGGGATCAAAGGTATCCCAACACAAGGCATTTTGAACAACACAAACTGATGATTTGATCCAGATCAAAAACAAAGATTTCAGAAATCAGATTAGATCACAAAATCCAATCTTTTGAACAACCCGTTAGATCCAATCCGATTACTTTTGAACAACTGTGCCCATGTGTATAAGATCAAGTCCTGCATTACTGTTCTGTCTTTCAGTTGTGCGTCTTTTAGGTTTTCTGATTTAGCTTCTCCTGTCTATTTTGACCATCCTCAGGTGTTTGGGTCGGTTGATGAGGTCGAGCTGATTGAATCTGAGCCCAAACCAAAAGACGAGAAGCCACAGCCCAAAATCCCAAACGGCACTCTCCCCAATTGCACTAGTTCTCCAGACTCCGGACACCCGTCGTCTCGTAACTTCTCCGTGACGTCTGCGCTCTCAGACTGCTCTCCGAGCACAGAGGAGACGTCCGCACAAGAGTCTGGGACGAAACCCGCAGCGCGAGACCCGCCGTCAGCAGATCAGACTGACCTGGAGAAGAAGGCCAAAGAGGATCTACCAGAAAACAGCTCGACTACTCAGGATACGGTCAAAGATGCTGTAGTTACACAAACAGAGAGTGTCCGTTCAGAGTCGGTAAAGCCTCTCCAGACTTCTGAAACATCTAAGACTGAAACGCATCAGGAAGTAGATTCAGGGGAAGATGCAAACGCAAAAGACGCACCTAAAGAAAACACACAAGCTAAAGAAAAATCTAAAGAAAATGAATGTTCATCAAAAGATCCTGAAACGACAAAATCCTCAGAGTCAAAGGAGGTTGAGATTGAAGATGCAGGACGTGCGACTTCACCGTCTGGAGAAGAAAACTCAAAATCAAAGACTGACAAAGAAACAGATTTGAAAGTGAACGAAGGCCAGGACGATCCAAAACCGACTGATCAAATGGATGAATGTTCATCTGAACCACAGAATGTGACTCAACCGTCGACTGAAGTTGAAACCATCAGCACGCCACAAACAATCAGCTGGGACACTGATCACACCAGATCAATAATCAAACAAATCACCGAATCCGAGTCGGAGAGCTGCGGTCCCATCACCTCCCTATCAAAACAGTCTCCAGACATGTCCGACGACTCGCCATCGGCTTTGGAAATGGAGGAGATTGCTTCATCTGTGGTTTATATGTCCTCGGAGAGCAACATATCCAGGACACCTCTGATGTTGGCTCGTCCCATGGCGCCGTCCGGGGACAAATCATCCATGGGAATGCCTGCTTTGGAGCTCTGCATGGAGCCGGGCGTCAACACGAGCCCGGAGGGAACGGATTCGGCTCTCTCGGAGGACGAACCGGAGATGGACAACTTACTCCCCAAACCAGCCTCTCTAGCGGTCACAGGAGACAAGAACGACATCGCGTCTCCAGTGTCATCCATCGGGACAACCTACTCGGTATGTCACCTAAAACACTCTCCATTTAAAGTCGGCATGAAACGGAAGTTGAGATCATCTATTTCTCCTTATTGTGACGTAAATACGAGTGAAACAGCTTCTGAAATTAGAAAAAAAATGTAGGGCGAGGCTTGATTTCGTCCTTCGGGGTTGGATTGGATCGTTGGAAGTTGGGCGTTGCTAACAAAATGGAGGCAGATTTGAAGTTTGCACTTAGTTGTGGAGGAAAAACTCGATCTATCTCTTAAATAAATGTATTTTCTCTCTAAATCTATTCTACATATGTTACTGAACATATTTCCTCACTTTTCGCTGGTTTATGCTACATATTTCACTTATTTTAAGTCTTTTATGGCTTTATTTCTGTAAAACTTTTTCTCAGCTCTCCCTTATAAGGGGGGCGCGCCGTAAGCGCGTTCACACACGCTGCATTCCTCAGTGCGAGCCGTCACGACAAGCTGTTCGTCCGACTATATTGAGTAATTTTCACATAAAAAAAGTTTTTATTTCTCATATATTTCTCTCTATTTGCCTCAAGTCCTGCTTGAAGAAAGTATTGTGTACAACACCGATAAAAATGCACCTAACCACCATGCTACGATCAGTGACAGGTTTCTGAGAGGCGGTGCAGAAACGAGATGGGGCGATAACCCCGCCCTCGCGCCATAGCACATGACCGGGAAGGAAGAGAGGTTGTTTCGATGGGGGAGGGAAAGTTAACATATTTGATTAAAGATTATAAGGGTAAATTATTTAAAAAAAAAATAATGAAGTGCACAGATAAATCAGTTATAGTAAACACTACAATATTAAATATAAAATTACGAATTGTAAAATTTGATTTCATGCCGCCTTTAAAGGTGCTGTATGACATTTTTTAGCTGTATTAAAGCACAAAAATATCACTAAATATACAAAAATATTTGCAGATATTGGGAAGCAAGTTCACATTCGTTCAGACTGTCAGTCCAAAAGATTTTTGTGCATATCCAATAGAAATCTGATCAGATTTATCAAGAAAAATCACAAGAATATGCGTTTCAAGCTACACTCAAATGTGGTTTGAACGCATTTCTGGAAATCCGTTAGCATAAATGTCAGACGCTGTTTCAGAAAACATGCTGAAAGATGCTACTGAAGTAAGATTGTGTTGTTGCAAAGTGCAGGTGTAGCAGAAAATGACAATATAACGGGGACATGTTATGAAACCAGCGGAAACGACAGCATGGAATAAAGCCGCTACAGTTCTGCCGTTGTCCTCAGATCAGGGGTTTTCAAACTGGGGTCCGGGGACCCACAGGGGTCCTCCAGAAGGTTCTAAGGCAGTGGTTTTCAAACTTCTTTTTTTTTCGCGACCCATATACTATAGGCCTACAGCCATTTACATTCAAACAAGTCAAGCCAAGCGTAAGATTACTTGTATACAATTGGTCATTTAACTGTATTCTCCATTAAACAGTCCTTCTAGAAAAATGCGGCTTTTTTTGTGATTGTTGCGGGCAAAAATCCTTGATTATGCGGCATGTTTTCTTAAAAAATGCAATGAAAAACGCGGGATATTTATGCAATTTTATGCGATGAAATTGCGGGAACTTGCAAAAACTGCGGTTTGATGAGAAAGAGAAAAAAAGCACTACATCACAGAAAGTGCTGGGAATATTTAAGTTCTCATCTTGTTTTATTGAAGACCTTAATAAACGGCTCAAATTTACAAAACATTGAGTCAAACAAGTTCTGTAGCTTTACAAAAGGAATATGCTACAACTTCTGAAAAAATGAATAAATAACTTCCTGTTTTACAGAGGTAGCTTTACAAAACAGACATTTGAGTGCTTCCAATGCACAAAGTGCAATCTCTTAAAGGGTTAGTTCATCCAAAAATTTAAATTCTGTCATTAATGACGTCCCCTCATGTCGTTGGACACCCGTAAGATCTCCGTTCGTCTCTAAATAACGATTTATATAGTGATGACCGATTTCAAAACACAGCTTCATGATGCTATGAATCAGTGAGTCGATTCATGATTCGGATCGCGTGTCAAACTGCTGAAATACATGACTTTGGCGATCCGAACCGCTGAATCAACTCACTGATTCATAACGCTTCAAACTGCTGAATCGACTCACTGATTCATAACGCTTCAAACTGCTGAATCGACTCACTGATTCATAACGCTTCAAACCACTGAATCGGCTCATTGATTCATAACGCTTCAAACCGCTGAATCGACTCACTGATTCATAACGCTTCAAACCACTGAATCGACTCACTGATTCATAACGCTTCAAACCACTGAATCGGCTCATTGATTCATAACGCTTCAAACTACTGAATCGACTCACTGATTCATAACGCTTCAAACTGCTGAATCGACTCACTGATTCATAACGCTTCAAACTGCTGAATCGACTCACTGATTCATAACGCTTCAAACCGCTGAATCGGCTCATTGATTCATAACGCTCCAAACCGCTGAATCGACTCACTGACTCATAACGCTCCAAACCGTTGAATCGACTCACTGATTCATAACGCTTCAAACCTCTGAATCGACTCACTGATTCATAACGCTCCAAACCGCTGAATCGACTCACTGATTCATAACGCTTCAAACCTCTGAATCGACTCACTGATTCATAACGCTCCAAACCTCTGAATCGACTCATTGATTCATAACGCTCCAAACCGCTGAATCGACTCACTGACTCATAACGCTCCAAACCGTTGAATCGACTCACTGATTCATAACGCTTCAAACCTCTGAATCGGCTCATTGATTCATAACGCTCCAAACCGCTGAATCGACTCACTGACTCATAACGCTCCAAACCGTTGAATCGACTCACTGATTCATAACGCTTCAAACCGCTGAATCGACTCACTGATTCATAATGCTTCAAAGCTTCATGATGCTGTGTTTTGAAATCGGTCATCACAGGGAAATTGCTTTGCGCGTCTTTTGCTGTTATTTTTGTTGTCAAATGGGAGTTTGCGCTTCATCATGGTTTCACCGATATCTATGGTTTCTCCACGGGGGTTTGTAGCTTTTCGATGACGTTCGCGTCGGGTAATTACATCACTTCAAAACGTTCCCATGGCAACAGGCGGAAATGGCGGCTCTTGTGTGAAGTAAACGAACATTTTTCAACTTTCTGCTAATATATATATGACTTTTTTTGCAACAAAAATGCGGGGATTATGAAATCATGCTAGCCCCGCATATTTTGCACACGGAAATAGGCAATTTATGCGGCGAAAGTGCGGCGTATTTGAAAAAATGCGGCCCCCGCATAAATATGCAGACTTTGGCTGATTATGCGTTAAATCACGCGATCGCATAATCACGTTTTTCTGGAGGGGCTGGTTAAACCACTAGATGGCACAAAAATTCAGCTCAGCACTTTTCCACACAATCGCTTTTGATGATTGACATTCGCAACGCAAAGTTAATTCTGCACTAAAGAGAGGCTAATTAACTGGTTAACCGTTAACCAACAAGAATTTTAACCAATTAATCTTTTGATTGAAAAAAAACAAACAGGTAAGTCACATTTTATTGCATTTAGAAATAATACCGGTAAATAAAGCAAAATGTTATAAATGTACTACAAGCATTATAAACACTACAAACGTAGCTATAGGTTATTTTAGTTCCCCTCACTCCACAACAAATTGTAATGAGTAGGAATATGGTGTGGCCCCTTTAAGAGCTGCGCTCCCTGTTGAACTGTCTGCGCCTCGGGCACTCCCGTGTATGCGGGTTATTTTCTGTTGCTCAAATCAAGTTGTTTTCTTTATTAAGTAACACTGTGGATGGTATAGCATTTGTGACGGACTATTACGCGAGTTTCACAGGGAATAAAGTGTAAGCTGTGAAATGTCCGTCTACAATAACTCCAGTTAAGTGAGCTAAGTGAGCGAACGAGCAGAGGAAACATAAAATACTCCATCATTTTGGTCATACAGATCATAAGAGTAGGACATTGTTCAGAAATGCAAAGTGTTTACTTGCATTGTGCTATTGTAAAATAAAGAAAACAAGATGTGCTTTCTGTCGTCTGGTTTCCTATCCGTGAACTTGTTTGAGGAGCTCAGTCGCAGTTTTTTCTTTATTTTGGTTAATCTGTTAATTATTTAAGGCAAATATATTTAGCTAATTGATTCCTTTTATATAGGCCTATAGACTGATTTTATAAAAATACTAAATTATTCTTTTTTTATTTTTAAATGTAACTAAATTTTTTTTAAATCATCCTGGCGACCCATTTTTTAACCCAGGGTTTGAAAACCACTGTTCTGAAAACCACAGCAAAAATGGATAAAGTCTACCGATCATTCTAACAGTTTCATTTCTAAATGTTTCTCTCTTTTCTTGAATTGTATCTTTCTAATGAGTTTTTCTCACTATAGTCCCCTTTATCTCACTCACTGGGGTTGTAAGGCTGTATTCTTAAAGCTACACTGTGTAACTTTTTTAGTTTATTCTTAGCTAAAAACACAGTTCTTTCAAAAATATATGTGCTCATTAATGTATATTCACTTCTTTCAAGTAATAAAGCCATTGCCATTGAAAATACATACGGGTAAGGGGTTCGAATGGGGGTCGCCATGTTGCCCCTCCATCTTGAAAGTACATTAGCCAAAGAGGGACATACCCGTAAATTCAAGCTTCGCCTTTCGCGTTTTAACACTCGATGGCACCGTGTCGAATGTGAAGAGGGGGATTGCTGGATTGAACTGGAAGCCATGTTAATCTTGGACTAAATCGGCCACCGTATGAGTTAAAACGAAATCGGAATTGGGAGGAACAGAAACTAATATTTACTGGATGGTCATATACCCTTTCACCGCTAGATGGGGGAAAATATCACACAGTGTAGCTTTAACGCAGGACGTGAGCTGCTTACATACATTTATTGTGAAAGTTGCTAATACAAATAATTTTTTATTGAAAATATTCTTCTTCAGGGTTTATACATCCAACATTAAGTATGGCCAATTTAAGTTTGGAAGCAATGTGTATTTATAATGTCACACTTACTATTTATCTAACACTTTACAATGTTTTTTCATACATAAAAATATATAGATGGATTTTAGGTAGACATTGTGCAGCATGTTGTGGTTGCTGCTGCTGTTTTTGGCTCATGCCTATACCAACGCAACGTCATTGCCATTGAAACCAATGCAGATATTCCGGAAAACAACACAAATCGGATCTGAACAGTTGCGATTAGGGCTGGGTATCGTTAAAAAAAAAAATTCTACATCGATACCTTGACTTCGATACCGGTTCCTGAACGATACTTTTTTTGATACCAAATTTATTATTTTTTAACCAGATTACCTCACCTCAAAAAAAACTTTGGTTTTCAGTTTGTTTACTTTTTTTTTTACAGACTCAAAGACTCATATATAGGGTAGTGCAGGGGGGCGGAATATATGCCTCGCGCTCAAGCGCTCACATAAAGCACTGGAAAGAGTAGCCTAATGCTTATAAATGTAAAAATAGCAAGGAGACATTCATTTTAGTTGGTTATTAATAAGCTAGTGTTTTCTGAATGCGTGTTGGCTGCAAAGATGAAGTTGACGATGCCGACTCGTCATCTCCACAGTAGTGAACACAAATGCCCCTTTCATTTGGATTACATAATCAAAGTATTTGTTTTTGATTTGAATTGGTTTGTTTAAACGTAGATATTTCAAGCTTTCTATAGGCCTATTTCTCATGTGTGTGAGGAAAGTATATGTTGAGTTTCGGTATGTGACGCAGTTCTTCTCGCGGTCGAATACGGAGAAACTTTCTGCTCTATAGTTTATTCCGTGCACTGTCAAGGGCTTCAGATTTGTCGTGTTGTCGGTCTTAGTAGCAATTATATTGTCGTGAATATTGCATAGCACACTATTGGCATCGAGCCTGGGGAAATGTAGCCACACTTTTGATCTTTTCCACATCTTTTACCTCTATGTGGGTTGGGACGCTTACCCCCTATTCACACTGCACACGTCTGCAGGGCATCACGGCTCCGACGAGGTTTTGTGCCGTCCTTGTGTGTATGTTTGTTTACTGCGTTTTTTGTCTTTGTATGTTTGTGTTTGTTTACTGTGTTTTTGTTTGGCTTACTTTGTGTGTTTGTTTACAGTGTTTTTTTGTCTTTGTATGTTTGTGTTTGTTTACTGTGTTTTGTCTTTGTGTATTTATTGTGTTTTTGTTTGTCTTGCTTTGTATGTTTGTGTTTGTTTATTGTGTTTTTGTTTGTCTTTCTTTCAAGGTTTGTGTGTATTTATTGTGTTTTTGTTTGTCTTTCTTTCTAGGTTTGTTTGTTTATTGTGTTTTTGTTTGTCTTTCTAGGTTTGTGTTTGTTTATTGTGTTTTAGTTTGTCTTTCTTTGTATGTTTGTGTTTGGCTTACTTTGTGTGTTTGTTTACGGTGTTTTTTTGTCTTTGTATGTTTGTGTTTGTTTACTGTGTTTTGTCTTTGTGTATTTATTGTGTTTTTGTTTGTCTTTCTAGATGTGTTTATTGCGTTTTTGTTTGTCTTGCTTTGTATGTTTGTGTTTGTTTATTGTGTTTTTGTTTGTCTTGCTTTCAAGGTTTGTGTGTATTTATTGTGTTTTTGTTTGTCTTTCTTTCTAGGTTTGTGTTTGTTTACGGTGTTTTGTCTTTGTGTATTTATTGTGTTTTTGTTTGTTTATTGTGTTTTTGTTTGTCTTGCTTTGTATGTTTGTGTTTGTTTATTGTGTTTTTGTTTGTCTTGCTTTCAAGGTTTGTGTGTATTTATTGTGTTTTTGTTTGTCTTTCTTTCTAGGTTTGTGTGTATTTATTGTGTTTTTGTTTGTCTTGCTTTGTATGTTTGTGTTTGTTTATTGTGTTTTTGTTTGTCTTGCTTTCAAGGTTTGTGTGTATTTATTGTGTTTTTGTTTGTCTTTCTTTCTAGGTTTGTGTTTGTTTACGGTGTTTTGTCTTTGTGTATTTATTGTGTTTTTGTTTGTTTATTGTGTTTTTGTTTGTCTTGCTTTGTATGTTTGTGTTTGTTTATTGTGTTTTTGTTTGTCTTGCTTTCAAGGTTTGTGTGTATTTATTGTGTTTTTGTTTGTCTTTCTTTCTAGGTTTGTGTGTATTTATTGTGTTTTTGTTTGTCTTGCTTTGTATGTTTGTGTTTGTTTATTGTGTTTTTGTTTGTCTTGCTTTCAAGGTTTGTGTGTATTTATTGTGTTTTTGTTTGTCTTTCTTTCTAGGTTTGTGTGTATTTATTGTGTTTTTGTTTGTCTTTCTTTCTAGGTTTGTGTTTGTTTATTGTGTTTTGTCTTTGTGTATTTATTGTGTTTTTGTTTGTCTTTCTAGATTTTTGTGTATTTATTGTTTTTGTTTGTCTTTCTAGATGTGTTTATTGTGTTTTTGTTTGTCTTGCTTTGTATGTTTGTGTTTGTTTATTGTGTTTTTGTTTGTCTTTCTTTCAAGGTTTGTGTGTATTTATTGCGTTTTTGTTTGTCTTTCTTTCTAGGTTTGTGTTTGTTTATTGTGTTTTGTCTTTGTGTATTTATTGTGTTTTTGTTTGTCTTTCTAGATTTTTGTGTATTTATTGTTTTTGTTTGTCTTTCTAGATGTGTTTATTGTGTTTTTGTTTGTCTTGCTTTCAAGGTTTGTGTGTATTTGTGTTTTTGTTTGTCTTTCTAGGTTTGTGTTTGTTTATTGTGTTTTAGTTTGTCTTTCTTTGTATGTTTGTGTTGTTGTTTTTTGGTCTTTGTATTTTGGTGTTTGTTTACCGTTTTTTTCTTGCTTTCTTTGTATGTTTGTGTTTGTTTAATGTTTTTGACTTTCTTTGTATTTGTATATTTGTTTACTGTGTGTTTGTTTGGTCTTTTTTTTTTTGTAGGTCTCCAAAACAGCATCATGAACGTAGCTTATCTGACTCATATACTATTTTTGAAGTCTTCTGAATCATATGATGCTTTGTGTTAGCAACAGACCCAAATTTAGTTCATATTTGCATAATTTAAACCTTCTTTTGTGCACCACTGAAGAAAGAAAATCATATTTTGGGTTTTCCTCCTTCCTGTGTGATCTTCAAAGGCAGTTTATCTTCTCATTTCTTCCACAGCAGGAGATGGTAGACCTGTACACACTCAATCTACATCGCATTGACAAAGACGTCCAGCGATGTGACAGAAACTCTTGGTATTTTACCACCACAAACCTGGAGAAACTGCGCAACATTATGTGCAGGTAAAATAAAGCTGATTGAGATGAGTTTAATATTTTAGTTTATATTCTATATATATACCGTTCAAATGTTTGGGATCAAAGTCTATTGATAGAAGTCTCTTCCGCTCACCAAGGCTGCATTTATTTGATCAAAAATAAAGTAAAAACAATAATATTGTGAGATATTATTGCAATTTACATCAATGTGAATATATAGAGTACATTTATCATCATTACTTCAGTGTCACATGATCCTTCACAAATCATTCTAATATGATGATTTGATGATCAAGAAACATTTGATTATAATCAATGTTGAAAATATTTTTGTGGAAACCATGATACATTTTTTCAGGATTTTATACATTTTTTAATAGAAATCTTGTGTAACATTGTTACAAAAAATGCCTTTACTGTCACTTTTGATCCTATTATTGCATCCTTGCTAAATAAATGTATTAATTACTTTCAAAAATATACTTTTGAATGGTAACGTATATATTTTTAGGATATAAATCAGCAGCATTACACTTATTTACTTCCCGTCTGAAATCAAATGAGAATGTTCTCTTGTTTTTTATGTCCCAAGTTATGTGTGGCAGCACCTTGACATCGGATACGTCCAGGGAATGTGTGACTTACTAGCGCCCCTGCTGGTCATCCTGGATGATGGTACATTAACTTTTATGCTGCGTTCACACCAAACGCGAATTGAGCGTCAGGCGCGAGTGATTTCAATGTTAAGTCAATGGAAAGGCGCGTTGACGCGCGTCTGGAGGTCCCGCGGCGCGTAAGGCGCGTTACGCGCGTTGCGAAGGACGCGAATCCGCCTCATTCGCGCGTCCAGTTTGCGCGAATGACGCGAATTGCTCGCGAATTGAGCGTCTTGCGCGTTACGCGCGAGTGGTGCTTTTTGTGCATTTTGTGGATTCACGCGTTTGAAGCGAATTCGCGTCTGACGCCCGAGTTGAAAAATCTGAACTTTGGCGTCAAATTCGCGCCAGCCAATCAGGAGCCTGCTCGCTGCTGTCACGTGGTAAAGTGACGGGTATGAGAAACCCTGCATAAATTAAAAACAGTACTATTGTGTCACAAAATGTAGTTTTAAGACGTTTTCAGGTGGGAATGTAGTTGTTTAAAGCTCAAATCTGTGGTTTATTTATAAAGAGAGCGCCTATTTAAAAAAAATAATCTTGTGTTTTTGGAGTTGTGAGATCCAGGCTATCACCGGGCAATCACTGCTCATAACCCCAGCGAAGGCAGCCTTTCCTCGGCCAGTCCTTCTGGCGTCTGCCGCTGGCTCTGATGTCCTGTAGTGGTTCGTCTTGTGTGGATCTAACGGGCGATCTTTGCTCTCATGAATATATAATTTGTTGTCTGCCAAATCGTTTTGACTGAGGGCAAAGAGAAGTTTCATAACTTTATATTTTAAGGATATTTAAACATACATGCAGTGAAGATAATGTAGGAGTTGCCTGGACCACATTTGTGTGGCTATTAATGCTTAATATATATGTTTAATATATGGTGTTTTGTGACATATTTCTCCTGGAGTGCCTTGAACGCGCGTCAATTTCGCTTCCAGCGCTCGATTTCTACGCGCGTCCAATTCTCTGCTGACGCGCGAATGCATTCAAAATGTACGCGCGTGAAACTAGACGCGGTAGACACGATTTTGACGCTCAATTCGCGTTTGGTGTGAACGCAGCATTAGTCTTACAGTTTTTTTAAACAATGGTGTATTTTATGATGTTGCTAATATTTAAGCATTGAAATATTCATGCTGTGCCTAAAAACACTGTGATTGTGAAACATGATGTGCCTATTTTATATTTTATAAGTGAAAAACGCTTGAATCGTCTGTTTTTAAATTAGAGGCCATGGCCTTCAGCTGCTTCACGGAGCTCATGAAGCGTATGAACCAGAACTTCCCTCATGGAGGAGCCATGGACACACACTTCGCCAACATGCGTTCCCTCATCCAGGTTTTTGCCCACAATCACATGCACTTATTAAACACACATGTCTTAGACTGTGTGTGTGTGTGTTTCTGTTTCATGATTGTGTCTAACCTCTTCAGATTCTGGACTCGGAGCTCTTTGAGCTGATGCAGCAGAACGGAGACTACACACACTTCTACTTCTGCTACCGCTGGTTCCTTCTGGACTTCAAGAGAGGTGAGCTGCAAAACATCACTTTATACTGGAAAACAAAATGGAAACACTAATAAATAATTCATATTACATGCTAAAATTCTACATAAATACTTAAACACCAATTTTAAAGCAAGACACTACAAGCAAAACCATAGTTTTTTAATGCACTGGGATATTTTGCTTTTATAACTTTCAGACTAGTGGAAAGCAAACATCCAAAATACACTTAAGTTTTTACTTTATTGCACTTTATCAATTTATGTCTAGATTTCAAGTTCAATACATTTCTTTTAAGAGTTTTCCCTCCACTTCAGTCTCACTTACATACACCAAACTTTACAGATTTATTCCTGTATATATTCTGAAGGATTATATATATTTATCCAAGTTTATACAATATTTTATGACTAAAAACATGGTAAAAATGTATTTATGGCAAATCTTTAAAGAGTTTTCCCCTCCACTTCAGTCTCACTTACATACACCAAACTTTACAGATTCATTCCTGTATATATTCTGAAGGATTATATATATTTATCTAAGTTTATACAATATTTTATGACTAAAAACATGGTAAAAATGTATTTATGGCAAATCTTTAAAGAGTTTTCCCCTCCACTTCAGTCTCACTTACATACACCAAACTTTACAGATTTATTCCTGTATATATTCTGAAGGATTATATATATTTATCCAAGTTTATACAATATTTTATGACTAAAAACATGATGAAAATATATTTATATTCCAGCTGTTGATAGTATTTTCTGATTTATGGAGTGATAAAAAGATAAATCTAAAATTCCCTCAGTAAAAACCTTTAACTCTAATATGTCAACAAAATAAAAGAAGAATTTTGAGCCTGTATATATCAAATGATCAGATTAATGTTCAGGAAATGTATACATTATTGCATATTTAATTCAGTAATGCTTAATTTCCATATTTAAAAAAAACAATTGTGATTAATCAACTGGGGAAGTATGGTGATATCTGTTCAAATGTTTACCCGATTCATCTGAAGTGCCGTGCCTTGGAATGATTTTTGAAATAATTGTCTTTTTGCAATTAATTTTGGTGCCACTAGTGCTGCAAAACTTAGACACTTTCCCTTTAAAGGAAACTGATGCACTTAAAGTGAGTGAATGCTTTTGTTTACCTCTTTCTAAGAAATGGTGTATGATGACGTGTTCTCTGTGTGGGAGACCATCTGGGCCGCCCGTTACGCCTCCTCTGAGCACTTTGTGCTCTTCATCTCACTGGCGTTGGTTGAGCTGTACCGAGACATTATCCTGGAGAACAACATGGATTTCACTGACATCATCAAGTTCTTTAACGGTGAGCTGACTATTAAATGTCTATCAAACGCAGTGATGCAAAATACCAAAAAAATGTATGCAGATTTTGGGTTATCGCCAATGTTCCCTCTAATTTATTTTCTCGCTGAGCAAAACTTTTCTCTATCAGGCGGACATTTTGTTCACCTGAGCAAAAACATTCTTTACACTAGACCTGTACAGCGTACGACAACACACAATTCTGCTACACACGTAAAAGTATCTGCTTTTTCTTCACAAAGAGAGTACATACTTTTAGGTCATAGTATAAGTAGACGAACTGGGATGCAGATGTCGGAAAAATAGCCACAATAGCTTTCCTCGATTGCAGCAACTTCCGTTTTTATTTGATATTTTGCGCCAAAACCATCACAGGTAGTGTCGATTTTGTTCTCTTAAACACGTGGGATTGAAACGGTGCTTTATTCACAAATGTTTTCTGCGATATTCCAATTTTGTGCATAAGTTAAACTCCTAACTTCGGATTGAAGCATAGCTAATGTCACTAAATATTGAACTATGTTACTGATCAGCTCATTTCAATTATCATAAAGTCATAATTAAGACATAAAATGTTGAAAATATGATTTTAAATGTCCTCATTATTAGATAAAAAGTCAAAAATATGAATGTGTCATAATAGTGAGATAAAAGTCCTCATTATTTGATAAAAAGGTCAAAAATATGATTTTAAGTCATAATAGTGAGATAAAAAGTCACAAATATAAAATGCCAAGGCATAATTATAAGATACAATTTTGAAAATATGATTTTAAGTCCTCATTATTAGATAAAAAGTCAAAAATATGATTTTAAAATTCCTCATTATTAGATAAAAAGTCAAAAATATGATTTTAAAATTCCTCATTATTAGATAAAAAGTCAAAAATATGAATTTGTCATAATAGTGAGATAAAAGTCCTCATTATTAGATAAAAAGTCAAAAATATGATTTTAAGTCATAATAGTGAGATAAAAAGTCACAAATATAAAATGCCAAGTCATAATTATAAGATACAATTTTGAAAATATGATTTTAAGTCCTCATTATTAGATAAAAAGTCAAAAATATGAATTTGTCATAATAGTGAGATAAAAGTCCTCATTATTAGATAAAAAGTAAAAAATATGATTTTAAGTCATAATAGTGAGATAAAAGTCCTCATTATTTGATAAAAAGGTCAAAAATATGATTAAGTCATAATAGTGAGATAAAAAGTCAAATATAAAATGCCAAGTCATAATTATAAGATAAAATTTTGAAAATATGATTTTAAGTCCTCATTATTAGATAAAAAGTCCAAAATATGAATTTGTCATAATAGTGAGATAAAGGTCCTCATTATTAGATAAAAAGTCAAAAATATGATTTTAAAAGTCCTCATTATTAGATAAAAAGTCAAAAATATGAATTTGTCATAATAGTGAGATAAAATCATATTTTTGACTTATCTAATAATGAGGACTTTTATCTCACTATTATGACAAATTCATATTTTTGACTTGTTATCTAATAATGAGGACTTTTAAGTCATAATAGTGAGATAAAAGTCACAAATATAAAATGCCAAGTCATAATTATAAGATAAAATTTTGAAAATATGATTTTAAGTCCTCATTATTAGATAAAAAGTCAAAAATATGATTTTAAAATTCCTCATTATTAGATAAAAAGTCAAAAATATTGGATTTAAAATTCCTCATTATTAGATAAAAAGTCAAAAATATGAATTTGTCATAATAGTGAGATAAAAGTCCTCATTATTAGATAAAAAGTCAAAAATATGATTTTAAGTCATAATAGTGAGATAAAAAGTCACAAATATAAAATGCCAAGTCATAATTATAAGATACAATTTTGAAAATATGATTTTAAGTCCTCATTATTAGATAAAAAGTCAAAAATATGAATTTGTCATAATAGTGAGATAAAAGTCCTCATTATTAGATAAAAAGTAAAAAATATGATTTTAAGTCATAATAGTGAGATAAAAGTCCTCATTATTTGATAAAAAGGTCAAAAATATGATTAAGTCATAATAGTGAGATAAAAAGTCAAATATAAAATGCCAAGTCATAATTATAAGATAAAATTTTGAAAATATGATTTTAAGTCCTCATTATTAGATAAAAAGTCCAAAATATGAATTTGTCATAATAGTGAGATAAAGGTCCTCATTATTAGATAAAAAGTCAAAAATATGATTTTAAAAGTCCTCATTATTAGATAAAAAGTCAAAAATATGAATTTGTCATAATAGTGAGATAAAATCATATTTTTGACTTATCTAATAATGAGGACTTTTATCTCACTATTATGACAAATTCATATTTTTGACTTGTTATCTAATAATGAGGACTTTTAAGTCATAATAGTGAGATAAAAGTCACAAATATAAAATGCCAAGTCATAATTATAAGATAAAATTTTGAAAATATGATTTTAAGTCCTCATTATTAGATAAAAAGTCAAAAATATGATTTTAAAATTCCTCATTATTAGATAAAAAGTCAAAAATATTGGATTTAAAATCAAAATCATGACTTAAAAATCTAAATTATGATTAAAAGTCCTAATTATGAGATAAAAAGCTGAAATTAGATGTTTAAAAAGTCTAAATTATGACCAAAACACACATTTAAGAGTGAAATCATGCTTGTTATCTTTTTATGCACTTTTAATTTTTTGATTTACACTTATAATAATAATAATAATATTTACATTATTGTTTTCATTTTGTGCAATTTAAAATTTTTACATGCGTTTTTAGATTTTGAAATCAGTTTTTACAGAAATTAATCAATCAAAACTTACTTTAGCTTTTCATCTAAACCCAAAATTAATTTCCTGTCATCACTGTAAAGCTGCTCTGAAGCATCTGTGTTAGCGCTATAGAAATAAAGCTGACTTGACTTAATGACATGCTGTTTATGATTATGTCTTCATGTAGAAATGGCTGAACATCATGATGTCCCAAAGCTACTGGTCATGGCTCGAGAGCTGGTGCACAAGGTCCAGATCCTGATTGAGAACAAGTGAACCCGCTTCCTTCTCATTCTGCCTTCCATTATCCATCTAAAGATGCTCGGTGTCTGTTTTTGGCCATTATGAGAAAACAAAATAATAAATAAATGCCAAACCAGTGTTTCCATCAGCCCACATTTTAATATTAATACTTATTATATTCAATATTATAATATAGAGTATGAATCCTGAAATAGGACGTTGGAGCGGGACACATCGGTGTTTTTTAAATAGCCAATAGCCCATTTGATTGGGAAAGAAATTGTGCAAGATGAGAAACCTTTTCATTTAGTTTATTTACTCAGATTAGCACTAACATATCAAAGCTAAAGACATAAACTACAAGCAAACAAATTTTGATTTTATGGGGTCTGTAAAAGTAAATACGGCTAGAATATATCAGATATTAAGAGAGATATTATAGAAAGAAAAAAATGGAGAATAGTTTTATACGAGGTCGTGGATGTAAACAAATGGCTATGAAATATATAACGATGATCTATGAATGGCAGTGATGTGTGTCTCAGATTTTCTAAAAGCACAAAGTATTAAAAATAATGCTGTATATTTATTTATTTTTTAAATGTGTGAAGATTAGACATAATCATTATTGCAGAGATGTTTAGCGTTCTTCACACATCATCACTTTTTCACTATTTGCACGGACACATTGGTGGCACCTTCTGTCAGGTTTATCACGTGGGGATGCACGTGATTATTGTCATTTTCCGCAGAGTGAAAATCAGCTCATATTTGACCTCTAAATACAAAGGAAAAAATAAGAAATTACAATTTGCATTCTACTTTTAGGAGCTTATTATTGTTTGCTTATTTGCCAAAAAATATTGTGCATCATTATGGTTATAATTGTTTATTTAAATAAACAAAAAGGCTGCAGAATAAATACTATCCTGATGTATAAATGATAATACACACACACACACACACACATTTTATATATATATATATATATATATACACACACACACACACACACACACACTCACCTAAAGGATTATTAGGAACACATACTAATACTGTGTTTGACCCCCTTTGGCCTTCAGAACTGCCTTAATTCTACGTGGCATTGATTCAACAAGGAGCTGAAAGCATTCTTTAGAAATGTTGGCCCATATTGATAGGATAGCATCTTGCAGTTGATGGAGATTTGTGGGATGCACATCCAGGGCACGAAGCTCCCGTTCCACCACATCCCAAAGATGCTCTATTGGGTTGAGATCTGGTGACTGTGGGGGCCATTTTAGTCCAGTGAACTCATTGTCATGTTCAAGAAACCAATTTGAAATGATTGGAGCTTTGTGACATGGGGCATTATCCTGCTGGAAGTAGCCATCAGAGGATGGGCACATGCTGGTCATAAAGGGATGGACATGGTCAGAAACAATGCTCAGGTAGGCCGTGGCATTTAAACGATGCCCAGTTGGCACTAAGGGGCCTAAAGTGTGCCAAGAAAACATCCCCCACACCATTACACCACCACCAGCAGCCTGCACAGTGGTAACAAGGCATGATGGATCCATGTTCTCATTCTGTTTACGCCAAATTCTGACTCTACCATCTGAATGTCTCAACAGAAATCCAGACTCATCAGACCAGGCAACATTTTTCCAGTCTTCAACTGTCCAATTTTGGTGAGCTTGTGCAAATTGTAGCTTCTTTTTCCTATTTGTAGTGGAGATGAGTGGTACCCGGTGGGGTCTTCTGCTGTTGTAGCCCATCCGCCTCAAGGTTGTGCGTGTTGTGGCTTCACAAATGCTTTGCTGCATACCTCGGTTGTAACGAGTGGTTATTTCAGTCAAAGTTGCTCTTCTATCAGCTTGAATCAGTCGGCCCATTCTCCTCTGACCTCTAGCATCAACAAGGCATTTTGGCCCACAGGACTGCCCCATACTGGATGTGTTTCCCTTTTCACACCATTCTTTGTAAACCCTAGAAATGGTTGTGCGTGAAAATCCCAGTAACTGAGCAGATTGTGAAATGCTCAGACCGGCCCGTCTGGCACCAACAACCATGCCACGCTCAAAATTGCTTAAATCCCCTTTCTTTCCCATTCTGACATTCAGTTTGGAGTTCAGGAGATTGTCTTGAGCAGGACCACACCCCTAAATGCATTGAAGCAACTGCCATGTGATTGGTTGATTAGATAATTGCATTAATGAGAAATTGAACAGGTGTTCCTAATGATCCTTTAGGTGAGTGTGTGTATATATATATATATATATATAGATCTCTCTCAGGGCTCGACATTAACGCTTGTCCATTGCATCCTGATTAAAACGTCAACAACAAAAAATAACCAGGGAATCATCAAAATGCAAGAATGATTCTGCATTCATTAGTGTAAGTGGTGATTGAAAGTGGATAATAATATATAATGTAATGAACTGACGGTAACAAGGGGCGCCGTTGATGCTCATGCATCCTCTTGAGGAGAAATCAAAAACAAATGAGCACAGCTCACACAGATTAACCCAGTTAACACACACAGTTAAAATTCGTTAAACGTGGAGTTTTTATATTTATAGCATGTTAAAGCAACATCATACAACTAAGAGTGCTGTTTTCCTGAATGCCATCACGATTGAAAGTGTGACACTGATATGACAGTTCCATGAACAATTCATTAACATCATGTCACTTACATTTTAGATGCAATATTGACTGTTTTTGTTCGATTTCAGCAGCGTAAATGTGTTACTGAATGATTCAGCGTTTGAATGAATCGGTTGAATCAAAGATTCAATGACACGTTCATAAACGACTGCTTCATTCTTGAATTAATCATCCGTTTCAACGACTCGCTCATTAAGATCTGACGCCCCCTACTGGTGGTTTAGTTTCATGTTTAAACATTCTTTACAACTTTTCTTATTTGTATATTCAAAAAATATTTAAAACAATCTCAAAACATTATTTAATGCACATTTAAATAATGTCTTATTCTAGTTTAGTTTATTGATCAAATTTAAGAATATAAAATGAAAGCTGAAGCATACACTCTAAAAATGCTGGATTAAAAATAACCCAAGTTGGGTTGAAAATGGACTAACCCAGCGATTGGGTTGTTTTAAGCAAACATTTAACCCAACCGCTGGGTTAAAACAACCCAATTGCTGGGTTAGTCCATTTTCAACCCAACTTGGGTTATTTTTAATCCAGCATTTTTTAGAGTGTAGCCTATATTTAATAAGATTAGGGGAAAATGCCCTTTATAAAAGATAAAAATATCACAAATATGCAGATTTAAAATATATCAAAGCCATAGACTTTTAAAAAAATATGGACGTAGTGTGCGTGACGTCTCCCATAGGATTCTGAAGAGCCGTTTTGAAGCGTAAAGTCGGGTCGAGCCGGCCGTCGCCATCTTGTCAGCGCGCCATTTACCGGATAACAGAAAATGGGCAAAGAGGCGGGACGTGGGCGGAGCTGAGGTGACGCGATGACTAACAGACAGCAGACAAACGACAATCCACCTGTCACTCAAAGTGGCCACGCCCTTAATTATGCAGAACTTTAAGGCTTTATATAATGTAAACGAATGAGTTTAAACATTCACCCCCTCACAGTCGTCATGAAGGGCAAAATTAGCCGTATAGACCAAAAGCACAATGTGTCCCAGACTGTGAACATGTGTTCTTCTGCTGTAAAGTTGGGCATTTTAACATGAGCTCAATGAGATTCTGCTCCTTCTGGAGTCTGTCTCTAGTGGCCAGTCCATGAACTGCAGTTTAAGTCACTTCTGTATCAGCTTCAGGAGAAACTGCGGGAGGAGCCGCTTGGTCAAATCTGATTGAACACTGGTGAGAACATTGCTTCAGAAATAATTTACACGCACACTTAAAAGTAATACAATAAAAATGTCCGGACAAGCACATTTTTTACTTGGACAAGCACGTTAACAGGCTTAATGTCGAGCCCTGTATAATATATATGTGTGTGTGTGTGTGTGTGTGTGTGTGTGTGTGTGTGTGTGTGTGTGTATTATATATATATGTGTGTGTGTGTGTGTGTGTGTGTGAGTGTGTGTATTATATATATATATGTGTGTGTGTGTGTGTGTGAGTGTGTGTATGTATGTATGTGTGTGTGTGTGTGTGTGTGTGTGTGTGTGTGTATATGTATGTATGTATGCATGTATGTGTGTATATATATATATATATATATATATATATATATATATATATATACACAAAAGAAATACTAAATTTGCATTCTACTTTTAAGCATTAAGGTTTTTCCTTATTTAGATAAAATATAGTAAATCATAAATGTATTTAAATGAGCAAAAAGGCTGATATAAATCACACTTATATATTGCAGTAATGGGACAGTAAAGAGCTCTTAAAAATAGGCTGAATTTTCTTCACGCAAAAAAATAGCGACATTTCTTCCTTTTGCTTTTGGGGTCAAATGTGGACATGTCCACTCATTTACGGTCAGGTGTTTGGTCAGTCAGATCATCTGTTGTGCTGCTACACAATGACGTACCTCACTCAGTGAACCTACTCTACTGTAAAAACTCTCCATCACCAGAGATATGTGCATTTGTATTGATCTTTTTGCCTTAAGTTTCTCTGTTCAGGGACGTGTGCTCATGTTTATCTGATACAGTATATGCCATATAGACGTTTGCGTGTGTGTGTGTGTGTGTGTGTGTGCGACTGAGTGTGTACAGATGTGCTCTACTACCAGCAGCCAGACTTTTGTATGGTGTCCCAAACTTTTCGCACTTGTTAGATTTGATGTGATCGTGGTGACCTGCTAAAACACGTGTAACTCAGAGCGACTGTCATTAACACTCATGTTCGCCTTCATCCTCTCTCTCTGTATGTATTGCTGTTCTATGCCCTGTAACATTAGCTTACATTGAATGATGCTGTATGTAGCTCACAATATAACAATATCTACAAATGTTGGATGTGTGAATTGTAAAAACGGATCGATGTATTTGGCTCACAGCCTCAGTGACACGAACTACAGACACTAGACACTAAAGATTTGTTGAAATTGTATTGGAAACCTATATATTTTTATTGTACTCTGTGAAACTATATAGTATATTGTCAGAACGGCGTGCTGCATATGATATAATCTGTATTATAATATTAATAAATGTATGTGTTGACTGTTTTCGTGATGCTTCGTGCTTTACTCAACGGGTGGGGAAATATATAAATACATAAGTGCCTTTGTACAGACAATATTAGAAACATATAAAATATACAACATTTAATAAGCAACCGATAATGAAATGCTGAGCAAGACACAAATGAGATACTAATGCATAACATCACATCTCATGCATTTCTTCAGTAAATATTGACCTTCAATTTCTTATTTTTATTAACTTTATATTAATTTATTAATTATTTTTCTGAAGAATGAGATGGTTCAGTAAATATTGACCTTCAATTTCTTATTTTTATTAACTTTATATTAATTTATTAATTATTTTTCTGAAGAATGAGATGGTTTAGTAAATATTGACCTTCAATTTCTTATTTTTATTAACTTTATATTAATTTATTAATTATTTTTCTGAAGAATGAGATGGTTCAGTAAATATTGACCTTCAATTTCTTATTTTTATTAACTTTATATTAATTTATTAATTATTTTTCTGAAGAATGAGATGGTTTAGTAAATATTGACCTTCAATTTCTTATTTTTATTAACTTTATATTAATTTATTAATTATTTTTCTGAACAATGAGATGGTTCAGTAAATATTGACCTTCAATTTCTTATTTTTATTAACTTTATATTAATTTATTAATTATTTTTCTGAAGAATGAGATGGTTCAGTAAATATTGACCTTCAATTTCTTATTTTTATTAACTTTATATTAATTTATTAATTATTTTTCTGAAGAATGAGATGGTTCAGTAAATATTGACCTTCAATTTCTTATTTTTATTAACTTTATATTAATTTATTAATTATTTTTCTGAAGAATGAGATGGTTCAGTAAATATTGACCTTCAATTTCTTGTTTTTATTAACTTTATATTAATTTATTAATTATTTTTCTGAACAATGAGATGGTTCAGTAAATATTGATCTTCAATTTCTTATTTTTATTAACTTTATATTAATTTATTAATTATTTTTCTGAACAATGAGATGGTTCAGTAAATATTGACCTTCAATTTCTTGTTTTTATTAACTTTATATTAATTTATTAATTATTTTTCTGAAGAATGAGATGGTTCAGTAAATATTGACCTTCAATTTCTTATTTTTATTAACTTTATATTAATTTATTAATTATTTTTCTGAAGAATGAGATGGTTCAGTAAATATTGACCTTCAATTTCTTATTTTTATTAACTTTATATTAATTTATTAATTATTTTTCTGAAGAATGAGATGGTTCAGTAAATATTGACCTTCAATTTCTTGTTTTTATTAACTTTATATTAATTTATTAATTATTTTTCTGAACAATGAGATGGTTCAGTAAATATTGATCTTCAATTTCTTATTTTTATTAACTTTATATTAATTTATTAATTATTTTTCTGAACAATGAGATGGTTCAGTAAATATTGACCTTCAATTTCTTGTTTTTATTAACTTTATATTAATTTATTAATTATTTTTCTGAAGAATGAGATGGTTCAGTAAATATTGACCTTCAATTTCTTATTTTTATTAACTTTATATTAATTTATTAATTATTTTTCTGAAGAATGAGATGGTTCAGTAAATATTGACCTTCAATTTCCTATTTTTATTAACTTTTTATTAATTTATTAATTATTTTTCTGAACAATGAGATGGTTCAGTAAATATTGACCTTCAATTTCTTATTTTTATTAACTTTATATTAATTTATTAATTATTTTTCTGAAGAATGAGATGGTTCAGTAAATATTGATCTTCAATTTCTTATTTTTATTAACTTTATATTAATTTATTAATTATTTTTCTGAAGAATGAGATGGTTCAGTAAATATTGACCTTCAATTTCTTATTTTTATTAACTTTATATTAATTTATTAATTATTTTTCTGAAGAATGAGATGGTTCAGTAAATATTGACCTTCAATTTCTTGTTTTTATTAACTTTATATTAATTTATTAATTATTTTTCTGAAGAATGAGATGGTTCAGTAAATATTGACCTTCAATTTCTTATTTTTATTAACTTTATATTAATTTATTAATTATTTTTCTGAAGAATGAGATGGTTCAGTAAATATTGACCTTCAATTTCCTATTTTTATTAACTTTTTATTAATTTATTAATTATTTTTCTGAACAATGAGATGGTTCAGTAAATATTGACCTTCAATTTCTTATTTTTATTAACTTTATATTAATTTATTAATTATTTTTCTGAAGAATGAGATGGTTCAGTAAATATTGATCTTCAATTTCTTATTTTTATTAACTTTATATTAATTTATTAATTATTTTTCTGAAGAATGAGATGGTTCAGTAAATATTGATCTTCAATTTCTTATTTTTATTAACTTTATATTAATTTATTAATTATTTTTCTGAACAATGAGATGGTTCAGTAAATATTGACCTTCAATTTCTTATTTTTATTAACTTTATATTAATTTATTAATTATTTTTCTGAAGAATGAGATGGTTCAGTAAATATTGACCTTCAATTTCTTATTTTTATTAACTTTATATTAATTTATTAATTATTTTTCTGAAGAATGAGATGGTTCAGTAAATATTGATCTTCAATTTCTTATTTTTATTAACTTTTTATTAATTTATTAATTATTTTTCTGAAGAATGAGATGGTTCAGTAAATATTGACCTTCAATTTCCTATTTTTATTAACTTTTTATTAATTTATTAATAATTTTTCTGAAGAATGAGATGGTTCAGTAAATATTGACCTTCAATTTCCTATTTTTATTAACTTTTTATTAATTTATTAATTATTTTTCTGAAGAATGAGATGGTTCAGTAAATATTGACCTTCAATTTCCTATTTTTATTAACTTTTTATTAATTTATTAATTATTTTTCTGAACAATGAGATGGTTCAGTAAATATTGACCTTCAATTTCTTATTTTTATTAACTTTATATTAATTTATTAATTATTTTTCTGAAGAATGAGATGGTTCAGTAAATATTGACCTTCAATTTCTTATTTTTATTAACTTTATATTAATTTATTAATTATTTTTCTGAAGAATGAGATGGTTCAGTAAATATTGATCTTCAATTTCTTATTTTTATTAACTTTATATTAATTTATTAATTATTTTTCTGAACAATGAGATGGTTCAGTAAATATTGACCTTCAATTTCTTATTTTTATTAACTTTATATTAATTTATTAATTATTTTTCTGAAGAATGAGATGGTTCAGTAAATATTGATCTTCAATTTCTTATTTTTATTAACTTTTTATTAATTTATTAATTTTTTTTGTGAAGAATGAGATGGTTCAGTAAATATTGACCTTCAATTTCCTATTTTTATTAACTTTTTATTAATTTATTAATTATTTTTCTGAAGAATGAGATGGTTCAGTAAATATTGACCTTCAATTTCTTGTTTTTATTAACTTTATATTAATTTATTAATTATTTTTCTGAAGAATGAGATGGTTCAGTAAATATTGACCTTCAATTTCCTATTTTTATTAACTTTTTATTAATTTATTAATTTTTTTTGTGAAGAATGAGATGGTTCAGTAAATATTGACCTTCAATTTCTTATTTTTATTAACTTTATATTAATGTATTAATTATTTTTCTGAAGAATGAGATGGTTCAGTAAATATTGATCTTCAATTTCCTATTTTTATTAACTTTATATTAATTTATTAATTATTTTTCTGAAGAATGAGATGGTTCAGTAAATATTGACCTTCAATTTCCTATTTTTATTAACTTTTTATTAATTTATTAATTTTTTTTGTGAAGAATGAGATGGTTCAGTAAATATTGACCTTCAATTTCTTATTTTTATTAACTTTATATTAATTTATTAATTATTTTTCTGAAGAATGAGATGGTTCAGTAAATATTGACCTTCAATTTCTTATTTTTATTAACTTTATATTAATTTATTAATTATTTTTCTGAAGAATGAGATGGTTCAGTAAATATTGATCTTCAATTTCCTATTTTTATTAACTTTATATTAATGTATTAATTATTTTTCTGAAGAATGAGATGGTTCAGTAAATATTGATCTTCAATTTCCTATTTTTATTAACTTTATATTAATTTATTAATTATTTTTCTGAAGAATGAGATGGTTCAGTAAATATTGATCTTCAATTTCTTATTTTTATTAACTTTATATTAATTTATTAATTATTTTTCTGAAGAATGAGATGGTTCAGTAAATATTGACCTTCAATTTCTTATTTTTATTAACTTTATATTAATGTATTAATTATTTTTCTGAAGAATGAGATGGTTCAGTAAATATTGATCTTCAATTTCTTATTTTTATTAACTTTATATTAATTTATTAATTATTTTTCTGAAGAATGAGATGGTTCAGTAAATATTGACCTTCAATTTCCTATTTTTATTAACTTTTTATTAATTTATTAATTTTTTTTGTGAAGAATGAGATGGTTCAGTAAATATTGACCTTCAATTTCTTATTTTTATTAACTTTATATTAATGTATTAATTATTTTTCTGAAGAATGAGATGGTTCAGTAAATATTGATCTTCAATTTCCTATTTTTATTAACTTTATATTAATTTATTAATTATTTTTCTGAAGAATGAGATGGTTCAGTAAATATTGACCTTCAATTTCCTATTTTTATTAACTTTTTATTAATTTATTAATTTTTTTTGTGAAGAATGAGATGGTTCAGTAAATATTGACCTTCAATTTCTTATTTTTATTAACTTTATATTAATTTATTAATTATTTTTCTGAAGAATGAGATGGTTCAGTAAATATTGACCTTCAATTTCTTATTTTTATTAACTTTATATTAATTTATTAATTATTTTTCTGAAGAATGAGATGGTTCAGTAAATATTGACCTTCAATTTCCTATTTTTATTAACTTTATATTAATTTATTAATTATTTTTGTGACGAATGAGATGGTTCAGTAAATATTGACCTTCAATTTCCTATTTTTTATTAACTTTATATTAATTTATTAATTATTTTTCTGAAGAATGAGATGGTTCAGTAAATATTGACCTTCAATTTCCTATTTTTATTAACTTTATATTAATTTATTAATTATTTTCTGAAGAATGAGATGGTTCAGTAAATATTGATATTCAATTTCCTATTTTTATTAACTTTATATTAATTTATTAATTATTTTTGTGACGAATGAGATGGTTCAGTAAATATTGACCTTCAATTTCCTATTTTTTATTAACTTTATATTAATTTATTAATTATTTTTCTGAAGAATGAGATGGTTCAGTAAATATTGACCTTCAATTTCCTATTTTTATTAACTTTATATTAATTTATTAATTATTTTCTGAAGAATGAGATGGTTCAGTAAATATTGATATTCAATTTCCTATTTTTATTAACTTTATATTAATTTATTAATTATTTTTCTGAAGAATGAGATGGTTCAGTAAATATTGATATTCAATTTCCTATTTTTATTAACTTTATATTAATTTATTAATTATTTTCTGAAGAATAAGATGGTTCAGTAAATATTGACCTTCAATTTCCTATTTTTATTAACTTTATATTAATTTATTAATTATTTTTGTGAAGAATGAGATGGTTCAGTAAATATTGACCTTCAATTTCTTATTTTTATTAACTTTATATTAATTTATTAATTATTTTTGTGAAGAATGAGATGGTTCAGTAAATACTGACCTTCAGTTTCCTATTTTTATTCACTATTTTAAATGAAATGACTGTTATTGTTTAACAGAGAAAGCTCTAAACATTTTCTGAACCAGTTTTGTCCTTGAGGACTTTTATTACACTGCGGCTGACGCCACGTCATCACGGCGCGCCACGCGATACCAAAGTCAAGCGAGACTGTGCGGAATAAACAGCGCGATCTGCGGCATTAACCCCGTCAGCGGTGTGGTCTCGGCGCGGTGTGAAGATGAACAGTGTCGGCGAGGGCTGCACGGAGCTCAAGCGCGAGTACGACCAGTGTTTTAACCGCTGGTTCGCAGAGAAGTTCCTGAAAGGCGACCGCAGCGCAGACCCGTGCAGCGAACTCTTCCTCAAATACCACACGTGTGTGCAGGTACAGACATGTGCATGTGCGGCAGGAGCTTTACACGTGTGCTGTCACTCACTGGTGCTCTGGTGTGTGTTTACAGAAAGCCATCAAGGAGAAGGACATCCCTATCGAAGGTGTGGAGTTCATGGGCCCGAGCAGAGAGAAGCCGGACAGCTGAGGCTCATCTGGGCTTTATCTGAACATCGCCATCATCCGGACAGAGACTGCATCACGGACTCTCATGGACATGTTTTGGAGACTCTGCTTTGCTTGTTAAATTATTAAATAGGGATTGTTTGGCATGTTTGAGCTGTCAGCATCACGTGGGGGTTTTAAACACGCATTCAAATGAAACCGATGTGTTTGAGTTGCCACATATGAGGTCATGTGCATTATTTTTACATCCTTTTTTTTTAATCGCAAGCCAATTGTTTCACTTATGTGCTCAAGGCCAATTTGTTTTGGGAGGGGGAGTGTAATGGTATTTAATTAAATAAATGTATTTCAGGTAACGATGCATTTGGGAGAAACGAAGCTTTGATTCAATGGAACCGATTCGCAGAACTATTCACTGAACACGCTGGTGATGCCCGATGCTGTAATCAATGCTAAATTCATTTTTAACGGTTATTGATTCAATACGGCGAAATTTGATAAGAAAGTAGAGTAGTTTGCCACTGGATATCACTGTTTGTCATGTATTTATATCGTAAAACAGCTGTTTAAATCTTACCTCACACATTCGCGCTCTTTCACCATCAAAAGCGTCAAGCGCCGCTCGAGTAACGGTTTCTATGAAAGGTAAGCCCCGCCTTCTTTGATTTGATTGGCCAATATAGACTATATAATTTTATATATATATATATATATATATATATATATATATATATATATATATATATATATATATATATATATATATATACACACACACATATATACATAAATGGGCGTCGGAAGTTAAAAAAAATGTGGGTGGGTCCTCAGAAAAAAAAAATACTGGAGATGCCATTTACATTAAGGAGAAACGAAGCTTTAATTCATGGGAACCGATTCGCAGAACGATTCACTGAACACGCTGGTGGCGCCCGATACTGGTCAAATGCTGTAATCAATGCTAAATTCATTTTTAACGGTTATTGATTCAATACGGCGAAATTTGATAAGAAAGTAGAGTAGTTTGCCACTGGATATCACTCTTTGTCATGTATTTATGTCGTAAAACAGCTGTTTAAATCTTACCTCACACATTCGCGCTCTTTCGCCATCAAAAGCGTCAAGCGCCGTTCGAGTAACGGTTTCTATGAACGGTAAGCCCCGCCTTCTTTGATTTGATTGGCCAATATAATTTTATATATATATACATATATATATACATGGGCGTCGGAAGTAAAAAAAAATGTGGGTGGGTCCTCTCAGAAAAAAAAATACTGGAGATGCCATTTACATTAAGGAGAAGCGAAGCTTTGATTCAAGGGAACCGATTGACAGAACGATTCACTGAACACGCTGGTGGCGCCGATGCTGGTCAAATGCTGTAATCAATGCTAAATATGAAGTGTCTGCATAATGTTATTTTATTATTGTACGGCTTATTTTTGTTTTATGGAAAGCTTGGTTCAGGCCAATTACAGACTATAAACTACAACAACTCTTCGTTTTTATTATAAAAAGTCATTACATTTCTACAAATGTATAGACCTGATTAGAAGATAATCCATAAATAATAAAATATACGGATTCATGGGTTCAGAGAGATCAATAACCGTTGAAAATGTTGAAAGGAAGCGTCGTTAGCTGAAATCAGGTGACTGGCAGTTTGATTTTTATTTGCTTCCTTTCAACATTTTTAACGGTTATTGATTCAATACGGCGAAATTTGATAAGAAAGTAGAGTAGTTTGCCACTGGATATCACTGTTTGTCATGTATTTATATCGTAAAACAGCTGTTTAAATCTTACCTCACACATTCGCGCTCTTTCGCCATCAGAAGCGTCAAGCGCCGCTCGAGTAACGGTTTCTATGAACGGTAAGCCCCGCCTTCTTTGATTTGATTGGCCTATATATATATATAAAAAATGTGTGTGTGTGTGTAGACTGTAAAAAATATGGAAGTAGTCTTCGCGATGTCACCCATAGGTTTCTGAAGAGCCTAAAGTGGGCTTCAAAAATGTTAATGAATCATTTTAATTAATTATTGTATACTTATAATTCACTGACTCCTATTTCAAAGTTTTCCATGATCTGGTATTGCTTCCATTATTCCTGCAAAACGCCATTGGGTAGAAATGACTAGTGGGAGTAAATTTGACCTGATGCTTTAATTGAAAAAAACAAACAAATTATGCATAGTCATCACATGATACAAAACAAGAAAATACAAATATTATACGTTTTTATTATAAAAATGGAATTAAAATGTATAGATGGGAAGCCATAAATGATAAAGAAACGAATCCATGGGTTCAGAGAGATCAATATCAATATAAAGATGTCGAAAGGGAGCATCATTTGCTGAAATCACGTGACTTTGGCTTCCTTTCAACATTTTTAACGGTTATTGATTCAATACGACGAAATTTGACAAGTAGAGTAGTTTGCCACTGGATATTACGGTTTGTCATTTATTATTTATATCGTGAAAAAGCTGTTTAAATCTTACCTCACATTCGCGCTCTTTCACCGTTAAAAGCATCAAGCGAACGGTTTCTTTGAACGGTGCCCTTCTTTGAATTGATCGGCCATTTTAAATACAGAAATACATTGTCATTTTTCATGTTACATTTCAAAGTGAATATATTGCTACCCATAAACTCATTGAATCCTAAATAAATCTGAGGTGTCATGTGTCAGCACACTAATGGAACAATTACATTATTGGACTAATTAAAAAAGTCTGATTGTGCCAATTATTAGCCTGTAATGGGGTTCTCATACATACAGTCTGACCAATGAATTTACATGCTTTCTTCAGTTGTGATCATTTGGTACCAAACCCTTGAAATCACAGATTAAACTGTTTTTTCTGTACAAATGGCTCAGATAAGTACATGTTTATGTTCTAAACTGCTCAAACATCAATGTCTAACTGGTATAATTATTGAGAAAATGCTTTTTCAATGTTGATTAAACTTAGTTTATGCTCATTTTAACATTTACTGACAACATGTTTAATGTCTGTTAACATTAATGCATCAATTTAATTAATTATTGTATACTTATAATTCATTAACTCCAGGTTTTTCATGATCTGGTATTGCTTCCATTATTCCTGCAAAATGCCATTGTGTAAAAATGACTACATATAGTGGGAGTAAATTTGACTTGATGCTTTAATTGAAAAAAAAAAAAAAAACTATGCATACAGTCATCACATGATACAAAAAAAGAAAAGAAAGAAAAAAAAAGTCACATGGGGAGATTCCAGAAAGAAACATTTTTAAAATTCCAGCCTTTTATTCAAATCATAAAATCATGTTCATGAAATCACAAACAGCACGTCTTTAGTCTGTTGCCAATAATCACAAAAGGACAAAACGGGTTATTCATCTTCAGATCGTTCACAATCACATCCGCATCATCTGTTCTGTAAACACACGCGCATCATTCACATGGTCATTCACATATTTCGCAAACTCTCCATGAACTGAACGGTGAATAAGGCCATTCGGGTTCCTACAATGGAATGTAAATTACAAAATTGAGAAGGACAAGGGGGCGTGGCGGCCGGGAAAAGGAGCCGCGGCTGGCGCTCATCGATAGTGGCGTGGCGGTGGGCTGTGATGCTGGACCGGGGGGCGGCGGGAGGGCGGGCTATGGCGGGTCATGTGACGCGGTGGCGATCGGTAGCGGGGAGGCGGCGACCCTCTGCTCTGGTACGGGGGTGAGTAGCGTCCACGAGACCTGGACCGGGAGCGCGAGCGACCCCAGCTTGTGCCCCGCTCCTCCATGACTCTGATGTAGGACGTCTCTCCCTGCACAACAAACATTCATTTTAAATCAGGGGTATTTTCATACTAACTAAAATGATTAAAAACATTACAAAAGCTGAAATAAAATATGTTAGAATTTTTTTTTTTTATGAAACTCAAAAATATTTTACAAATATTCACATTATCAACAATCTTAAATACCCAAATGTAAGATGTTTAACTAATTATATTGGGTTGTTTCCAATATTAAGCATTACAACATAACAGTAGCTAGCTAAATATAATATTTATAACTAGGGCTGCAGCTATCGATTCTTTTTGTAATCGATTAATCTAGCACTTAATCGATCGATTAATCGGATATATATATATTTGTGTGTGTTTTTAAACAACCAAAACAAATAATGCATAACGAAAATGAAGAGGAAAAGCAATTTAATTTATTAAAGCTACACTGTGTGATATTTTCCCCCATCTAGCGGTGAAAGGGTATATGACCATCCAGTAAATATTAGTTTCTGTTCCTCCCAATTCCGATTTCCTTTTAACTCCTACAGTGGCCGATTTAGTCCAAGATTAACATGGCTTCCAGTTCGACCTCGTCCATTAGTGTTGATTTGCCTGTTGTGTTGCCGTCTTTATTCTCTTTTTCGCTTCCTTGGCGACTCTGTTACATATCCTCGAGAATAAGAGTGATCCTCCATCAGCAACAGACTTTCAAAAAGGCTTTCAGGTTTTCATATAGAAGTCTCAAGCAATCCCCCTCTTCACATTCGACACGGTGCCATCGAGTGTTAAAACGCGAAAGGCGAAGCTTGAATTTACGGGTATGTCCCTCTTTGGCTAATGTACTTTCAAGATGGAGGGGCAACATGGCGACCCCCATTCGAACCCCTTACCCGTATGTATTTTCAATGGCATATTATAAACTTACGAGAATACTTTATTACTTGAAAGAAGTAAATATACATTAATGAGCACATATATTTTTGAAAGAACTGTGTTTTTAGCTAAGAATAAACTAAAAAAGTTACACAGTGCAGCTTTAATGTGCACAACAGGTTTCATGCTGTAATCTAGCCCTGACATCAAAGTAAAAATCTTTTATGTAGATTTCTACACCTGCAGCATTGACCATTAGGCTACTAACAAATAATATATAATTGCTGGGGTGAGCCTATTTGCTATGGTAACCTAGCAACCTGTGTGTGTGTGTGTGTGTGTGAGGAAGAGTGACGCCAGTCCAGTTGCTTCATTGCAGTTTGGTACAGCAGAAATACATTCATTAATTTTCAATAGAACGCTGCATTTGGCTTGCATCACTTGCATTGCGGTGCATTTTAGGTGAAGCATCCGTTCGAAAAATTGTGTCACAACATCACGTCCCGGTGTATACAGTGAATGCATGCTGAAATTATTGTTGCGTGGCTACATAAAGGTTTAAGCATATGTGATGCGTTGCCGCGATTGGTCTGACTGCCGCGTGAGAGAGGCGTGTGTACGCGTGTGTGTGTGTGTGAAGGGGTTCTTTTTTTTAGGCTATACTCTCTTGCAATTGAACATGAATACGTTTACTACTTAAAAACATCAAAGCTAAACATCATATCTAGTCAAACCGCATCACGACATCGCTACAAATACAGTATGTGATTAAAATCAGCGAACATCAATGTATAGGCTTAGGCTACGTTACCATTGAAGTCGTCCTGCTGTGGAATGCCAGGTCTACTTTGCAGTAGACACATTGCACCTTGTTCTCTTCTTTTTTAAGAATGTAATGATCCCAAACTTTAGACATTCTCTGCCGTTTATGGACATCTTTACTCTCCGCCATTGTGCCAACTAAATTCAAAATGTATCACGCGCTATGGTGTGCTTCCTGAATATTGAACAGCGGTCCGTGTGAATCAGATCCCTGCGCGTATATTGTTTATACTCGACGTGTCCGCATGAGCGCGCTAGTACGCGTTGAGTGCGTCAGACCCCATTTCGCGTGGCGGTGTGCAGCGCATTTTTTTTAACTTTCCGCACAAAGATGCACAAGTTCTAGACGAATCTAGCCAAGCATGGCGTCTCATCACAGTTGCTTATATTTACAAAACGTTAGATCTACACAGCGCTGAACCCCTGCTGATCGCTTGGATCTCACAACTCCAAAAACGGCAGATAAAATTGTCAAATAGGCGCTCTCTTTATAAATAAACCACAGATTTAATCTTTAAACAAGTACATTCTCGCCTGAAAAAGTCTTAAAACTACAATTTGTGACACATTAACAGTTTAAATTACGGTATGAGTCTCTCGTCCGCTATTGACGCCGACTGGTTGCTGGTTCGGATGTCTCTGAGATATGATTGTGTAGATCTAACGTTTTGTAAATATAAGCAACTGTGATGAGACGCCATGCTTGGCTAGATTCGCCTAGAACTTGTGCATCTTTGTGCGGAAAGTTAAAAAAAAAAGCGCTCATGCGGACGCGTCGAGTATAAACAATATACGCGCAGGGATCTGATTCACACGGACCGCTGTTCAATATTCAGGAAGCACACCATAGCGCGTGATACATTTTTAATTTAGTTGGCGCGATGGCGGAGAGTAAAGATGTCCATAAACGGCAGAGAATGTCTAAAGTTTGGGATCATTACATTCTTAAAAAAGAAGAAAACAAGGTGCAATGTGTCTACTGCAAAGTAGACCTGGCATTCCACAGCAGGACGACTTCAATGGTAACGTAGCCTAAGCCTATACATTGATGTTCGCTGATTTTAATCACACACTGTATTTGTAGCGATGTCGTGATATGGAATTTAACGAGGCTTCGAGGCAGAGTTTTTGCCTCGAGGAATTTTTGTAATCGAGTTAATCGAGTAACTTGATGAATCGTTTCAGCCCTATTTATAACTAATAGTACCATATGGATTATAAAACCAGCAACCAGTCGGCGTGAATAGCGGACGAGAGACTCTGCGTAATTTAAACTGTAAATGTGTCACAAATTGTAGTTAAGACTTTTTCAGGCGAGAATGTACTTGTTTAAAGATTAAATCTGTGGTTTATTTATAAAGAGAGCGCCTATTTAACAATTTTATCTTCCGTTTTTGTAGTTGTGAGATCCAGGCGATCAGCAGGGGTTCAGCGCTTATTAACCCCGCAGAGAGCAACCTAGTCCTTCTGGCGTCTGCCTCGGATGTCTCTGAGATATGATAGTGTAGATCTAACGTTTTGTAAATATAAGCAACTGTGATGAGACGTCATGCTTGGCTAGATTCGCCTAGAACTTGTGCATCTTTGTGCGGAAAGTTTAAAAAAATGCGCGAAATGGGGTCTCGCGCACTCAACACGTACTACCGCCCACTCTGCGATGACGTCATTTTTGCAGCGCGCTCATGCGGACACGTCGAGTATAAACAAGGCTTTATGGTCCTGCTGTGATCTATTTTTGTTCCGATTCAGCAGCTAAAATAGTTCCATAAAATTGTCATAATAGAGTTCATAATATTGTGTCTAAAATGTAAGTGACTTAATATGAACTACGTGTTTATTGAAATGTCATATGAAATCAGTGTCACATTTCCAATCGCGATGCTTAACTATACCATATGTTATAAATATGAAAACTCCACATTTTGAATTTTCTTTGTGTTGTGCTCATTTGTTTAGATTTCTCCTCGAGAGGCTGTGCGAGCCATCAGTACATTATACATCATATATTATCCACCATCAATCGCCACTTACACTAAACGTAATAAAATCAGAATCATTCCTGCGTTTTGGTGATTCACTAGTTATATTTTGGTTATTGGAGTTTTAATCAGGCTACTTGTCCGGTCGGGCAAGTAAAATTCTCTTTCTCTATCCCCTTGACCTCGACAAGCACTAATATCAAGCCCTGCTTTTCACAGGAACCGCACCTGGTGGGATCTGAACTCTGTGCCGTCCAGACGCCGCAGCGCGTACTCCATGTCCTCACGTCTGAGGAACTCGACCACGCCCTCGCCGTCACGCTGCACATCAGCGAAACACACGTCTCCAGCCTCCCGCATGTGGTCTTTGAGGTCCTGCCAGCTGCCAGTGGGAGGAAGACCTGCAGGGAAAGGTTTTTATTAAGATCATCAACCCATCTACAAAACACCACAAGGGCTAAAATTAAAAGTGCTGTAAGCATTTGTGTACTATGCATGTAAACAAATTAACATCCATTTGCAATTCACAATCCATTATGATTATTAGTAAGTAAAAAGTAAACCCTTTTCACATTTCTCAGAAGTTGTTATAGTTGAGTTAACTCCTATACTGACGGAAAGTAAAAGAAATATAATCTTTGCACTCCCATTTTCCCAAACAGCAATAGCGTTTCTATGACTTTACAGTCGTCAAATTTTCCTCAGCCATTGTATTATGCTGCGTTCACACCAAACGCGAATTGAGCATCAAAATCGTGTCTACCGCGTCTAGTTTCACGCGCGTACATTTTGAATGCATTCGCGCGTCAGCAGAGAATTGGACGCGCGTAGAAATCGAGCGCTGGAAGCGAAATTGACGCGCGTTCAAGGCACTCCAGGAGAAATATGTCATAAAACACCACTCTGCCTCTTTTCATTTTCATTAAACATATATATTAAGCATTAATAGCCACACAAATGTGGTCCAGGCAACTCCTACATTATCTTCACTGCATGTATGTTTAAATATCCTTAAAATATAAAGTTATGAAACTTCTCTTTGCCCTCAGTCAAAACGATTTGGCAGACAACAAATTATATATTCATGAGAGCAAAGATCGCCCGTTAGATCCACACAAGACGAACCACTACAGGACATCAGAGCCAGCGGCAGACGCCAGAAGGACTGGCCGAGGAAAGGCTGCCTTCGCTGGGGTTATGAGCAGTGATTGCCCGGTGATAGCCTGGATCTCACAACTCCAAAAACACAAGATTATTTTTTTTAAATAGGCGCTCTCTTTATAAATAAACCACAGATTTGAGCTTTAAACAACTACATTCCCACCTGAAAACGTCTTAAAACTACATTTTGTGACACAATAGTACTGTTTTTAATTTATGCAGGGTTTCTCATACCCGTCACTTTACCACGTGACAGCAGCGAGCAGGCTCCTGATTGGTTAAAGCGGCGCGAATTGACGCCAAAGTTCAAATTTTTAAACTCGGGCGTCAGACGCGAATTCGCTTCAAACGCGTGAATGCACAAAAGCACCATTCGCGTGTAACGCGCGTATCGCGCAAGACGCTCAATTCGCGCGAACTGGACGCGTGAATGAGGCGGATTCGCGTCCTTCGCGCCGCGCGTAACGCGCCTCCCGCGCCGCGGGACCTCCAGACGCGCGTCAACGCGCCTTTCCATTGACTTAACATTGAAATCACTCGCGCCAGACGCTCAATTCGCGTTTGGTGTGAACGCAGCATTAGAAACACACAGCAGCGTTAACTAGTTTAATGTCATTTAAAGGTGCAAATTTTAGTGGCATCTAGTGGTGAGGTTCTGAATTGCAACCTCCCACCGCTCACCCCTCTCGTTCGAAGCACATAGAGAAGCTACGGTGGCCGACACAGGACAAACATGTCGTCGTCTGAGACAGCAGAGAGTGACTAGCGCTCTGTAGAAAAGTTTGTCCCTTTAGGGCTACTGTAGAAACATGGCTGAGCAAAATGGCGACTTCACTGTAAGGGGACCCGCGGTGTGTGTAGATAGAAACGGCTCATTCTAAGGTAATAAAAACATAACACTTCATTATGTAAGGTCTTTATACACCACTGAAAACATAGTTATGTATATTATATTGCATTTCTGTCAATAGATCCTCATAAATATTACACACTGCACCTTTAAATGCCAATGTAAAATAACACAAATGCACGTTACATTTGTTAAAAATGAAAATATGAAAACTGTGGATAGATTTACGAGGTTAAGACACGCATCATCAGTACGTGAAAAGGGTCTATTGTAATGTTGATTATGAAAAGTGCACAGCATGAGTAAGATAGGACACATCATAAGATGCGCAATATGACGGAAAACATGGAGTGGGTCAGTAATATAGAAAGCCTTTCTTTAAAGAGAATTTTGTTTTGTATAAATTGTATCTTCATTTTAATCAATGTTTCATCAAACAATTGCCTGGATTTATAAAATAAGCAGCAAATATAGCAGACAATAATCGTGACATGGAGGCGCCGGCGCGATCACTTGCATTGCACATGAACTGGAGCGCATCTCATAAATGAACCGAAACTCAGCGTATAGGCTACTTGCCTCACAGACATGAGAAATATGCCGCTTGAAATTTCTATTTTTAAATTAAACAATTCGAAACCAAAAATAAATAGGTCACTCCCTGATTATGTCAGATTATAGATGGCGAGTCAGCATCGTCAACTTCATCTTTGCATCCGACACCAAGAGATGGGCGATATCTTATCGTTTGCGATATACCGGTAAAAATTCTCCCCACGATAAGAATTTGTTTTCCCGCGATAATAACGATAAAGCCTAGTTGAATCCACATCTCACGTGCAGAGCGAAAACAACTATGGCGGAAGAGTTCATAGCTAAACAAGGGGCTACCTGAGGGCAATCTGAACCTGTACATACAGATGTATTTTCATTTGCTGAGCACTTGGACTGAGCGCTTAAGAGAGTCGCTCCTTCTCAATCGATCGGTAAAGCACACTATTTCAGTTCATCTCAATGAATGCGCAGTGTATTTGACGCACAGTAAACACTAGTGTGAGGTGCGCGACAGAGCGCTCAGTGTTTCACACACACTCAAAGAGAGAGCGAGAGAGTCTTATACCACACAGAATTGACGTGCTACATGTAAACAATATCCTTTGTTGTATTTTCCTGTAAAATAATGGCGTTTATTTGAAATTATTCAGCCTTTCATGAACAGGAAGAAACGAATGCACAAACGGGAATCTCATTGGCTGGCGTGCACCTATTACTGTGCCTGTTTTGATTTCAGCAAATCAGTCTGAATGAGCGCTGACAACGTGATTAATATTCATGAACCCAGAAGCTCATTATTCCTTAGTGCAGTTTATTTTTATTAGTAGAAGAATTTGTGGTATTATTATCTTATCAACTCAAATTACTGAAGTTCTATCATTAAATCATTGTTTTCAACTTTTTTGTAATCTGAAGACATTTTTGGGATAATTACTTTTGCTGTTTCTGCTATTTTTACCACTGTTTGCACCATTAGTGTATGAATTAATACAGAATCGGTTTACATTTCAAACTTGTCACTGATTTGAATTATTATTGTTTGTATTGTGTGATGTTTTTCAGCACAGTTGCACTATTTAAACATTATCTGCACTTTTACAGAAGACAATTATATCTGCAACTTTTCCATTTCTGAAAAGGCTGGTGTATATACAAATATATATATATTTTATGCATTATAGGAGCCTATTTGATGACAGGTACATTTTACTTTAGATCATTGTTTGTTTTTCTGAGTCTCTTAAGAATGCATGCAGCTCTCACTTGTATCCAAAAACATGGGGAATGATACTACATTTATCAAAAACAGAAAACACTAGTTTATTAATAGGTAAACAATTAAAATGTCTCTTTGCTATTTTGCGCTTGAGTGCAGGCCAACTGCCTATATAACGTAAATGCTCATTATGGTTAAGAATACTCTCCAGTATATATTTAAGTAATTCAATTAATATAAATGTGTGCTTAGTCGACTAATGGCTTAACTGAACAACTACTAGTAGGGTAGAAAAAACTTAAGTTGGGGGCAGCCCTACTACTTTCACATATTTTCGAGCCAGCATGTCACAAAGGGCATTCTGGTTTGAGCGAGTGGTGCTCTGCATGTAATGTGTGGTATGAAAAGACTAACAGTGAACTATTGAAATGTTTGCTTATAACGCAGGGCCTCAGCACCAACACGTGAACAATAACAAAGCAAATTCAGCTTAATTTTTATCAAAATGATTGACAAGACAATCAGCAAAAAAGGTGCCATGTTTCGTCTCGTGGTTCCGTCTAATATTATATTCTTTGCAAAAAAGCGACAACTACGTTGCAGATGAGACACACCGGCTTTGCATTCACAAAACTAGGTAGGATGAATGCATATCTTTCCATTCTTCTTTGTATGCACTATTTTTGATTAGAGTCTGACCGATATGGGTTTTTGGGGGCCGATATCGAAATTAGGGTGCAAAAAAAAAGTCTGATATCGATATATCAGCTGATATTCTTTGTATATTATAGTACTGTATATATAATAGAGTATATACATAATATACTAGGGCTGTACGATTAATTGGCTTTATGCACAGCTGCACTACTTCCTGAACTTCAGCCAGCTCCTTTGTTTCCTGTCTGCCATTATTGGACAAACGGATTAATCCAGGTGTGCCTGACCTCTGTAGTCACAACAACAATAATCAGACACACCTGGATTAATCAGTTTGTCCAATAATGGAGCTGGCTGAAGTTCAGGAAGTAGTGCAGCTGTGCATAAAGCCAATTGAAAATTAATCGAAACTGAAATTCAGAACCTCTAACCAACTTATTTTTCCCATGTCGGTTATTTCGGTTTTAGTCACGTGACTCCGCCCCGTAAGTCACATCAAATGCAGTTTGTAGACACACAGAGAGATGCAGGAGCAGTTATCTGTGTTTATATATGCCCAGAATCACTAAATGCGTTTAAAGGCTTGAACATTTCAAGTGATTGTGCACTATTCAAAAACAACAATACGGAAAACTTCTCCATTCAGTGCTCAGCTTTTTTCTGTGACACAGAGCCGAGCCGTGTCGCGTCTCTGACAACGCGCGCGCCCTGAAGGCAGACCTCTTTCACCTGTGTCCTCACAAAGCTTTGTCATTTGTATGTGTTTTAAGGCCTGCCCGTTTGAACATTAAAGCGATTTTAGACCATCAGATGTGTGTTATTTGTGACACACGAGCACTCAGACAGAAGCTCGCACATCACGTGAAGATCGCGCGCAGAAACGCAGTGTCAATGCCGTCCTCTGACTAAAGTAAAGTCACTAAAGTAGTTTAGAAACTCAACCTTTATAGGCCTACATTTTAATACCTTTGAAGTACAAACCACAGCTTCATAATGAATAGAGACGGTATGAGTAATTCTCACACACAACAACTCTCTCATTAATGCATTCAGATAAATGTAATGTAGGCCTACTGTGCTAATTTATCTGTATCTGACTTGGTTATTTGAGACGGTCATTTTATAAAGATGTTTCTTTTTCAAAGACATTTATGCATCATAATCTAGCAGTTATTTTTTTGTTTTATATGTTCATGTTTTCATGTCACGTTTGTATTTGTCATCAACCATTTTCCTAACAGTATTTTCATTATCTCAATGACGGACATGCCCCGCACCCGAGTACTCGTTTTTGAGACCTATGGATGATCGAAATGAGAAATTGACAAAAATGCCCATCCCTACAAGACACTGGGCCAGCTAACCAATCTGAGCCCATTGCGTATTTTTGAGGGACCGGCTTCATAGAACCCGGAAACCATCAGACCGTTTTTACAAGGAGGGACAGAGCAGTGTAGAATAAAGGTAAAACATATGAAAAATAATGCAATTTTTTAAAAACAAAGCATGAACACATGTTACAGTGCACCCCACAAACACAATAGACCTTTCTCACAAAAAAACGGAAATACGTAATCGTTGCGGAACCGGAGTTCCTGTCAAGCGCCAACACATCAGAAAAGCATATACCTGGCCAAGAGAAAATGGATCAGCGAGTCTACACAACTTCGCTAATGGATTTGCCAAATAATTACATTTGATGGAAATGAACAATTAGGTCTATTCATAAGTCTCATATTACGTAGCTATAAAGAACCAGCGTTACATGACGTCTTCCTTGACCACGATGATATCTTGTTTGTGCGGACATTGGCTACAGTTCAAAATAGTTTGAACATCATGCAGTGTGCACAATTCTATTTTTTAACATGCACCATAATACTTTTAATACAATTATATATGTTTTTATTTTAAAAGACAACAATACTATATGTTTACAATATAATACAAAATGTTGATTAACATCACATTATGTTTTAAAACAAAATAAATTCACAATATGTATGGAGGCATTTTGCAAAAGAGAATTTTATATATATTAAATAAAATATCATACATTTTTTAAATAAAATATATATACACGACTCACGGGGCAACATCCATTTAAGCATGCGTGTTTATTTTAGTAGTCAGTGAACAGCCTGAGAGACATTTAAATAGATTTCAGTTAATAATGGTTATATATATATATAAATATTAGGGGTGTAACGGTACACGTATTGAACCGTTTGGGTACAGGGCTTCCGGTACGGTGCACGCGTGTACCGAACGGTTATGAATGTAATCTTTAACAGTTAACAGTCGGCTTGTTGTAAGCGCGGAACACACTTCAATCCGAGTTCCCACACGAACATATTAAGTATTCAGTCCATTTTATCACGAAATCAAACGATAAATGCCGTTTTAACGCTCTTTAATGTGACGTGACTGATAGACGCGTATCAGTTCAACTTAAAGCGGCAGCGCGCGAGTCAATGCGATCATCTCTTCCTAAAGAATAAACATAAATGAATACATCTTAAGGTATGTTGAGGATACATTACAACTTACTGAAATGTATCATATGTCGTGTAATCGCTCCATCTGTGTTTCAACCGCGGAAAGACAATAAAACAGCTTGTAAACAATGTCATGCAGAATCACGTTTACTCAGAAGTCCTTCAGTGTCCACAGCTGTAGCTCACTAGAGAAATCAACTCTTTCACTGAATACATGCACTATATTAGCCGTTATATTCATTATATTAGCCGTTATATTCACTATATTAGCCGCTATATTCACTATATTAGCCGTTATATTCATTATATTAGCCGTTATACTCATTATATTAGCCGTTATATATTCATTATATTAGCCGTTATATTCACTATATTAGCCGTTATATTCATTATATTAGCCGTTATATATTCATTATATTAGCCGTTATATATTCATTATATTAGCCGTTATATATTCATTATATTAGCCGTTATATTCATTATATTCGCCGTTATATATTCATTATATTAGCCGTTATATTCATTATATTCGCCGTTATATATTCATTATATTAGCCGTTATATTCATTATATTAGCCGTTATATATTCATTATATTAGCCGTTATATTCATTATATTAGCCGTTATATTCATTATATTAGCCGTTATATATTCATTATATTAGCCGTTATATATTCATTATATTAGCCGTTATATTCATTATATTAGCCGTTATATATTCATTATATTAGCCGTTATATATTCATTATATTAGCCGTTATATATTCATTATATTAGCCGTTATATATTCATTATATTAGCCGTTATATATTCATTATATTAGCCGTTATATTCATTATATTAGCCGTTATATATTCATTATATTAGCCGTTATATTCATTATATTAGCCGTTATATATTCATTATATTAGCCGTTATATATTCATTATATTAGCCGTTATATATTCATTATATTAGCCGTTATATTCATTATATTAGCCGTTATATATTCATTATATTAGCCGTTATATATTCATTATATTAGCCGTTATATATTCATTATATTAGCCGTTATATATTCATTATATTAGCCGTTATATATTCATTATATTAGCCGTTATATATTCATTATATTAGCCGTTATATATTCATTATATTAGCCGTTATATTCATTATATTAGCCGTTATATATTCATTATATTAGCCGTTATATATTCATTATATTAGCCGTTATATATTCATTATATTAGCCGTTATATATTCATTATATTAGCCGTTATATTCATTATATTAGCCGTTATATATTCATTATATTAGCCGTTATATTCATTATATTAGCCGTTATATATTCATTATATTAGCCGTTATATATTCATTATATTAGCCGTTATATTCATTATATTAGCCGTTATATATTCATTATATTAGCCGTTATATATTCATTATATTAGCCGTTATATATTCATTATATTAGCCGTTATATTCATTATATTAGCCGTTATATATTCATTATATTAGCCGTTATATTCATTATATTAGCCGTTATATATTCATTATATTAGCCGTTATATATTCATTATATTAGCCGTTATATATTCATTATATTAGCCGTTATATTCATTATATTAGCCGTTATATATTCATTATATTAGCCGTTATATTCATTATATTAGCCGTTATATATTCATTATATTAGCCGTTATATTCATTATATTAGCCGTTATATATTCATTATATTAGCCGTTATATATTCATTATATTAGCCGTTATATTCATTATATTAGCCGTTATATTCATTATATTAGCCGTTATATATTCATTATATTAGCCGTTATAATATTCATTATATTAGCCGTTATATATTCATTATATTAGCCGTTATATTCATTATATTAGCCGTTATATATTCATTATATTAGCCGTTATATATTCATTATATTAGCCGTTATATTCATTATATTAGCCGTTATATTCATTATATTAGCCGTTATATATTCATTATATTCTACTTAGCCTGTTAGTGATGTCTTGTTTATTTAATGTATGTTTAAATAAACCTGTCATGAAAATTACAGCCACTAAATGATTATATTTCAACAACGAATAAAAATAATTAGATTTAGAAGTTAATGCAAAAACTGCCTTATGTGAAGCTTATGAGTGTTGATTATTATATCTAAAAATAAATAGCAACTGAATTTAGGCTAATAGTTTGGGCTCTGTTGTTAATCTTTAATAGCTATATGTAAGTAAGGGCTCCCTATATAGTTTACAGCATTATCTTTAAGAAACTTTTAGTTATAATTTAATTCATTTAAGGACAGACACAATTTTTTTCATTAAACCACTGTTGAATAAAAATTAATAAAAAGCCATTTTGTAAAACTGCTGTACCGAATCCATACCGAACCGGGACTTCAAAACCGAGGAACGTACCGAACCGTCAGTTTTATGTACCGTTACACCCCTAATAAATATAAATATTAGTAAAAAAAAACAAAAAACATTATATTTCCCCACAGAGGTGCGTCATATGCCGCTTTGCGTTGAAAGGCTTGTAAGTTAGGACATGAGCAGGGAAGTTTGGTCCTTCATCCCGCAGGATAGCCTCAATCCATTTCCGTCAAACTCCACCATCAACAGGGAAGGAATGAAACGACAGATATAGCTGCTTTTGGGAATAACAAGAACAGCCCGGTAAGATACAATCACACTTGCTCGTTGCTTGCGCCATTTGTTTACCTGTATCCCTGCCCGGGGAGGGAAAAGATTACCACGACGATTGCGTATTTCTGGTCGCAAATACGGAAGTTGTGAGAAAGGTCTATCAAGCCTTCGAAAGAATGTGTTTTACCACCCCTTTAACTCACCCGTCACAATAACCCGAAACTCAGATCTACGCGTCGGGGGCCCAAACCTTCCCCGCGGCCCTCCACCACCACCACCTCCTCCTCCACCTCCTCCTCCAGCAGGTCCACTAAATTTGGATCCGGAAGAACGCGGGTATTCCACACGCAGCTTACAGTCTCCAAATCCATATCCATTCCTTCCAAAGACGGCATCCTCCGCATCCCTAGAGGAAGAGAGGAAAGTGCTCCTAATTTTCTACACTTGAAAAAGCCTCGTCCACGAGCTCTCTGAGGCCGTGCGACTCACCGTGGGTCCTCAAATCGCACGAAGGCAAACGGGATGGTGCTTCTGTTGTTCTTCAGCTCAATATCCCGAATTTTTCCATATTTGTAGAAGAGATCCTCAATGTCCCTCTCCTGAACGTCCATGGGAAGGTTTCCCACGTAGATCCGTCCGTCCGACATGGCTTAGCCCCCGCTGACCTGCAGCCTTCGAGGAAATACAGCGCTTCCACGTCAGGGTGTTCAGAACATCCAAACTCTTGTCCGTCCTTCTAGAAAAGCCACTATTTACAAGTCTAAACGCTGGTGGAAGCAGTGCATGTCGAGCTCAAGTAACCCAGCACAGGACCTTCTCCAGGACCACAGTCTGAAAACTTCAAAAACACAGGACAATCAGTCAATATGAACACACACATGAGGAACAAGGGCCTGAATGACACTTCCAATCCACCACAGAACATTTGAATAACGTCTAAGAAGCACATGTGTGCACGATTTAAATGATCATTTACATTTGTAGCACAAATATCATCTCATTTTGACATAAAGAAAATAGTTATAGTTTAAATGTAATTAAACGATATTATAGTTGAATATTGTTTTAATGTATGTATGTCATTATAGCTAAAATAATCAAATAAAATGTTATTATATTTAAAATAACCCAAAAATTTAAATGTCACTGTTAAAATAAAAATGTCATTATAGCTAAAATAATAGAAATAAAGTTCAAATCAAATAAATGTTAATTGTAGATAAAATAATAAAACAAAATGTTATTATAGATAAAATAAAACAATGGTATTATAGTTAAAAAAATAAAATGTTATTATGGTTAAAAAATAAAATGTTATTATAGTTAAAATAACAAAAAATCGTATAAAATGTTATTGTAGTTAAAAAATAAAATGTTATTATGGTTAAAAAATAAAAATGTCATTATAGCTAAAATATAATAACAATATAGTTTAAGTTCAAATCAAATAAATGTTAATTATAGATAAAATAATAAAACAATGTTATTATAGTTAAAATAACAAAAAATCTTATAAAATGTTATTGTAGTTAAAAAATAAAATGTTATTATTAATTAAAATTTTTTTTAAATGTATAAATGTCATTATAGATAAAATAATAAAATACAATTTTATTATAGTTAAAATAAAATAAAATGTTATTATATTTAAAATAACAAAAAAATTAATGAAACGTTATTATTAATTAAAATATTTTTTAATTTATAAATGCATTATAGATAAAATATTAAATAAAATGTTATTCTAGTTAAAATAAAATGTTATTATTAATTAAATATTTTTTAAATGTATAAATGTCATAGATAAAATAAAATGTTATTATAGTTAAAAAAATAAAATGTTATTATGGTTAGAAAATAAAATGTTATTATAGTTAAAATAACAAAAAATCAAATAAAATGTTATTATTAATTAAAATATTTTTTTTAAATGTATAAATGTCATTATAGATAAAATAATAAAATAAAATGTTATTATAGTTAAAATAAAATAAAATGTTATTATATTTAAAATAACCAAAAAATTCTAATGTCACTGTTAAAATAAAAATGTCATTATAGCTAAAATAAAATAACAATATAATTTAAGTTCAAATCAAATAAATGTTAATTGTAGATAAAATAATAAAACAATGTTATTATAGTTAAAAAAATAAAATGTTATTATGGTTAAAAAATAAAATGTTATTATAGTTAAAATAACAAAAAATCTTATAAAATGTTATTGTAGTTAAAAAATAAAATGTTATTATTAATTAAAATATTTTTTTTAAATGTATAAATGTCATTATAGATAAAATAATAAAATACAATTGTATTATAGTTAAAATAAAATAAAATGTTATCACAGTTAAAATAACAAAAAAATTAATGAAACGTTATTATTAATTAAAATATTTTTTAATTTATAAATGCATTATAGATAAAATATTAAATAAAATGTTATTCTAGTTAAAATAAAATGTTATTATTAATTAAATATTTTTTAAATGTATAAATGTCATAGATAAAATAAAATGTTATTATAGTTAAAAAAATAAAATGTTATTGTAGTTAAAAAATAAAATGTTATTATTAATTAAAATATTTTTTTTAAATGTATAAATGTCATTATAGATAAAATAATAAAATAAAATGTTATTATAGTTAAAATAAAATAAAATGTTATTATATTTAAAATAACCAAAAAATTCTAATGTCACTGTTAAAATAAAAATGTCATTATAGCTAAAATAAAATAACAATATAATTTAAGTTCAAATCAAATAAATGTTAATTGTAGATAAAATAATAAAACAATGTTATTATAGTTAAAAAAATAAAATGTTATTATGGTTAAAAAATTAAATGTTATTATGGTTAAAATAACAAAAAATCTTATAAAATGTTATTGTAGTTAAAAAATAAAATGTTATTATTAATTAAAATATTTTTTTTAAATGTATAAATGTCATTATAGATAAAATAATAAAATACAATTTTATTATAGTTAAAATAAAATAAAATGTTATCACAGTTAAAATAACAAAAAAATTCAAATGTCACTGTTAAAATAAAAATGTCATTATAGCTAAAATAAAATAATATAATTAAAAGGGTTAGTTCACCCAAAAATGAAAATTATGTCATTAATTCCTCACCCTCATGTCGTTCGACACCCGTAAGACATTCGTTCATCTTCAGAACACAAATGAAGATATTTTAGTTGAAAGCTGATGCTGAGAAACGCCTCCATTGACACTCAGTACATTTACACTCTCAAGACCCATAAAAGGCACTAAAGACATCGTTACAAAGTCCATCTCACTACAGTGGCTCTACAATAACTTTACGAAGCGACGGCAATAGTTTTTGAGCGAAAAAAAAAATCAAAATAACGACTTTATTCCACAAGTTCTTGTCTTCCTTGTTGTCCTCTGCCGTGAACTCATGAAGCACCGTCACGACGCATGCGCGAGAATATGACGCAGAACCGGCGTTCGGGAATCCATGAAATGCACACTTTAGTCCCATTTTGAGCTCTGCGCCAAGACCTAAAGCACGATCAATGTAGAATTCAACAGCTTAGATACTGCTCGTTGTAAACAAATCTCCTCGCTTCTGGGTCACGTGTCCGAACGCCGGTTTGCGTCATATTCTCGCGCATGCGTCGTGAGTTCACGACAGAGACAGACATGGAAGACAAGAACTTGTGGAATAAAGTCGTAATTTTGATTTTTTTTTTTCGCACAAAAACTATTTTCGTCGCTTCATAAAATTATTGTAGAGCCACTGTAGTGAGATGGACTTTGTAACGATGTCTTTAGTGCCTTTTATGGGTCTTGAGAGTGTAAATGTACTGAGTGTCAATGGAGGCGTTTCTCAGCATCAGCTTTCAACTAAAATATCTTCATTTGTGTTCCGAAGATGAACGAATGTCTTACGGGTGTCGAACGACATGAGGGTGAGTAATTAATGACATAATTTTCATTTTTGGGTGAACTAACCCTTTAAGTTCAAATCAAATAAATGTTAATTATAGATAAAATAATAAAATAAAATGTTATTATAAATAAAATAAAACAATGTTATTATATTTAAAATAACAAAAAATCAAATAAAATGTTATTATTAATTAAAATATTTTTTTAAATGTATAAATGTCATTATAGATAAAATAATCAAATAAAATATCACAGTTCAAATAAAATCAAATGTTATCACAGTTAAAATAACAAAAAATTAATGAAATGTTTTATTAATTAAAATATCTTTTAATTTATAAATGTCATTATAGATAAAATATTAAAATAAAGTGTTATTCTAGTTAAAATAACAAAAAATTAAATAAAATGTAACTAATAATTTCAATTTAATGTCTTTGTTAAAATAAAATAAGAAAATCAAATGTTGTTATAGCTAAAATAAAACAATAAAATAATGTTATTATAGTTAAAAACAAATCAAATGTTGTTATAGTTTATATTAAAAAATAAAAAAATTTAATTATAGCTCAAATAAAATAAAATGTTATTATAGTTAAAATCAAATAAAATGCTGTTATAGTTAAAAAAAAACACACACACACACACACACACACACACACACAAACATTTGAATAACGTCTAATAAGCACATGTGTGCACGATTTAAATGATAATTTACATTTTGTAGGCCAAATATCATCTCATTTTGACATGTGACACATATTAAGCTGGCATACTTATTGCCAAGATCCAGAAAAACTACTTTTTGAATGTTAAATGACATGCAACACAAACATTGTAAACACTTTGAGTGATACCAGTAACTCTGTACCAGCTTATGGGCTCTGTAAAGAGAATAACGATGCAAAAATGTGGAGAAAAGAGGATAAATAAAGGAGTATATGATTAATAAAGGAGGCAAATGAGTGCTATGACAGCTGCTAACAGTGCTTACATCTCTTCTAATGTTGTTCATTCCACGCGCTATTTAACATACAAACCTAAACTCATCCATTTATACTAACAGACATATAATAATCACTTAAATGAGCCTAAAATTGTCATACTTGTGCGTTTAATAACAATACAACACAATGACATTAGCATGCTAGCTGCTAGCTCCTTTGTTGAGGCAACTGCTCAGAGCAAACTGACAAACGCGAGCAAATAACGAGGTCAGCCGTTTGCTCGTGCACGAATGTGTTTAAAGATCATATTTAAGGGAAATTAATAGTTGATTTACCTTTATATTTTGCAGCTCGTAATAAAAACCGAGGATAAATTGGCGCACGCGCTTCCCCTCCCCGGATCAGGAAGTGAGTGAGTCAAAATGCCGCCCCCTTCAGGCGGAGACACGTCACTGCAGCAAACCGCCGAAACCTGCGCGCGCGCGCGATAAACAGACAAAATAAGAGCACGACTGTGGATCCGGTTAAATAAATGTTATTATAGTTAAAATAAAATGAAAATGGCATTACAATTTCAAATATCATAGTTATGTGTATATAGTCATGTCATTATACGTATATTTTTTTATTATAGTAAAATAATTAAAATAAAAATTTAAAAAGTAGAAAATGTCATTATGGCATTATTCTTAATAAAATAATAAAATAAAATAAGGTTATTATATTTAAAATAAAATAAAATATTATAGTTAAAATAAAATAGAAAAATACAATGTCATTAAAATACAATAATGTTATTATAATTAAAATAAAATAAAACAAATAGAAAATGTCATTATGGCTAAAATTAAATTAAAGTAAAGTAAAATAAATAAAATAAAAAAATTCTTATAGTTAAAATCAAATAGAAAAATACAATGTCATTAAAATACAATAATGTTATTATAATAAAAATAAAAATAAAAAAATAGAAAATGTCATTATGGCTAAAATTAAATTAAAGTAAAGTAAAGTAAAGTAAAGTAAAGTAAAATAAATAAAATATTTTTTTTTCTTATAGTTAAAATAAAATAGAAAAATACAATGTCATTAAAATACAATAATTTTATTATAATTAAAAAAAATAGAAAATGTCATTATGGCTAAAATAAAATAAAATATTAAATTAAATTAAATGTTATTATAGTTCAAATAAAATAAAACAAATAAAATAAAATGTTATTAGTTCAAATAAAATAATAAAATAAAAAATAAAACGTCATAGCTAAAATAAAATTAAAAATGTCATTATAGCTAAAATAAAATAATGTTATTATAGTTCAAATAAAATAAAAAATAAAATGTAATTATAGCTAAAACAATTTTTTTTTATTCAGTTATTTAAAGAATTATTAATAATGTTTAATATAAAATGCATAAAGAAAATAATATTTTTAATGTCCAATTAAATTGTTTAAAAAAATAAAGTACAAACAAATAGTACAAAAAAAAAAAATCCTTTTCATTGTAACACGTCCTAAAATAACTGAAACTAAACTGAAATATACGTAAAACTATTGTTTATTTTCGAGGTTTGAACGCAAGTCTCAAATATTCACTGTCACAACATGAGCGGGGTGTGTGTTTACCACATCAGACGATTCATAAAACATTCATGAAACAACAGCTTTCATGCTTTTATTAAATCACAGATGGGTTTGACCTCCCATTATCATTATTCATAAACATCAAACACTAATACAGCAGAAAAACATGGCTTGACCTCTGTTATCTCTGTCTTTGGTCATGATTTCTGCCATTGTTTAATGCACTCCTGCTTTAAGGACTGATCAGGTAGGCCGCGGTTAAATCTTTTATGATACAAATTCCAATAAACAAGAATATCATATTCATATTCATATCATATCATATTCATATTTGATACTAATTACTTCCAAGAACTTGCTTTTACTGACTTGTTGTCATTTTGTAAATTCTTAGAATGAGTTAAACCACTTATTTAGACATTTCACACTGAGTTGCATTTAAGGTGTGTGGAAATGTTTCATTAGAGCAAAGGTATAGGAAGTTTGACACAAGAGTTGCACCTGTAAACACTGGCAAACGCCTGTTTGCTGTAAACACAGAGGAAGAAACACTTTCCATACAATTACAGTATGAGACGCTGTGCATAAAGCCACCAAACTAGTATGCAATGTAGCTAAACAAGTATAAACATATGAAAAAATGCTAAACAAAATCAAAACATGTCCATTTCTAGGCTGGGAGTGAAGATCAGATATCAGGGCATTGCATAAACACCGCCTTCAGAACTGCGGTCAGTTCAATCGGTCTGAGTTTGTCTCATTGTGTGATTCCATTTTAAGGATCTGAGAGAGTTTGGAAGAAGGATGAAGCGAGTGACACAAAAGCTGATTTTGGGGGCTTTTGTGATTTGCATCATGTGTTTCTACTGCTTCATTGCTCCAGCTCACCTGGCTACACACAGGTAAGCACACTCTGATGGTTCCTATATATATATATACACTACTGGTCAAAAGTTTGAAAACCTTATTTAAATTGTTTTTGAAGTCTCTTCTGCTCTGCATTTATTTGAGCAAGATACAGTACAAATTGTGAAATATTGCAATTTAAATGAGTTGGGTTCTGTTGTAAAAGAGAGATCCCATTTCTCCCACTTTAGTGACTTTACACTGGCTTCCTATTAAGTTCAGAATCGATTTTAAAGTTGCAGTATTTGTGTACAATCTGGTGTTGCACCAAATTACATCAGTGACCTTCTGATTCTACACTCCCCAAAGAACTCTTAGTGTAATCAGCTTCTCTTAAAGCAGGGGTCTCAAACTCATTTTACCTGGGGGCCGCTGGCCATGGTATGGATTCAGTATCGGTATCGAGGTATTTTAGTCTGGTATCGTATCGAAGTCATAACTTTGGTATCGTGACAACACTATTCTATATAAACAGTATTTGCTGATATTCTCTTTTTTTTGTTATGTTGGTTTACAAATGTGTACTTTTTTACATTTTTACTCTTTTAGTTTTACATTTTGTCTAGGGCTTGTTTACATTTATACTTTTTTATAGTACACTACTGAAGGCCAACGCTGCAAGTTAAATTAAATGTTTTTAAGTAAAATTGTTGAAAATTATTGTGATAAATTAGTCGACAGATTAAAGGTCCCGTTCTTCGTGTTCACCCCACAAACACAATCAAGCCTTCGAAAGAATGTGTTTTACCACCCCTTTAAATACATTTAAAGGTCCCGTTCTTCGTGTTTTTTTGAAGCTTTGATTGTGTTTACAGTGTGCAATATAACGTGTTCATGTTTCGCGTGTAAAAAAACACAGTATTTTCACACAATGTACTCATCTGTACACCGCTGTTTACACTGTCCTAAAAACGGCTGATGAGTTCCTTGTTCTATGAAGTCCCTCCTTCAGAAATGCGTAATGAGTTCTGATTGTGCCAGCGGTTCCTGTGTTGTGATTCGACAGCAGCTTAGCGCACGTGGAAAGGTCGCGCCTCTTAACGGGAGATGTATGCGCTCTAAGATCTCTACAGCGTCCCTGGGAAAGCCAAACAAAGGTGATTTGACTCCGGGATGAAAATAACAGCGTCTCGACGACATGGCGACAAACACACTCAAACGCAACACTTCCTTTTCTCCACGCAACACTTCCTCTTCTCCACGTGGGACAGCAACAAGACCACGCCCCCTTTTTTCGCATATTCTTGTGGGCGGAGGTTAGTCTGTTCTACTGACTGACGTCATTAATGAAGGAAGTACCAGGATGTAGTCCAAGCCCAGACGTTCGCTGTAGGCTTTGAAAGGGAACTTCTGTTAAATAAAATATCTCGCTTGGCATTGAACTTTGAGCTTTATAATTTTACAGGTATTATTTATGCTCTAACAGCAACATTACACACTAACTAAAGTTTGAACAGTGGGATCACGAAGAACAGGACCTTTAAATGAGTTGGGTTCTGTTGTAAAAGAGAGATCATATTTCTCCCACTTTAGTGACTTTACACTGGCTTCCTATTAAGTTCAGAATCGATTTTAAAGCAGCACTAGGTAACTTTTCAACCTTCATAATATATTTTCAAGACTCTTGTGATGATACATCGACTTACAATAGGTTGAATGACACGTCTGCCATAGCCTGACGGGGTCTGTATCGTTTTTAATCGTACTTTTAAACTTCGGGTTTCGGGTAGTAACCCGAGAAAAAAAAGAACTACAAAATTCGACTGCTTTACGGCATATACGTCACTTCCACCATCACCCCCACTTCCTTAACTTCGGACGTGCGAGCCCAACTATACTTTGTTTGCCGGATGTTATAGTCATGGCCGAGGCGGCACAGAAAAAGAAGAAAGCAAAGGTTTTGTCGGAGGAATGCAAAAAGAGGAAACGAGAAAGTGATCGTATTAAAGGCAGGACGAGGATCAACATTGAGCCAGCGTTTGCTCGTTGGCGTGAGCTGAAGGAGGTCAATATATTATATTGACGATATATGGTTATTACCTACCACTCAAACATTGAATTGAGGTATCATATCCTCCTGGGACCCAAGAATAGACTTTTGTCCACTGTAGTGGACATTATATTTAGTGAGTTTCTCTGACATCATACATGTCACATGTCACAGTCTGGATGTCCTGTAAAGAGCACATTCAGGGCTTTGCAGAGATGCCAAATGTTTGGAGGTTTCACCAGGACAACAACTTCTTGGTCTTTAAAAACGGCTGACCTTAATGTTTAGCACTCTTATGGAAATATGATCATATTTTTTAATTATAATTTAAATCTGATTAATTTTCAAATTGTTTGTTATAAATCAGCATCTCAGGAAAATGTTATGGGGTTTCTAATCAAAATATGACTTTCTGTTACAAAACATGGCATTGATTTCATAAATGACCGCTGTAGTGACACCAGGAGTTAAATCATGATTATCAGGCATTTTGGAGACATAACAAGTGAACAGGGAAAGAAATTACATATCAATATTCCTATGAAATATTAAATATTATTATGAAAATGTTGCCATTTTTTCCTCCCATTATTACACTTCTTTTTTCATGACATGTTGCACCAAGAATACATTAATATGCAAATTAGATGCAGTGAATAGATACATTGTATTGAATGGAAAAATCCAAGTATTGTCATTGTCACATATTTAATAAAGTAAAATGCTATATGAATGCATTTCATTATATCTTTCATAACATAGTTCAGAATCATCTTTAAATAAAGTTTGTTTAAAAAAAACCCTGAAACCTAAAAATTGATTGGTGAATTAAAAATAAATCCCATTGTTTTTGCCTATACATGCAATTTCATGTCAATTTATTTTTTTAACAACTGAGTCCTGCTGTCAACTACAGAGTACACATCATAACATATGAATAAAATATAATTTTTCAAAAAAAAATTTTCCCCCATTTGTTTCTTATGCTCTAAACAATGTAATGACATAAAAAAATACTAAATTCCAAAAACTTTTTTTTTCTGGGTCCCAGGAGGATATAGCACCTTTTTTTTTTAGAGTGTAGCGCTTCAAAAACATGTTATAAATGTACATCAATGACGCTTTTCACTTTGAACGCAGGCGCCTATTAGCCTACCGGACGGTCCGCTGGTCGACACCTGCTCAAACTCAAACGCTCCCATGCGTTGATCATTAGCCAATCACAGACACATCCGATGAGTGTGTGAGCACAATGGCCAGTCAGAGGTGTTTATGATTACAGCTCAACGGCGCTCAAAGCGCCACATTTTTTAAATTTCAGTACCGACTTGGTATCGCGGTCTGTACTTTTGACAACACTACCTCAACCACCCCAAAGAACCGCTGAAGAGCCAATTTTTTGTATGTGTATTCTTGTGGCTTCATAACATTAAGGTTGAGCCACTGGAGTCACATGGACTATTTTAAAGGTCCCGTTCTTCGTGATCCCATTCATTGTTCAAACTTTAGTTAGTGTGTAATGTTGCTGTTAGAGCATAAATAATACCTGTAAAATTATAAAGCTCAAAGTTCAATGCCAAGCGAGATATTTTATTTAACAGAAGTTCCCTTTCAAAGCCTACAGCGAGCGGCCGGCTTGGACTACATCCTGGTACTTCCTTCATAAATGACGTCAGTAGAACAGTAGAACAGACTAAACTCCGCCCACAAGAATACGTGAAAAAGGGGGCGTGGACTTGTTGCTGTCCCACGTGGAGAAGAGGAAGTGTTGCGTGGAGAAAAGGAAGTGCTGCGTTTGAGTGTGTTTGTCGCCATGTCGTCGAGACGCTGTTATTTTCATCCCGGAGTCAAATCACCTTTGTTTGGCTTTCCCAGGGACGCTGTAGAGATCATTGAGCGCATACATCTCCCGTTAAGAGGCGTGACCTTTCCACGTGCGCTAAGCTGCTGTCGAATCACAACACAGGAACCGCTGGCACAATCAGAACTCGTTACGTATTTCTGAAGGAGGGACTTCATAGAACAAGGAACTCATCAGCCGTTTTTAGGACAGTGTAAACAGCGGTGTACAGATGAGTACATTGTGTGAAAAATACTGTGTTTTTTTACACGCGAAACATGAACACATGTTATATTGCACACTGTAAACACAATCAAAGCTTCAAAAAAACACGAAGAACGGGACCTTTAAGGTTGAACCACTGGAGTCACATGGACTATTTTAAAGGTCCCATGGGTTTTTTAACATTAATATGAGTTCCCCTACTGCACACTTGCCCAAACTGCCGTTATAATGAATGACGCTGTTATGCTGCACAAAGCTCTTACTGTATTCACTATTCACAAAATTTTTCAACTAAATATCCAAATAAATCTAATTATTAAACTAAATTAACCATATAAACTAAATTACTGATCTAAAGCCCACACTGTCACTGTATGATAATTGAAATGAACTGACCGTTTTTTCCAGAATGGCTATACGGCTGAATAAAATTATGTTGCATTATTTTCCTGTTTAACTCTGTAAAGCTGCTTTGAAACAATCTGCATTGTTAAAAGCGCTATATAAATAAGGTTGACTTGACTTGACTTGTATTCATGTCCATGTCGTGTTTGCCGTTAGTTCTGGTGAAAGCATTTTGTGAGAGAAAGCGCACTGCAATGACGAGATCCCAGCATTCACTGATCAACAGACCGTCTGTGTACTCAATGCTCATCACTGCAGCCGTTCATGTGATGGGAAAAGATCTCAAAATAATGCCATAATCAACACTTTCACGATTCGTTCATCTCGACGGCTGTGATGGTAAAAAACTTAGTAAAAGTATTCGAGAGGGGTTCCACATGTTACAAAGTTGGTGGAATAAGGAGGAAGACGACAGGGTCGGCGTGACTGGGACTCTCAGAGACAAACAAAATAAACTCACAGCGCTCTCAACAACTCAGTATAACTTTATCAGCTCTCTTTCTCCAGCTCTCCGTCTATCTCTGGACTGACAGTGCTCGCAGAGTCAGGTGCCTCGCTAAACCACGCCCCCTCCGCCACATAATCTAACACTCATTTCAAATGCAAAGATGTCAGCCAATCACAGCAGTGGGTGTTTTCACTGTAGTCTCACAGCAGACACGCCCCTTCAAACTGAGCATTCAAGCCAGAGGGCTAATAACAGTTTAGAAAAAATGCCTTTTATTTCTAAATTATGACATTTTATGATGTAAAAATCATACTAACAATATAAGTACACCTCAGGAAACATTATAAAATAATAATAAAAATCCACGCCATGGGACCTTTACTGTCACCCCCATTTTTGGGCATAGACATGAAAATGTACTATACAAACTTAAACAGCTGTAATTCATGAATGCTTTGGGATACAGACATAAGGTTGGGTCTAAAAGGTCTAAAAGTTATTAAAGTTTAAGTTTATTGTTATGAAAATGGTATGTAATATTTGTTTTATTATATAAAATTTTTATATATAATAAATATGTTTCAGCCTAAAAATGCTAGAAAGTAAAAGCCACAAGTCTAAATGAGATGTGTGTCGAATTTCAGCTTGATATCTCAAAAAATGAGGTTTCTGTGAGACTTTTAGTTGTCACATCACAAATGGCCACTAGGAGACACCCTTGTTCATTGTTGATTCCCAAAGGTCACTTAGTTGCTTGAACTTCCATCTGACACCTCAGCACAAACACCGAGAGAGATTAAAAAAAAACATTTAATTATTTTTTTTTTACTTTTTTCAAAACATTTCACAAACATGTTCACTATTCTATACAAATTGCAACAGAAACACGAATACGACTAGTATGAAAGAAAATAATAATGAAATAAAAATACTGGAAAAAGAAATACCAAATAATTTCCAATTTTTCAACTATTTATAAACTATTTACAACTATATACAATTTTTCACAACTTCTGAACACTTCAAACTATTTACATCATGCCAGTAATTGAAGCAATCTCGTGTTGATTCTCGTGTAGATTTTTTGAGGTGCACTCTTGTCATAAATTAATTTATTACTTTTCCTACATAATTTTTAACAAAAAACAGGGGTGACATATCTATTAAGGAGGCTTAGACCTTTCCAACGATATATAGTTTGTCATGATTAGATAAGGATTTAATTGTAAAATATTGAAGCAAACATAGGCGTCCCGCCAGCGGGACGGTGACAGTTAAGGGGTTAATGATGTTTTTACAACCTTTCTAGACCTTGAAAGTGTTAAATAGTTGTCTATGGAGGGGTCAGATAGCTCTCAGATTTAATCAGAACGAAGGTCTGACGGGTTTGGAACGACATGAGGGAGAGGAATTAATGACAGGATTTACATTTTTGGGTGAACTATCCCTTTAATGAGTGTGTCATTGAATCATTCACTCAACCAAAAACGGATTCATTCATTGAGGAAACACCACCGTGTGCTGCTTTGAGACGCACAACAGTCCTGAATAACACAGCAACACAGAATACTGCACACATACACAGATGCAGTTTCTCCAAGGTTGGAGTTGGTGGAGCGTCAACTGAAAACATCATAGTTCTCCAAAACATACAGATAACATGTTCTTCCCCTCAGAGAGAATACAGGCAATAGTACAGGCAATATTCATCTTTATTCTTTAGTGTTTCAGTAAAAGGAAATAATATAAACTGAATAAAATATAATATATTATATATGTAATTCAGTCGAAAAGAATGAAACCAAACATTCAAGAGAACATTCAAACTTATCTTAATATGTAGGAGGATAGATATTGATTAAGGCTTTGATTATTAATTTAATATGGATTTATATATGTATAGCAGCAGTGGATTTCAGAATCCACCCCTTCAAAATGATGGGATAATTTTCATTTTTGGGTGAACTATCCCTTTAAAGGGGTGATGAAGTGAGAAATCAACTTTCCCTTGAGCTTTTGATATATAAAAGAGGTCATGGTAATATAAGAATATCCTGTAAGTTTCAGAGCTGAAAACTTCCTTGTTAGTCAAAGGAAAGCTTTTATTGACACCAGGCCCAGAAAACGAGAGATCTCAGGATATGCGGATCTCTTATGTAACAGGACCTAGACTCCGCCTCTACAGATCAATATGCTTCTGTAGCCCCGCCCACTGACTCGTGAGCTAAGGATCGTCCCTGCATAAGCTCCCTTCTGAACACACACTTATGTGTTTTTTTATATGTGTTAGTTTTGCATAACATTACAGATCGTTTGAAATCCACAGGGTGGAGAAGGTGTTGTTGGTTCACTCGTGATCGGACTTGTAACGTTATGGGCCAGGCACAAGTGTGTGTGTCTCCGCATCCGCGCAAGTGTGTGTGTGTCCACGCGAGCGAGTGAGTGAGCGAGTGTGAATGTATGTGTGTGTGAGTGAGTGAGTGAGTGTGTGTCCGCGCGAGTGAGTGAGTGTCCGCGCGAGTGTGTGTGTGTCCACCCGCCCGCAGGAGTGAGTGTGTGTGTGTGTGTGAGAGTGTCCGCGCGAGTGAGTGTGTGTGAGTGTCCGCGCGAGTGAGTGAGTGTGAGTGTGTGTGTGTGAGTGAGTGTGTGTGTGTGTGTGTCCGCACGAGTGAGTAGTGAGTGAGTGTGTGTCCACGTGAGTGTGTGTGTGTCCACCCGCCCGCGCGAGTGAGTGTGTGTGTGTCCGCGCGAGTAAGTGAGTTGTGTCCGCGCGAGTGAGTGTGTGTGTGTGTGAGTGTGTGTGTGTCCACCCGCCCGCGCGAGTGAGTGTGTGTGTGTCCGCGCGAGTAAGTGAGTGTGTGTCCGCGCGAGTGAGTGTGTGTGTGTGTGAGTGTGTGTGTGTCCGCCCGTGCGAGCGAGTGAGTGTGTGTCCACGCGAGTGAGTGAGTGTGAGTCCGCTTGAGTGAGTGAGTGTGTGAGTGTGTGTGTCCGCGAGAGTGAGTGAGTGTGAGTCCGCTTGAGTGAGTGAGTGAGTGAGTGTGTGTCCGCACGAGTGAGTGTGTGTGTGTGTCCGCTCGAGTGAGTGTGTGTGTGTGTGTCCGCTCGAGTGAGTGAGTGAGTGAGTGAGTGAGTGAGTGTGTGTGTGTGTGTGTGTGTGTGTGTGTGTGTGTGTGTGTGTGTGTCCGCGCATGTGTGTGTACGCCCGCGCGAGTGAGTGAGCGAGTGAGTGAGTGTGTGTCCGCACGAGTGAGTGAGTGTGTGTCCGCACGAGAGAGTGAGTGTGTGTCCGCGCGAGTGAGTGAGTGAGTGAGTGAGTGAGTGAGTGAGTGTGTGTGTGTGTGTGTGTGTGTGTGTGTGTGTGTGTGTGTGTGTGTCCGCGCATGTGTGTGTACGCCCGCGCGAGTGAGTGAGCGAGTGAGTGAGTGTGTGTCCGCACGAGTGAGTGAGTGTGTGTCCGCACGAGAGAGTGAGTGTGTGTCCGCGCGAGTGAGTGAGTGAGTGTGTGTGTGTCCACGCGAGAGAGTGATTGTGTGTCCACGCGAGAGAGTGAGTGTGTGTCCGTGCGAGTGAGTATGTGTGTGTGTGTCCGCGTGAGTGAGTGAGTGTGTGTGTGTCCGCGCGAGTGAGTGTGTGTGTGTTCGCGTGAGTGAGAGTGTGTGTGTGTGTCCGCGCGAGTGAGTGTGTGTGTCCGCGCGAGTGAGTGTGTGTGTCCGCGCGAGTGAGAGTGTGTGTGTGTGTCCGCGCGAGTGAGTGAGTGAGTGAGTGAGTGTGTGTGTGTGTGTGTGTGTGCCCGCGCGAGTGAGTGAGTGTGTGTGTGTGTGTGTGTGTGTATGTGATTTAATCATTGTGTTTGTTTGATATTTTGCGAGTCCTCTGAGCCCACACGATACCCATATGGACTGACGGTAGCTGAAGCTTATTAAATATGCAAATCTTATCCAATCCTAGCCGTGGGCGTTTACTTCCAAGTCTTCAGTGCGGCACGCCCATAAAATCCGAGTGTTTTTCAGAAAGCCTCAAAACCAGGGCAGAAAATAGCCTATTACTGATTCATTATGATGTTTCTGAATTTAAAAACCACACAAACGTCATAAGTTGACCTCAGACAACAGTATTGACACCTTTAAAAGATCATTTCACTTCTACTCGACTAATCAAATCAACATATTATAATTCATTGATTGTGATCTTCTATTTTCGTGTGTTCTTCAGTGTTCGTCTGGCCCCATGTGCACCAAACATTCAAGTGTGGAACGATTCTCAGAGCATCAGAGAAGATGCGGCCTGTACGCCTAAAGTCAACCTGATGTTCATGAAGACCCATAAGACGGCCAGCAGCACTTTGATGAACATTCTCCTCCGCTTCGGAGAAAAGCATCAGTTGAAGTTCGCCCTCCCAGACGGCCGTAATGACTTCTCCTACCCGTCGAGCTTCTTCCGAACTCAAGTGAAGAGCTACCAGCCGGGCGCGTGTTATAATATCGTGTGCAATCACATGCGATTCAACGCGCCTGAGGTGAAGAAGCTACTCCCAGCGGACGCCTTCTTCTTCACCATCCTACGAGATCCCGCAGAGCTTTTTGAGTCGACGTTTCACTACTACAAAGCGTACATACCCCAAACATGGAGAATACCAGGAGAAAACCAGTTTAAAGAGTTTCTCGCCCACCCAAACCGCTACTTCAACCCAAAGGGAATCAACGCCTTTTACCTCAAGAACCTACAGTTTTTTGACTTTGGCTTTGAGAACGATTTGGAGGCCGGAGATGCAAGAGTTCAACAGGGCATTGAATACGTCGAAAAGCACTTTCAACACGTTTTAATATCAGAGCACTTTGAGGAGTCGCTCATTCTGCTGAAAGACGCTCTCTGCTGGCAGATGGAGGACTTGCTGTTTTTTAGGCTTAATGCTCGAAATGCCACGTCTGTGGCTCTCATGAGCCCGGAGCTGAAGACTCAATCTCGACATTGGAACAGTGCTGACTGGCAGCTCTATCGGCATTTTAACGCCACTTTCTGGGCCCAGGTGGAGACATACGGCCGGAACCGAATGGCGGAGCAGGTGAGGGAGCTCCGCAGGAGAAACGCAGAGATGGAGGTCGTCTGCATCGACGGCAGGGGAGCCGTGGAGGCAAAGGACATCACAGACAGACACATGAAGCCTTGGCAGCCCATTGGAAAAGCTTCCATATTAGGGTACAACCTGAGGACCGATATTGACCCACAGCACCAAGAGCTCTGCAGGAAAATGCTGACACCTGAGATCCAGTACTTGACTAATTTAGGAGTCGACCTATGGATCACTAGATTATGGGGCTGGTTTAAGGATAGTATTGTTCAGTTTGGGATGAGTTAGTTGAATTGCTTCATATACTGTTTATTTTTAATGCTCTCTGTTTCATATTTCGTAGCTATAAGTGTTCATTTGTTGGTCGTTTTATTTTCAAATGATTGTTATTATTATTATTTTAAATATACTAAAAGCTGCTAGTAATATATAACAGAAAACTGTTACATTTCGTTAGCCTCATAGCATAATTGCCCAGATCATATTTGGCCAAAAAAAGACTTAGGCAATTATGCTATGAGGCTAACGATTTACTGTTGTACGGCAAATTTTTGCGGGCGAAAATTCGCTTCAATCAGTGTTGGGTTACTCTAAAAAAGTATTTCATTAGCTAATTACATCCTCAACCCTGTAATTAGATTACTGTACAAGGATTACTGCACAATACAAGGATATAGACTTCTAATTCGTTCTAATTAATAAAAAATTGCATAAATTATTCTTGAATTAACTAAATTATTTAAAAGGAGAAGGTTACATTAAAAACATTATGTTAAATACACTATTGTTTTATATAGAATTGTTGTATTGTCTACACAATATTTAATGCAGCTTTAATCCACGGCAAAAAAAAAAAAAATCAATTTAAATGTAGCGAACTTGGCATTTTGAACCGATTTTAGAACATTGTTTTCGTTTGTTACGCGTCACCTAGCAACGAGGCGCGTCTTTGTTTGGACAGGTGTTGTGCACTCAACGGTTTTCTCCTCATGAAACTCACTTATGGTGCGTTCACACCGGACGCGATTCGCGCGAGTGATTTACATGTTAAGTCAATGCAGAGACGCGAAATGGCATTCTGTGGCGCGATTCGCGCGAATGAGGCGGCGAGATTTGCGCAATTGAGGCGGCGCGAATGACGCGAATTGAGCGTTTTCAACGCGCGATTCGCTCAAGTTGAAAAATCTGAACTTTGGCGGATATTTCGCGCCACGTTAACCAATCACGAGCTTGCTCTAGTAGTGACGCATTTACAAGCGGAGGCAGAAATCCAAACAACAATGGAGGACAAGATAATCGTGGCTGCATGTGGATACCCGGAGCTGTGATACATCATCCTATCACTACAGGAACAGGAATAAAAAGGATCTTGCTTGGAAGAAAGTGAGTTATTGTGAGCCATTGTGAGCCAAGTGAGCCATTTCACAACGAGACAAAAAGAGCCAGAGCCAGCGGCAAATGTGAGAAGGACTAGCCGAGGAAAGGCGGGTCTCGCCGGGTAAACGAGCGTGGAATGTCACTGATCGCCTGGATCTCACAACTCCGAAAACGCCAGATAAAATGCTCAAATAGGCACTCTTTTTATCAATTAACCACAGATTTGAGCTTTAAGCAACTATATTATCTCCTGAAAAAGTCTTTAAACTACGTTTTGTCACACATTAATAGTAGTATTTTTTACAAAAAAGACGTCAAGTGACCGAGACGAGCTGGCTCATCTAGGCTCATATAGAAGCCCCTCCCATGACGCAAATTCGCGTCTGTTGTGTAGTTGTCACACGCGAATCTCACGCGCGAATGAAGCGAGTAAACTCAAAATGTTCAAGCGTCCACCTTCGCGTGATCAGCGCAAATTATTCACGCGAATCGCGTCCGGTGTGAACGCCACATTACAAGTCGAGATCTTTAGTTCATTTAAATTAACTAAATATACCCGAGAAGTGTTATTATTTTAAAAACATTTCATTAAATTATTATTGCTTTCTAGCACAGTGCAGTTTCGCATTATTACTGCACAATATTATATTTTACTAATTCAACACACGTAGACCTCCTTTGATAAGTCTCAGCTGAGATGTACCTTTAAATTAATCAAATAAATTGTGTAAATTCAATATGTATTTGGTTCTACAGAGATTATAAAGTGTACTGCTTTAATAAACCAATAATACCAATAAAACCAATAAAGCAAAATAATAAGCTGTCGTCTCATTCTTCACCATATTGAGAAATGTGGGATTTTATGGACCTATTTGGGGAGCACAATGTTTTAATGCTATCTTATAATATTGTATTCAATAAAATTCAAGTTAAATGTCAGTTTTAAAATAACGAGTGACGCTCAACGGACTTTTCACGCGTTCGCCAATCGATTTCAAGCACATGTTCATTGCTGGGCTCTCATTGGACAGCAGCGCGTCATCTATTCCCAAATGGGCGGGGATTAAATGTCCGTACATTTTCCCCTAATTTTGTCTAAATAATAATGCTCCTATTTTAACTTTTCACTGTTTCTTTGTATTCAAAGTTAAACAATATCATTATGGTTTACTTTACATTATTATTGATAATTCACTCCTGCTGAAGAAACGGCGTCGTCAGGCAGAATCTGTTCCTTTTCACCGCGATGGTCAAGATGGACTAATCACATCCGTGCCCGATACCGGTTTTTACATCGTATTTTATTGAACTTCCTCGAGCGGATTTAATTTTTTTTTCCCCGAGGCGTATATCACATGAACATGTAGATTTTAAATATTATCCTCCCCAGAGATCAAAAGCCCTCAACAATACAAACACCGCATAAAGGTTTGAATGAGTCTCAATGAAAGATTCGGCGTCTGGGCCACTAAGCGCCCACACTATGGCAAGCCGCTTTGACATTTATTAATTCCCAGAATATGAATTCTTGATATCAACAATTACATAAAGACTCTTCGGAGATATGAATGATCCAAAACTCCTCTACAGGTACTCAAGATTAACATGAGATTGGTGGAAACTGTGTGTTATGACCACTTTAATGGTGCGTTCACACCAGACGCGAATGAAGCGTTAAGCGCGAGTGATTTATATGTTAAGTCAATGCAAAATTGAGCGTTTCGGGCATTTGACTCGCAAAACGCGTGATTTGCGCGAATCGTGCAAGTTGAAAAATCGGAACTTTGGCCGATATTCGCGCCGAGTTAACCAATCAGGAGCTTTCTCTAGTAGTGATAACAATGAGGACAAAATCATATGTTGATACCCAGAGCTATACGATACATCTTCATACTTTATAGAAACTTTATAGGATCTTGCTTAAGAAAGTGAGTGAGGCTATTGAGACTACAAGCTAGCTAAAGCCGGCAAATTGAGCTTATTCGCAGTATTTTAAAACAATCCATGTCAGCCATTTCTCAACGAGACGAGCCGCTGACAGAAGCTCCTCCCATGACGCAAATTCGCGTCTGTTGTGAAGTGAATGTCACGCGCGAATGAAGTGAGTAAACTCAAAATGTTCAAGCGTCCAACTACGTGCGAATAGTGTGATTTATTCACGCAAGTCGCATCTGGTGTGAACGCACAGTAATGGCACGAATGACGCAATTCGCTTGAGTGATTTACATGTTTATTAAATGCAAAGACGCGAATAGAAATTCTGCGGCGCGATTCATGCGAATTGAGCGTTTGACACATGATTCGCGCAAAGTTGAAAAATCTGAACTTTGGTGGATATTCGCGCCGCGTTAACCAATCAGGCGCTTGCTCTAGTAGCGACAACAATGAGGACAAAATCTGTATATTAATATCTGGTTCAGACAAGTGTGCATATGATTATCACTGTGACATTAAATGACATGAAACACGACCCAGTCTCTTTTTGTTAAATGCAAGTTTATGTTTGATCAATAATACAAAAGTATATGTAAAAGGTATAAGAAGCTATACATGAAATAAAGCAAACAATTCAGTCAAACATTCAAAGTCAGTGCTAGTCGGCTACAACGGTAACGTAAAGTTAAATAGCCTAAAAATTTAAAAAAAGTAATGAAACTTCACTTTGCCCTCAGCCTAAACGATTTTCCAGGGAACTAATTATAGATCCATGAGACCAAAGATCGCCCCTTACATCTACACAAGACGAATTATAGCTCAAGACGCCACAGAGACATCAGAGCCAGCGGCTGAAGGACTGAAGGACTGGCCGAGGAAAGGCTGCTCTCGCCGGGGTTAATGAGCGCTAAGCGCAGCTGATCCACTGGAGCTCACAACTCCGAAAACGCCAGATAAAATGTTCAAATAGGCACTCTTTTTATAAATAAACCACAGATTTGAGCTTTAAACAACTACATTATCGCCTGAAAAGTCTTAAAGGTCCCGTTCTTCGTTTTTTTTGAAGCTTTGATTGTGTTTACAGTGTGCAATATAACATGTGTTCATGTTTCGCGTGTAAAAAAACACAGTATTTTTCACACAATTTACTCATCTGTACACCGCTGTTTTCACTGTCCTAAAAACGGCTGATGAGTTCCTTTATTCTATGAAGTCCCTCCTTCAGAAATACGTAACGAGTTCTGATTGTGCCAGCGGTTCCTGTGTTGTGATTCGACAGCAGCTTAGCGCACGTGGAAAGGTCACGCCTCTTAACGGGAGATGTATGCGCTCAATGATCTCTACAGCGTCCCTGGGAAAGCCAAACAAAGGTGATTTGACTCCGGGATGAAAATAACAGCGTCTCGACGACATGGCGACAAACACACTCAAACGCACCACTTCCTTTTCTCCACGCGACACGTCCTCTTCTCCACGTGGGACAGCAACAAGACCACGCCCCCTTTTTTCGCGTAGTCTTGTGGGCGGAGGTTAGTCTGTTCTACTGTTCTACTGACGTCATTTATGAAGGAAGTACCAGGATGTAGTCCAAGCCGGACGTTCGCTGTAGGCTTTCAATTCAATTCAATTCAAATTTATTTGTATAGCGCTTTTCACAATGCACATTGTTTCAAAGCAGCTTTACAGAAAGTGCATTTCATAGATGAACAGTTTAAAAAATGTTAGAAACACAATGTTAAAGAACAATGTTCGAAAAAGATAATCAGTCGTGTATTAATTTAGGCCATAACAACGCTGGCGTTGAGTCGTCTCTTCACAGGCGTGGAGTCGTCTCATCACAGGTGTTGGGGCATCCGAAGTCTTCATGAGAGGCTGGATACCAACCGGAGCTGACGAACTATTTACCTCGGGACTAGTGTCCCGAGATAACAACAGAAAAGCAGATGGGAAATAATTAGCGTAGCTGCTGTTCAGAATATTATATTAATGCTGTTGTTCCGATTTAACTGTAGTATAAAGGGTAATTATAATGTGAATGCTTGGCTAAAGAGATGTGTCTTTAATCTAGTTTTAAACTGGGACAGCGAGTCTGAACCTCGAACAATATCAGGAAGACTATTCCAGAGTTTAGGAGCTAAATGTGAAAAAGCCCTCCCTCCTTTAGTGGACTTAGATATCCTAGGAATGACCAGAAGCCTAGAGTTTAGTGACCTTAAAGAGCGCGATGGATTGTAGGGCGATAGAAGATCCGTTAGATACACTGGAGCTAAACCATTTAGGGCTTTATAGGTCAGTAGCAATACTTTGTAATTGATACGGAACTTAATAGGTAACCAGTGTAGAGATGATAAAATTGGTGTTATATGATCATATTTTCTTGACCTAGTAAGAACTCTAGCAGCTGCGTTTTGGACTAACTGTAGTTTGTTTATTGAGTATGCAGGACAACCAGCTAATAAAGCATTACAGTAATCTAATCTCGAGGTCATGAATGCATGAACTAACTTTTCTGCATCAGGAATAGATAGCATGTTACGTAGCTTAGCAATGTTTCTAAGGTGGAAAAATGCCGTTCTTGTAACATATGAAATATGATTTTCGAATGTCAGGTTGCGGTCTAGTATAACACCCAGGTGTTTTACTGTAGTGGATAAAGTGACAGGACATCCTTCCAAGGTAAAGTTGTATTGTGCAAGGTTTTGTGGGCAGTTTTTTGGACCAATAAGTAATACCTCCGTTTTATCTGAATTTAATAGCAGAAAATTACACGTCATCCAGTATTTAATATCTTCAACACACGCTGTCAGTTTAGATAATTTAGCGTTTTCGTCCGGTCGTGATGAAATATATAATTGAGTGTCATCAGCATAACAGTGGAAATTAATTCCATGTTTTCTTATAATATTACCAAGCGGTAGCATATATATTGAGAATAGCAGAGGGCCTAATACGGATCCTTGCGGCACCCCATAGTCTACTGACATCATCCTGGATTTTTCCCCATTTAGACAGACAAAATGGTAGCGGTCTGATAAGTACGATCTAAACCAGTCTAATGCCTGTCCCTGAACACCAGTATAATTTTGAAGTCGATCTATGAGTATTTTATGATCTATAGTATCGAATGCAGCACTAAGATCGAGTAGAACTAGTATTGAGATACAGCCTTGGTCAGAAGCTAGAAGTAAATCATTTGTGATTTTAACGAGCGCAGTTTCTGTGCTGTGATGCGGCCTGAATCCTGATTGAAATTTTTCATAGATATCATTTTCTTTTAAGAAAGAGCACAATTGAGCGGACACAGCTTTTTCTAGTATTTTAGACATAAAAGGAAGATTTGAAATTGGTCTGTAATTTGCTAGGTTATTATGATCTAATTGTGGCTTCTTAATGAGAGGTTTTATGACTGCCAGCTTGAATATTCTTGGAACATGACCTAAAGATAAAGACGAGTTAATAATATTGAGAAGAGGCTCTTCCACTACAGGTAACAACTCTTTGAGTAGTTTAGTGGGTATTGGATCTAATAAACATGTTGTTGGTTTAGATGCAATGATAAGTTTATTTAGCTCTTCCTGTCCTATAATTGTAAAGCGGTGTAGTAGTTCTTGAGGGGCGATAGTAGCGGTTGAATCATAAGACATCATTAAAGATTGTACATTTACAATTTTATTTCTGATGCTTTCTATTTTATCAGTGAAGAAATTCATAAAATCATTACTACTAAACTGTAACGGAATATTTTGCTCAGGCGATGCTTGTTTATTTGTTAGTCTAGCCACGGTGTTAAATAAAAACCTTGGGTTATTTTGATTATTTTCTATTAGTTTGCGGAGATGCTCAGCCCTGGCTGCTTTTAGGGCCTTTTTATAACGTGACATACTATCTCTCCACGCGATTCTAAAGACCTCTAAATTAGTTTGTTTCCATTTCCGCTCTAAGTTACGAGTTTCTCTCTTGATAACATGTGTAGCACTGTTGTACCATGGTGCTTTAGTTTTCTCTCTAACCTTTTTTAATCTAATTGGTGCAACGATTTCTAATGTGCTAGATAAAATGTTGCTCATACTGCTAGTCATTTCCTCTAGTTCATCTGTTTGTTTGGGTTCACTGAGCAGCTGAGACAGATCAGGTAAGCTATTTGAGAATCTATCTATAGTGGTTGGAATGATTGTTCTGCCTGGTCGATAACGTGGCGCAACATGACAGATTTCAGCAGTACGCAGTATGCAAGTTACCATGTAATGGTCAGTGACATCATCACTTTGTGGTATAATATCTATATCGGTTGGGTTGGTTCCATGTGATATAATTAAATCTAGTGTGTGATTAAGACGATGAGTGGGACCAGTGACGTTTTGCTTGATCCCAAAGGAGTTTAATAGATCTGTAAACGCAGCCCCTAATGCATCATTTGTGTTATCTACGTGTATGTTAAAATCTCCAACAATTAATGCTTTATCGACGTTGACCAATAGATCTGAGAGAAAGTCTGCAAACTCTTTTAAGAAATCAGCATAGGGCCCTGGAGGTCTATACACAGTAGCCAAGGCTAGAGATAATACGGATTTCTTTCTTGCATCTAAGAGCGTAACATTTAGCACTAGTACTTCAAACGAATTAAACCTGTGACCTGTTTTCTGAGTAACATTAAGAATATCTCTATAGATTGTTGCAACACCGCCGCCACGACCAATCAGACGGGGCTCATGCTTATAACAGTATCCTGGCGGAGTAGACTCATTTAGACCGAAATAATCATTTGGCTTAAGCCAGGTTTCAGTAAGGCAAAGTAAATCAAAACTATTATCTGTGACCATTTCATTTACAATAACCGCCTTAGGTGTGAGCGATCTAATGTTTAGAAGACCTAGTTTTAGAAATTGTTTTTGTTCGCTAATATTTAGCTTTTCTGGTTTAATCACAATTATATTTTTCCTGGATCTTACAGTAGATTTAATGTTTGATCTCATTAAACGAGGAATAGACACAGTTTCTATATAATGTTCTACATTGGTACTTATGTCAATTAAGTTAGTACAGGAAAGACTGTGATCTGTACTTACTAGTCATATGGTGGTGTGTAACGCCCTGGAGATGTTGTCCGACAGAAGAGCCGCTCCGATTCTGCTGGGGTGAAGGCCATCAGGACGGAAGAGCCTAGGTCGCTCCCAGAAAAGATTCCAATTATTTACAAAGAGCAGCCTCTGTTCATTACACCATGACATTAACCATTCATTTAGAGCAAATAATCTACTGAACTTTTCATGTCCTAGTCGGTACGTGGGAAGGGGTCCAGACACGATGATCGTTGCTTCAGGCGATGTTCTGCGCACCGTCTCGACCAGGCTCTTGTAGTCCTTCTTCAGAACCTCCGTCTGCCGCAGCCTGGTGTCGTTCGTCCCCGCGTGCAACACGACAGCTCCGATGCGCTCGTCACCGCTCAGGATCTCGGGAACCTGCGCAGCGACATCGAGAACACGAGCACCAGGAAAGCAGTGAGTGATTACTTTGCCTTTACCTGAGGTAGCGTGGACATGCCGGACGATGGAAGTACCGATGACCACAGCGCTGCGTTCCGTCTCGCGAAGAGGAGAGAAGCGGTTCCGAGTGGAGATCTCGAAGACCGGGAGGGGCGGAGAGGTCCTAGCTCTGGTCCTGGCTCGCGTCTTCCGCTGGGGAAAAACCCACGGTCCCCGGTGCTGTGTCGGTGCCGGTGTGAACGAAACCATGGATGATCGCGTCCTGTGCAAAGAAACACACGGAGTAGACGAGCTCGGAGTCAACAGGTTATTAACCACTGACTTGTGTGCATCGGCGCGTGATGTTTCAAGCGCTGATCGTCGCTCTCTCAGCACGGCTTGTCTGTCTAGAAGGTCGCTAATCTGCTTCGCCAACGAGTCCAACTCCAACAGCACCGAATGCAGCTCAAACGTGTCCTCGCCTGCACTCAAAGGTAACATTAGACACACATCCGAGTTCATCATTGTAGCAGACGTGCTACGATGACGAATTGTCGGTACAGTGACGGGTGTAAATAAGTTTATCACGCATGCAATGCTAGCGGGCTACGGCTACCGGTGTAAATAAGTTACCACGCGTGCAATGCTAGCGGGCTACGGCTAGTAGCGGAAGTTCGGATATAAGTAGTGATATCAAAGCAATCCGATTGTTTTTTATAGAGAATCGTATCGTAGATATATTCACACGCTGTAAATAGTAGAAAATATTCGTTTGTAAGCGAGTGTTAAGGAGAAAATCAAGGATTATTATTATTTGAAAGGGAACTTCTGTTAAGTAAAATATCTCGCTTGGCATTGAACTTTGAGCTTTATAATTTTACAGGTATTATTTATGCTCTAACAGCAACATTACACACTAACTAAAGTTTGAACAATGGGATCACGAAGAACGGGACCATTAAAACTACGTTTTGTCATACATTAACAGTAGAATTTTAACAAAAAAGACGTGTGAACAGTCCATGTCAGCCATTTCTCAACGAGACGAGCCACTGGCAGAAGCTCCTCCCATGATGCTGATTCGTGTCTGTTGTGAAGGGAATGTCACGCGCGAATGAAGCGAGTAAACTCAAAATGTTGAAGCGTCCAACTACGCACGGACAGCGCAAATTATTTGCGTCATTCGTGTCCGGTGTGAACGCTACATAAGGCAAACATAAGCATACTAACAGATAAAAAAACTTAAATTTTGATTTTATGGGGCGTTTAACATTTTTACTAGTGGAAATGTAATTCTTGATATAGAAAATGGGCATTTTAACTAGTGAAAATGTAATTGTTGATAAGAATTTATATCCTGGGAATGAATAAAAGTGAAAGCGGCTTGCCATACACCAAAATCCTTCGTGTCTCATCGGACAACATTAACCGCCCAATGCCGCCGCCGCACGCGCGCAGAGGGGGCGGAGACTCCCAGACCCCGCCCAACGCCGGGTAATCAACGGTCCGTCTGAACCGAACTGCAGTGCAGAGCCGGAATGGGGGGCTTGGCCCCGGTCCAGCACGGTCAAAATTAGCTCTCTGTTGAATTACATGCAGTCAGCCACTGGAAACGGCTGAGGTCCAGTCTTGCAGCCTTGTATGGGGTGTCAGAGCCCCGCAAGGCTGCTCCTCGGGTCTGCCTTCGTCCACTAACGTCTTTTTCAGCAGCAACTTTACAGCGAAAGGACAAGAACAAAGGCTTTAACAGTAAGTGAACCTTCACACATTCGTCAAAAGTTCAAAAACACAGAGGGACTTCTTTAGCGCTAGTTAGTAATTCTTCTAATACTGAATTATGTATTATTTTTTAGCCTAAAACAAGCCTAAACAGTATCCAGCTCACTAAACGCACTAAAAGAATAAAAACGGGAATAACGAAAGTGCCGCTGATAAACCAAGCGCCTCCTTTGTTCAGTGTGCGTTGAATAGAAAAGTCTAAACTTGATCTACTCGATTAATAAACGTGTTATAGACAGCCTAAGAACTGAATGTACCACGAAACAGCCCCAGTCTACCACCTACACACAGCTTTAAACCATTATAGATGTGCTCACTGTAATAGACGTTTAAATGTTGCATTGCTGATGTTTAACCTGTTTTTCAGTGTCATCAGGAAAAACCAGCCTCTCATTGCCAGGCTCTCAGTTCATGTTAGGACAAGGCGTCTTATTTTCCACCATTTTCACCTCATTCAGCAGAGCTATACCACAATGCAGTGCAGGAATACCACATATCTGTGAGTGTCTAGGGAGCTCCAGAGCAGTTGCATTGCATGGCACAGTCCTAAATTTAGGCACTAAGATGAAGTCATGCATACGGGCATCGATGGTAGACGTGTCTCCTGTGCTGTTATACTCATCCCAGTATCATGCAAGTCACTGTTGTCTGGTTTCCAGTGCATCTGCAGACATCAAGGGCATGTGCAATTTTGCATTGCACTCAATGGGATTGGTATGCATGCAATTTTGGGACAATTATGCAATTGCTCATTATTGCACAGTGAATATATGTGATTAAAAAAAGAGTGTAGACTTGGGTATCATTGGCATGAGCTGGAGCCGTGTCAGCAGGGGCGTGTTTCCACACTCAGTCTGTTCTGCAGTTGGGTTCATTGGGTTCATGCGCGCTCAGTATGGCGGGCTGAGGCGGGGGAAAATGTGACCTCGTTTGACTGGATTTGGAAACGCTCCAAGCTGCAGTCAGGGAAGTGGAATGGGAGGCCGGCGTCTGGCTCCACGATTGCAACCGTGTGCATTTGCTTCAGAAAAGAAATGCATATGTCGCATTTTGTCGTGCAAATGTCCATAACGCTTCGGTGGTGCATGTAACCGGCTCGCACCGAGTACATCAGATAGATTTTGTCATCGTCTGAAGTCTGACTCAGCAGGAATGTGGGAGGATGAGCACGGATTATGACCTTACATTTACGAGACGTTATGCATGCATATAATATATTGGTAATGGTCGGGTTCCAGAAGTAAAAAATCCCATGCATTTCCTACTTGAAAGCTTTAACCCTTTAACTGTCACCCCCCTTTTTGAGAAAACGCATGAAAATGCACTCCAAACTTAAAGGGCTGTATTTCAAGACCAAATATAGACCAAAGTTTGGTCTCGTTTTAAAGACGACACTCTGTAGATTATTGCTGAAGTGAAAGCTATTCGAAATATGAAAGAGTACTGTAAATGAAAAATACTGTACTAAATATTTTTTATTTCATATAAAATATATATTTTACAAAAAAGAATTTACTATAAAATCAAAGCCATATGTCTAACCAATTTGCGTTCCAAATTTGAAGTTGATATCACAAAAATTGAAGTTCCCATGAGATTTTTTTTTATGGTGCTGTACCAAAAACAGCCACCGGGTGTCATTCAAATTCCATTTATTGTGTTTTTTGATGCATTTTCTTTAAATTTCTGTCAACATATCACTTCCATCACAAAACAGTCCCCAAATATGGACCCTTGAGACTCAGACCTTTCCGACAATATGTGTTTTGTCAAGATTGGAAAAGATTTTGAATATAAAGTAGTTAAAATAATTGTTGTGATATGAAACATGGCAACGCCCACTAGGGGGAGGAGCCCGCTAGAATAATTTAAAGTAATTTTTCCATGGTAACCCAATGTCCGATTTCAAAACGGTTTTCACAGGATGAAATTTGAGTTTGTAAGCTTTCAAATGATACCTAATTTATGATAATTACTTAAGTATATGATACGAAAAAATACGGTGACAGTTAAGAGGTTAAAGACAGACCCACAGCGGACCACGAGGTTAATTAGCGCTTTTGTTGAAGCAAACAGCCCACATTACTTCTTGAATAACTTATTTTAATTTAAATAATCATGTGTAACAGTGGACATCTTAGTGAAAAATGAAATTATTCATGATCCTTCATGAGAAAATGTCTACCAATCAGTGTGTGTGTGTGTGTGTGTGTGTGTAAAAATAAACATAAACCTTGATTTGAAAATTGGACAAAAAGATGTCTAGTTAATGGCTGTAACTACTGCTAAGGGAAAAAAGTAGTGTGAAATTTTAAAATATATATATTTTAAATAATATTAAAATTATATATAATATAAAAAAATTGAGAAATTACGCACCAAAAGATCATTTAAAGTCATTGTTGTGTTAAATGAGAAAAGCATCAAATAGACATTATTAAAAAGTCACTTTAGAGATAAATGTATATATTTTTTATTATTATTTGATTCAACATAGAATTTATTACACAAATTTGGGCTACAATGGCCATGATTTGTTTTCAGAATCTGGTATTTAGATATATTTACAGACCAAAACGGGTTGATTACCAACATTCTTCAAAATATATATAAAAATAAATAAATATATATATATATATATATATATATATATATATATATATATATATATATATATATATATATATATATATATATATATATATATATATATATCGCTTCCTGTACTCCTCAGTTGTAAGTCACTTCGGATAAAATTGTCTGCTAAATGCATAAATGTGTGTGTGTGTATATATGTGTATATATATATATATATTACGCAAAAGAAAGTCATACAGGTTTGAAATGACAAATTTTGAGCAAACTATCCCCAAAATATATTTAAATTTCTTTTTTTTATTATACTTTAAATAAGAAACTAAAACTGCCAGTAGGTGGCGGTAAACGCCTTAAATGAGTCATTCATTCGATTCATTTAAACGGCTGATTCATTCAGGAATGAAGTAAAAGGCTCTCTTTATGAATGAGTCATTAAATCATTGATTCGCTCAAAACATGGATTAATGTTTTTGATGAATGATTAACATTGATTAATGTGGGACAAGACCCACCCACTTTTTACGATCAATGATATTGGACCCACTCACTTTTATCGTCTCTAATTCAGCACATGTCTGTTTACCTTACCCTTCACCGATAAACACTTATTATTAAACATGTTAGGCGCTTTATTTTAATTTTTATTGAAAATAAATGCCTTTCCCAATCTGATATGTGATGGGAAAAGGGAGTACAGTGAGTTCGGCAAAAGGCGGATTCGAACTTCGGGTTAATTTGCGTCAACTTGATGCCATGCGTCTTACACCTACACTATTACATAGTGATTTCAGTAATTTTGTCTTGCCCAACCAGACGTTTAGCAAACAAGGCGGTATATTTGTACTTAATGTAAATGGCATCTACTCCAGTGAAATTTTAGAGAGGACCCACCCACATTTTTTTTTTGCTTCTGACGCCCATGGTCTAATATATAACAATATTAACTTCTTATTTATTGAACTGTTGTATAAAATCAATATTTTCACATTTGCACTTATGCTATTATATAGCACTTGTGTGATATTGCTTAACTATAATCATGATATAAATATGAGTTGGAAATTCATACAGGGGCATTTTTGCGCAATATCTTGAATTTTAAGTCATTATAACTGTATTCTATAGGCTCATGTATATTTAAAATGTACTCTTTCTCTCTCTCCTCCAGGTTCTTTCTTCAAAACGACCCCAACAAGAGCAATGGGGCGTCCTGTTAGGTAGGTAAAGCCCTCACAGTGAACACAATGTTTAGATGATATCACAGCGTCCCGAGCGTTGATTTCCATCTGTTGTGCGTTCACTTCCTCAGAGCTGTTCCTGAGCCCGGTGGCGCGGAGAGGAACTGCCATGAAAGATCGACATTCCATCTGTCTGATGTAGGATAGAGAACAGCCCTCTGGGGAGACTGTATCCTCATGTATATTATTTTTTATTTCCTAAATTATGTATATCCTTATTTTCTATGGTTATGGCGTGCGGTACAGATGAATTATGACGCTGGGGCTCTCCCCACATCTATGTGATTAATACAATTTTAGAAAAAACTGGGACTCTAAGCCTTGATGATATGCTCTTTGGAGGGGGCGGCAGTAAAGACACACAGCACCTCAAGACAGACTGGAGCTTCACTAAAGACCCACATGTCTGAGTTTGCAAACTCCACGGGGGCCCTCAGGGGTCCGAGACCTTGGCGGCGGCAGCAGCATGTCTTCCACTTGTCCACTTCTACTTTGCACGGCTGGACTCTTTCATAACTCTGTCAATTCCTGTGAACAAGAAACCCACCAAGAAATGTTAACAGTGTTCTTAATGGACATGCTGTAATGTGGCAAACACTAGCGCTCGACCAATATGTGTTTCCAAAGGCCGATACCAACGTCGGGGTTCTCATAGAAATATCAGCAATTGATATAAAATTGAACTGGAAAGTCTTTAATCGTCAAGATTTGTAAGTAATGCATCATTCTGTGGGAACCCTGCAATTGAAAAATAGCAAATGAGACCATTGCAGTTGTGTTTATTTATAATAGACCCTTTTCACAATTCCGGGTCGTCATAGTTGGGTTAAATATTATAGCTGTGAATGAGAGAATACATTAAATATTTTTTTTGTGTGCCCATTTGCTCACATAGCAAAAGAAAAACGCCACAGTAGTGATTTCACAACTTTCAAAAAGAGGGAAAAAATAGAGTGAGATCGATAACGGCAGTGAAAAGAGAGAAATATGTACATTTTACCATCACTCCCATATTACTAAACACCCTCACAGCAGCGGTAACTTTTTTTATTGTAATTGGATGCAAAAGTAATAAAATACAAAGTATTAGTGTTATAAATGTACATATATAAAATACAAAAACCGTTGCAGAATTTACGATATTGACGACTGTTAAAACGCGCCATCACAGTCTGTGAAAAGGGTCTATTCTCTAAAGAGTATCAAAACTAGCACTTGTGTGAACTGGCCGAATATGTCAGTCTATCACTTCTCCTGGGATCCATCCATACGTCTTCATTACTAAAGCACTTAAACGTCAGTCAATACTCACACCTTACAGTATTTACTAAGGCTAAGAGTCCCCACTTCTCATGCAGTTACTAAAAAGCTACAGAGTTCATCTTTTTGGTTTCATTTATTTTATTTTTTTTAGTATATGCTTGTTAATTTTTAGCTTTTTAACTTTTTTTGTTGCTTTGCCAGTATATTAAAGTGTAATCATGTACGTTGTGATATAGAAGTAGCTGTAGAGACGCATTGTTTCCTTGTGGTAAGTGACTGAGATGCTGCCACGGATTTGAGACACTGATGAATGGTGCTATTTTGGACTTTAATCTGCTCCTTGTAAGGAAGCTCAGATGGGTTTTATTTTATATGTTCATGTTCAGACGAGGTGTTGGTTCTTTGTTGTCTGGTTGTTGTAACTCGGATCGGATCGACTTTATTCCCCCCTTGTTGTTTCTGTGTGGCTTTCTCATTGGACAGAAAAAGAGATTTGTTGAAGACTTGGCGTTTTGTTTCCTTTCATTTTTTCCTCAGAGATGATTATGTGCAACAGTTCTGAAACTACAGACAGTCGGAGCAATCACAAAACTGCAATTATTAGCACTATTTACCCTTTATTGTGAAGGTTTAATTCAAGGAGTAGTTACAGTTCCTGGCACTAGTCACTTCTGATAGCAAACTCATAAAGCACAGGGTACCTTACAGAGCGAATCTCATGTTTATGTTGAGCAGTCAATTACATTAATACATCAAGGATGCATTCAATTAGATGGAGGATGTTGCTGTTGTAGTTTGCTGTGCTTAGTCCCAGGGATGCACCGAAATGAACATTTTGGCAGGTAACCGATAATTAATATTTGAAAGCCGATAACCGATAATTCATAATGTTTGAAAGCCGATAACCGATATATATATATAAATATAAATATGTGTAGGGATGCACCAATATAAAAAATTTGGCCGATATGATAACCGATAATTCTTTATGTTTGAAACCGATAACCGATATATTGGCTGATAAATCTAAATCCAAAGTTTTAAATAATGTCTCAGCTGAAGGAAATAATACGTTATTTTAATATATTGGCTTTAATATATCAGGCAAATTTGATCTTAATATTAAACGTATCGGGCTGAACATATATGGTGCATCTCTAATCAACCGATATGAAAATTTTGCCCGATACGATACTTCTTTATATTTGAACCCGATAACCGATATTTTGGCTGATAATCGAAATCAAAAATTTTACATAATTAATGTCTCATCTGAAGGAAATAATACATTATTTATCGGCTTTAATATATCGGCCAAATATTCTTATCAGTCTGATAACAACGATAACATTAAAAAATTTACATATATCGGCCAATACCGATATGGTGGTATATTATATTGTGCAAACACACAATTTTGATGTGCTCATGATAATGTTATGTCGTCTATATGACAGACTTGAGCTGCTCATGTTGCTCTGAACTGTATTTTCCTCTTTTTGAAGTGATTCCAATCATATTTCAATCAATTCAAACCCATCATGATGAACAGTGAGCATCTGAAGAGTCTCAGCTGAAGGAAATAATACATTATTTATCGGTTTTAATATATTGGTACATTTTTTTTATCGGGCCGATACGATAACATTAAAATGAACATATATCGGCCGATACCGATATGATGGCCGATATATCGTGCATATCAGGGCAGCTGAGGTCAGATTTCTCATCTGCCGTATCCTACACCAGCTGGGAACGTCTAATAAGTACAAAAACACTCATCCGTTGCGCACGGGGTCCTTCGATTGTATTTTCTTAGGCAAAAAATGTAGCATCCAAACCAACGGTCTCGTTGACATTTTTAGCAACTGCTCTTGTAAAAAGAACCAAAAGCTTTATATTTATTCATTCATCAGTAGCACTCGGTATTTGCAGTTTTGTCTTTGCTTCCAGTTCACATACTTCTAACAATCCTAATTCAAAGACCAACTGGAAAGCCCACCTTAGTTTCTTAGTCTTCCATTTTTTCCACCACACTAGGGACCTTCCCAGCTTGCTCTAGTCTTTCCTTAGTGCTTACGGCGTATCGACCGCATGCTCTCTGCTCTTCCTTTTGTTTCTGATCTGAATAAATTCTCCTCGCAGTTTCTTCTCATAGATTAGGTATGCCAACTGTGTTGTAAATAGCCAGTGAATAGCTTGTCGTATTCTGTAATAATTGTGTATAATTGGTGTACAAAACATGAAGTCTAGCCTCGTCATCTTTTGAAAGATGAACTGGTGTTTCATGTAATTTTGCAACTTAAGCTGTAGTTGAATAAATATGCAAGCTCTCACTATTGAGTGTTGTTTATTGACAAATGACATCGGTTTTATCTGTTTAAAGGTTTGGAGTTAAGATTTTTAACCCATTAAATCCCAAATTTTTCCCAGACACAAAAATATCCAAATCATGTGTGATTAGTATCCCTTTGAAACAATCAATCATCATTTTTTGAAATTTTTATGGAAAAGTGTGTGAAAAAGTGTGTTTTATGATCGGTCACAATTGTGACCGGTGGGATACTGTGTTGTATCAACCATTGTATTGATTTAATATAGGTCTATTTGACCTGTGCAGTGTGTTTGTGTGTGTGTGTATGTTTTTTTTGGGTTTTTTGTGTCTGTGTGTGTGGGTGGGTGTGTGTGTGGAGATCAGACATCAGAGGAGACGTGACCATGTGTAAGTGTGTGTGTGTGTTTGTGTATGTGTGTGTGTCTGTGTGTGTGTGGAGATCAGACATCAGAGAAGACGTGACCGTGTGTGTGTGTGTGTGTGTGTGTGTGTGTATGTGTTTGTGTGTGGAGATCAGACATCAGAGGAGACGTGACCATATGTGTGTGTGTGAGTTTCTGTCTGTGTGTGTGTGTGGAGATCAGACATCTTAGAAGACGTGACCGTGTGTGTGTGTGTGTGTGTGTGTGTATGTGTTTGTGTGTGGAGATCAGACATCAGAGGAGACGTGACCATATGTGTGTGTGTGAGTTTCTGTCTGTGTGTGTGAGTTTCTGTCTGTCTGTGTGTGTGGAGATCAGACATCTTAGAAGACGTGACCGTGTGTGTGTGTGTGTGTGTGTGTGTTTGTGTGTGGAGATCAGACATCAGAGGAGACGTGACCATATGTGTGTGTGTGAGTTTCTGTCTGTCTGTGTGAGTGTGTGTGAGTTTCTGTCTGTCTGTGTGTGTGGAGATCAGACATCTTAGAAGACGTGACCGTGTGTGTGTGTGTGTGTGTGTGTGTGTTTGTGTGTGGAGATCAGACATCAGAGGAGACGTGACCATATGTGTGTGTGTGAGTTTCTGTCTGTCTGTGTGAGTGTGTGTGAGTTTCTGTCTGTCTGTGTGTGTGGAGATCAGACATCTTAGAAGACGTGACCGTGTGTGTGTGTGTGTGTGTGTGTGTGTGTATGTGTTTGTGTGGAGATCAGACATCAGAGGAGACGTGACCATATGTGTGTGTGTGAGTTTCTGTCTGTGTGTGTGTGTGAGTGTGTGTGAGTTTCTGTCTGTCTGTCTGTGTGTGTGGAGATCAGACATCTTAGAAGACGTGACCGTGTGTGTGTGTGTGTGTGTGTGTGTGTGTGTGTGTGTATGTGTTTGTGTGTGGAGATCAGACATCAGAGGAGACGTGACCATATGTGTGTGTGTGAGTTTCTGTCTGTGTGTGTGTGTGAGTTTCTGTCTGTCTGTGTGTGTGGAGATCAGACATCTTAGAAGACGTGACCGTGTGTGTGTGTGTGTGTGTGTGTGTATGTGTTTGTGTGTGGAGATCAGACATCAGAGGAGACGTGACCATATGTGTGTGTGTGAGTTTCTGTCTGTGTGTGTGAGTTTCTGTCTGTCTGTGTGTGTGGAGATCAGACATCTTAGAAGACGTGACCGTGTGTGTGTGTGTGTGTGTGTGTTTGTGTGTGGAGATCAGACATCAGAGGAGACGTGACCATATGTGTGTGTGTGAGTTTCTGTCTGTGTGTGTGAGTTTCTGTCTGTCTGTGTGTGTGGAGATCAGACATCTTAGAAGACGTGACCGCGTGTGTGTGTGCGTGCGTGCGTGCGTGCGTGTGTGTGTGTGTAAAATTAGGTAGAAAGTAAGGTAGAACAGTTAGCCTATGTGTATTAGTATGTAGATACAATGGGTTATCCCACCGGTCACTATTGTTGTTTGTGAGTTCTATGACCACATTAAACAAAGTTGAGTAATTGCAAATGCATATATCAATACTAGACACCTTAAACATGATGTGTACCAAAAATCTATGTCCTATCTTTATGTTAACATACTTTACCACCCTTTTCTTTGGGAGCTTTCCTGCTGCCACCCTCTTCTCTTGGCGCAAACAGGAAGTAAACAGCTCTGGTCATGTGACAATTTACAGTAAACATGCGACACTGCACATATTTCATTGAGACCCTTTATTATTTCAATATCTGCTGGAAATGCATTGATAGATCATTCAGTAACATTTTTTATAGCCTTAGAAATGAAACATTTTTTTACTGTCACTATTGTGACCGGTGGGATTAAATGGGTTAAGCATCAAAATTTACATTTATGATGTTACTAACATTTCTAATAAATGCTGTTATTTTGAGGCTTCTGTTCATCTAAGAGTCCTGAAAATAAAAACGTATCACGGTTTCCACAAAAATCTGAAGCAGCACGACTGTTTTCAACATTGATTCAACGAGATGCCAGAAATATTCCTCCGAGGTTTTGGACCATATTGACATGATATCATCACACAGTTGCTACAGAATTGATTGCACACATCCATGATGTGAATCTCCCGTTCCAGCACATCCTGCTCTCTTGGATTGAGATCTGGAGTTTAGTGAACTCACTGACATGTTCAAGAAGCCAGTTTTAGATGATTTGAGCTTTGTGACGTGGAAGAAGTTGGTCCACTGTGATCATAAAGGGATGGACATGGTCATCAACAATACTCAGGTAGGTGGTGGTGTTTAAACGATGCTCAATTGGCCCAAAGCGTGACAAGAACACAAAAGTTTTGGGACGCCTGCCTTCACATGCACTTTATGAACTTTAATGGCATCCCATTCTTAATCCGTAGGGTTTAATATGGAGTCGGCCCACCCTTTGCAGCTCTAACAGCTTCAGCTCTTCTGGGAAGGCTTTCCTCAAGGTTTAGGAGTGTGTTTATGGGGATTCTTCTAGAAGCGCATTTGTGATGTTGGACGAGAAGGCCTGGCTCTCAGTCTCCGCTCTAATTCATCCCAAAGCTGTTCTATCGGGTTGAGGTCAGGACTCTGTGCAGGCCAGTCCAGTTCCTCCACACCAAACTCGCTCATCCATGTCTTTATGGAGCGACGCTTTGTGCACTGGTTAGTCATGCTGGGACAGGAAGGGGCCGTCCACAAACTGTTCCCACATAGTTGGGAGCATGAAATTGTCCAAAATGTCTTGGTGAAGCATTAAGAGTTCCTTTCACTGGAACTAAGGGGCCAAGCCCATAATCCCCCCTCCATCAAACTTTACACTTGACACAATGCAGTCAGACAAGTCACATTCTCCTGGTCACTCCAGAGAACACGTCTCCACTGCTCTAGAGTCCAGTGGCGGCGGGCTTTACACCAGTGGTTCTCAAACCCCTCACCACTGCACATTTTGTATGTCTCCCTCACCTAACACACCTGATTCAACTTATCAGCTCATTAATAGATACTGCAAGACTTGAATTTGGTGTGTCTGATGACATGCAAAAGGCGTTGAGCGTTCAGAGACCTTGGTTGTAGCGAGTGCTTATTTGAGTTACTGTTGCCTTTCTATCAGCTGAAACCATTCTCCTCCGACAACAACAAAGCCTTTTCACTTACTGGATATTTTTCGGATCATTCTTTGTAAACCCTAGAGATGGTTGTGTGTGAAAATACCAGCAGATCAGCAGTTTCTGAAATAAACAAAGTCAAAAGTCTCTTAAAGCATTAGTCCACTTTAAAATGAAAACATCTGATGATTTCCTCACCCCCCATCTCATCCAAGATGTTCATGTCTTTCTTTCTTCAGTCGAAGTTTTTGACGAAAACATTTTTCTGCTCATAATGGACTTCAATGGGAACCAACGGTTGAAGGACCAAATCACTGCAGTTTCAGAGGCTCTGACCGATCCCAGACGAGGAATAGAGTCTGATCTAGACAAACTATCCCACATTTACAACACAAATGCACATTTATAAACTTTTAACCTAAATTGCTCATCTTGCGCTGCACTGCGACGGCCACGGATTGTGTAATCACGCCGGAAAGGTCACGACGTAGACGGAAATACTGCCCCGAGTAAACGTGCGGAGACTAAAGCAAAGGAACACGCCAAACCGATGCTGACTAACTAGTAGCGATGAAAGCAGACTGCGGAGTCGGCTCACGTTGGCAGCGTCTGGGTCCAAAGTTGCCCTGACACACCAAGCCGACGCTCGACATCCGACGGCCAAGTAGCACATCCGTTCTGCAACCAGAAAAATTTTCTTCCAGAAAAATGCGGCTTTTTTGTGATTGTTGCGGGCAAAAATCCTTGATTATGCGGCACGTTTTCTTAAAAAATGCGATGGAAAATGCGGGATATTTATGCAATTTTATGCGATGAAATTGCGGGAACTTGCAAAAACTGCGGTTTGATGAGAAAGAGAAAAAAAAAGAAAATGCACACAGAAAGTGCTGGGAATATTTAAGTTCTCATCTTGTTTTATTGAAGACCTTAATAAACACACGGCTCAAATTTACAAAACATTGAGTCAAACAAGTTCTGTAGCTTTACAAAAGGAATATGCTACAACTTCTGAAAAAATGAATAAATAACTTCCTGTTTTACAGAGGTAGCTTTACAAAACAGACATTTGAGTGCTTCCAATGCACAAAGTGCAATCTCTTAAAGGGTTAGTTCATCCAAAAATTTAAATTCTGTCATTAATGACGTCCCCTCATGTCGTTGGACACCCGTCAGACCTCCGTTCATCTTCAGACACAAATGAAGATATTTTAGTTTAATTCCGATGGCTCAGAAAGGCCTCCATTGGCTCAATGTTCACTCTCAAGACCCATAAAAGGCACTAAAGACGTCGTTACAAAGTCCATCTCACTACAGTGCAGGCTCTACAATAACTTTATGAAGCGACCAGAATAGTTTTTGTGCTAAAACCTAAATAACGAATTATATAGTGAAGACCGATTTAAAAATAACAGCATCATGAAGCTTCGAAGCGTTATGAATCAGTGAGTCGATTCATGATTCGGATCGCGTGTCAAACTGCTGAAATACGTGACTTTGGCGATCCAAACCGCTGAATCGACTCACTGATTCATAACGCTCCAAACCGCTGAATCGACTCACTGATTCATAACGCTCCAAACCGCTGAATCGACTCATTGATTCATAACGCTCCAAACCGCTGAATCGACTCATTGATTCATAACGCTTCAAACCGCTGAATTGACTCATTGATTCATAACGCTCCAAACCGCTGAATCGACTCATTGATTCATAACGCTTCAAACCACTGAATCGACTCACTGATTCATAACGCTCCAAACCGCTGAATCGACTCACTGATTCATAATGCTCCAAACCGCTGAATCGACTCATTGATTCATAACGCTTCAAACCGCTGAATCGACTCATTGATTCATAACTCTCCAAACCGCTGAATCGACTCACTGATTCATAACGCTCCAAACCGCTGAATCGACTCACTGATTCATAACGCTTCAAACCGCTGAATCGACTCACTGATTCATAACGCTCTGAACCGCTGAATCGACTCACTGATTCATAACGCTCTGAACCGCTGAATCGACTCATTGATTCATAACGCTTCAAACCGCTGAATCGACTCATTGATTCATAACGCTCCAAACCGCTGAATCGACTCACTGATTCATAACGCTTCAAACCGCTGAATCGACTCACTGATTCATAACGCTCTGAACCGCTGAATCGACTCACTGATTCATAACGCTCCAAACCGCTGAATCGACTCACTGATTCATAACGCCTCAAACCGCTGAATCGACTCACTGATTCATAACACTCTGAACCGCTGAATCGACTCACTGATTCATAACACTCTGAACCGCTGAATCGACTCACTGATTCATAACGTTCCAAACCGCTGAATCGACTCACTGATTCATAATGCTTCAAACCGATGAATCGACTCACTGATTCATAACGCTTCCAACCGCTGAATCGACTCACTGATTCATAACGCTTCAAACCGCTGAATCGACTCACTGATTCATAACGCTTCAAACCGCTGAATCGACTCACTGATTCATAACGCTTCAAACCGCTGAATCGACTCACTGATTCATAACGCTCTGAACCGCTGGATCGACTCACTGATTCATAACGCTTCAAACAGCTGAATCGACTCACTGATTCATAACGCTTCAAAGCTTCATGATGCTGTGTTCTGAAATCGGTCAGCACAGGGAAACTGCTTTGCTCTTTTGCTGTTATTTTTGTTGGCCAATGGGAGTTTGCGCTTCATCATGGTTTCACTGGTATCTATGGTTTCTCCGCGGGGTTTGTAGCTTTTCGATGACGTTCGCGTCGGGTAATTATGTCACTTCAAAACGTTCCCATGGCAACAGGGGGAAATGGCGGCTCTTGTGTGAAGTAAACGAACATTTTTCATCTTTCTGCTAATATATATATATGACTTTTTTTGCAACGAAAATGCGGGGATTATGAAATCATGCTAGCCCCGCATATTTTGCACGCGGAAATAGGAAATTTATGCGCCGAAAGTGCAGCGTATTTGAAAAAATGCGGCCCCCGCATAAATATGCGGACTTTGGCTGATTATGCGTTAAATCACGCGATCGCATAATCACGTTTTTCTGGAGGCACTGGTAAATAGCTTTCCGTACCAGCTAGAGGCAGTATCTGTTTTCGCTATTCAAAGCGGGAAACCGGAAGAGCTTCCCTGTGTACCCTATAGATAGACCAATTTACAGCCCCATTATTTGAGGGGACAGCCATCTGTAGTGGTGTCCGAAACCCTAGTGGACGTTATTGAGTGCACTCATTCAATCTCACATTGCACTGCAATAACGAGTGTAAACACAACAGCTGTCCGAATTCACTCACTCACTCGTTTTCATTCACTCCTTCAAGTGAACAATATAAGTGGATAACGTAGGGAATAGTGAAAGAGGGTTTGCGGGAGCGATTTCGGACTTACAATAGGCTGTGATGCGATCTCAGCTGTGCTCTCACTACAGCCCTTACGAAAATGAACCATGGTTTTACTACAAATAAAACCAAAAAACCATGGTTATTGTTGTTAAACCATGGTAACCACAAATTAACCATGGTTTTGCTACTCTAACCATAGTTTAACCATGGTATTTGTGGTAAAACTGTGGTTATATAAATGGTAATCAATTAGCCAAAAAACATGGTTACTACACTTTTACTAATAAAACCATGGTTATTTTTCGTAAGGGAGTGCAAAGTGACCCCTCGCAAACAGTGACCGGTATTGCGGTTTCATCAAAATTCATATCATAACAAAAATAAATACCGGTATTCGCAACCCGTTCTCACTCCCAGGGCGTCGAAAAACGAAGCATGGTCAAGTGCCTTCCGCGTCGCAACGAAGACGCTAAAGTCACCCCTAGGCGTCACTATTTTGACGTGCTGAGTGCTTTGTTTTAACCCAGGGAATGGGTTGTTTTAACCCAGGGAATGGGTTGTTTTAAGCAAACATTTAACCCAACCGCTGGGTTAAAACAACCCATTCCCTGGGTTAAAACAACCCAATTGCTGGGTTAAAACAACCCATTCCCTGGGTTAAAACAACCCAATTGCTGGGTTAAAACAACCCATTCCCTGGGTTAAAAACAACTCAAGTTATGTTGAAAATGGACAAACCCAGCAATTGGGTTGTTTTAACCCAGGGAATGGGTTGTTTTAAGCAAACATTTAACCCAACCACTGAGTTAAAACAACCCAATTGCTGGGTTAAAACAACCCATTCCCTGGGTTAAAACAACCCAATTGCTGGGTTAAAACAACCCATTCCCTGGGTTAAAACAACCCAATTGCTGGGTTAAAACAACCCATTCCCTGGGTTAAAAACAACTCAAGTTATGTTGAAAATGGACAAACCCAGCAATTGGGTTGTTTTAACCCAGGGAATGGGTTGTTTTAAGCAAACATTTAACCCAACCACTGAGTTAAAACAACCCAATTGCTGGGTTAAAACAACCCATTTCCTTGGTTAAAAACAACCCAAGTTGGGTTGAAAATGGACTAACCCAGCGGTTGGGTTAAATGTTTGCTTAAAACAACCCAATTGCTGGGTTAGTCCATTTTCAACCCAACTTGGGTTGTTTTTAACCCAGCATTTTTTAGAGCGTAAGTGTTTCCTTTCAAGTAATTAAGAAGAAAAATACAATGTCATTTAGTTCTTAAACACCCATTTTACTTAAAGTTTGTTCACCTCATTCAGATGCCAACTCTAAAGCACAGGCCTCTCTAAGTCTCGCTCTGTGATTAAGTCTGTTAGACAGACTCTGCTTATATTCTGAGGGCTTTTCAGTTGTAATCACAAGGAAAGTGCCTCCAAGCGGAATTGAGCGCTGGAATTTGGAGGCACAGATCCTTGTATAAGCTGATCACTTGGACATCTGAGAGTCCTCCACAGATGCCACTGAAACGTCTCTGTAATGGACAACAGCTCTGGTCAAGCACACTCATCAGTGACCGTTTGACAAGCTGAACCTCCCTGGATGGGGTTTAAAATCTCTCCGCTTCTCCATCTGTTGGTTTTAATGATCTCTTCACACAAAAAGGCCTTTCATTAAGAACGCATCGCCGGTCATGTGCACGCTATGATCATGTAACCCTGGTGCTTTTAACCACATTCTGGCAGAAATAGGAGGTGTCCAGTTCTACGGAAATGGGCTGCTGGATTAAACAAGATCTGCTTAAATCTGGCTCTGGCTGAAAGGATACTAGAACAAGCTCTTGCACCCTTTATTTTAGAGATTACATTTGCAAAGCAACCCCAAACATGTATTTGGACTGTCGAGTCACGCTTAAAAATGTCTACACAGGTTGGATACATCCTACTTTACCTGCACACATAACTCACATATCAATATATAGCAAATCTCGGCCGTGTGATTGTGTCAGAGTCAATAAAGAATGGATCCAAAAGCAGAGGTTGACAGGATAACAATAGTCTTTAATGAGAATATAACCAAGGCAGTCTGTCGTTAAGGCACACAGAACTGGTAAAACAAACTGAGAAGGCAGCTGAGATGATCCTGTCTCGAAGAGGAGAGAGATCGGGACACCAGTAGAGGTGGAGGCAGTTCTTGAGAATAAATCACAGTCAGGAACAGAGGACCGCGAAGGTACTCTTGCAGCAAATGCAGAACTCAGACTAAACTTAGGCGCAAGGCTGTATCAGACAAACAAGACCAGGTGAGCACTTCCAAAGCAAATCAGACATGAAGAAAGCAGCAGTCGTAACGCATGACATGAAACAACGATCCAACAAGAGGCAGTAAGAACAAACACTAGATAAAGGGTAAGCACTCAAACAAAAGTGGGAACAGGTGTCATCGCAAGGCAGCGAGGCACTGATTGCGATGACTAAAGGTGCAGGTAGACAGAGAGAAGATGAGCCTAACGAGCGAGTGAGAAAGTGTGTGTGTGTGTGTGTGTGTGTGTGTGTGTGTGTGTGTGTGTGTGTGTGTGTCTGTGTCTGAAACAATCAGGAAGGAGAGTGAGTGAAGAAAAGGATAGTGAGAAGCAAAGAGAAAGAACCTGACACATGACAGATTGTATATATCTTTGCAAAAACGTAACTATATTTGCACAGCTCTCTATACAAAGTTACATTTATATGTCTTACATACAGCACACTTGTATAGGGCGATATATAGGCTATTGGAAATCTGCTTAATTTATGTATTATGGTTCAACTCTTTATATAAAGTTGGATATATATTACATCCAACTTTATCCACATGCGTACTCATGTAAAGCAATATATATCGCAAATCTCAACTGCTTGTTTGTGTTGCAAAAAAAAAAACTATATTACTGCAACTAATAATAAATGTCAAGATATTATAACCATTAAAATCATGATTTTCTGTAAAGCTGCTTTGCAACAACATACGAAAAGTGCTACACAAACACATTTGACTTGCCTTGCATTGCGCAAGAAAATCAAGCAAACATCAGTGGTTCCTCTGCCAGGACACGATTATGACTTTTGCTCTGAGATATAAACTGATGAAATGCACACATTTTTAACTGTCCAAATACACTTTTCGTACGGTTATTTAATCTTTTTATCATCCTATAATCTGCAGGAATTTGCACAGGATTTTACTACAAGAAGTTTCTCTTCATGTTCTCCTGCAAACAGGATTATCTGCGTGTAGCACCCTATAAAACTTCCTGTGTTCTGAGCCTGCAGGACAACAGCTCTGTGCAATGGGCTTCATGTAAACAGGATACTGGACTTCCCTGCAAACAGCGCTGTTATCCAATTACCACAGATGACTGTCATTGCTCTTCTGGACAGTTGCAGCTCTGGTTTGTTGTTTGGCTCTAATCATAAATACACATAGGGTAGTGTACAGTGACCACAAAATGCTTTTGGACACTTAAAAATGTCATTGCATTAGGTTCTGTGACTTATTGAAGGAGGGACATGAGTCATATCTAGAGACCATGCGGAGGCCTCGTTTATAAAAGCTGTTTAGAAACATTTGATCTAAGGTCATTTCTCAAATGTGCACAAACAACGTGCGTACGCCTCGCTTCCAGATGTGACAACTATTTCTGCATCAGTAAAAGATCTCCAAATACCTGCAGTACTCCGACTCTGCCACAAGAGAAAGTGCTAAGCACTTTTCCAAGACCGTTTTTATAAATCTGAACAATGGCATGGATTTTAGAGTACACACATAGTCTAAATCTGTGTGTACACGTGTTTTATAAATGAGGCTCCAGATGATCGGAGACATGAAAACAGTTACTCAGAACACTTATCAACATCCTGGCAAACACACACAAAATCCTGCTTGTGAATTTGTTCTTTAAAATACATGCCATTACTGTATCTATTCCCCAGCTGATTGGTTACATTAAATATTGCAAACATTTTTTTTATGAAATGTTGTTTAAATATGCAAATTAGGCATTATCTAGTTAAACATGCACGTTGCATGTTTTTATGAACGCATAAAAAATTGTGCATTTTCCTCATGTTTTTATGAATATATTCTGGCAAATTATATATGAACAAACCCCTCAGTAAAATCCTTCAGAATATATATAGCAATAAATCTATAAAGTTTGGTGTATGTAAGGGATACTGAAATGGAGGGAAAACTCTTTAAAGAAATGCCATAAAAATATTTTTTCACTTTTTTATGAATAAAGTGAATTCAAATTTAGGCAAATGATATATGAACAAACCCTTCAGTAAAATCCTTCAGAATATAGATCGGATTAAATCTGTAAAGTTTGGTGTATGGAAGTGACACTGAAGTGGAGAAAAAACTCTTTAAAGAAATGCCAGAAGAAAAAAAAAACATATTCACCATATTTTTTATGAATAAAGTGCATAAAACTTTAGGCAAATGATATATGAACAAATCCCTCAGTAAAATCCTTCAGAATATATACAGGATTAAATCTGTAAGTTTAGGTGTATGTAATACTGAAGTGGAAAATAAACTCTTTAAAGATATGTATTGCAAACTCTACAGATACAGATATATAAACACTTAAAGGTTTATTTTCTTTCCACTAGTTTCAAACAACACATTATAAAAACAAAACAGCCCAAAATCTCATTATTGACCAGTGAATGAAAAAACAAACAATATTTTTGCCTGCAGCGTCTTGCATTAGTTTTTGGTCGAATATGCATGCGAAAAAAGATTATCAGATCATGACCTGAACCCTGAAAAATCATGGCTTTGCTTTCTATCAAATGAGCCAGATCTGTTGTGGAAACAGTCACAAACACAAAGTGATTGTATATTGGCTTTCTTGGTCTCTTTCTTTGTTTCTTTGTCCTGAAATCCCTCAGCAGAGGTTAGTGAGTGCATCTGGCACACTGTTCTGGCCGTTTGCCACGACTCACACAAATCTGTTGCAGCTGAGCTGTAAATTCAGATGGAGTCATCCAGTGAGACCAGGGCTGTGTTCCAAATCGCCCCCTATTCCCTTAAACAGGGCACTATTTGAGTAGTGGTGTCTGAAACCATTGAGTGCGCCCATTCAGTCCCACAATGCACCGCGATAATGAGTGTGCATGTACACTCAACCATAGATATACATAATAAAGGCTAGATGTCTTACGGCGGAGTCTCTAACGTCATCACTGGCGGCCATCTTGTCACAGGCAAGCTTTCTGGCGGGCTCCTGATACTCTTATCTCACACAAATACTCTTATCTCGCTGTAATCTTGACGGATTTACAAATGGTTTGGTTTCTTACAAACGTTATTAACGTGGCTATACTTCTGGACATGGGCGTCGGAACCATTGTACTTTTTACGATCAATGATATTGGACCCACTCACTTTTATCGTCTCTAACATTCAGCACATGTCTGTTTACCTACCCCTAATCGATAAACACTTATTATTAAACACATGTTAGATGCTTTATTTCCACTTTTCTAATATTTTCGTCATTTTATTGAAAATAAATGCCTTTCCGATCTGATATGTGATGGGAAAAGAGAGAAGATTGAGTACGGCGAAAGGCGGACTCGAACCGCGGGTCGATTTGTGTCAAAACTAGATGCCGTGTGTCTTACCCCTACACTACTGACGCTCTCAATGATATGGCGATTCCCATAAGTTTGTCTTTCCGAACTATACGCTTAGCAAGCAAAGTGGTATATTTGTACTTATTGGCATCTACTCCAGTAAAAAAATTCTGAGGACCCAGCCACATTTTTTTTGCTTCCGACGCCCATGCTTCTGGATGCTTGAACAAATAATGAATAACTATTCATAAGTATGCAGTGTCATAACTACATCTCTGACGTTCATAACAACCCAAACAGTTTGAAAATCGGTAGAAAATTGAGCAAGTTATGGTTATTTAAAAAGTGCATGCACCATTAAAACACAATGTTACGAGTGAGCGAGCTGACTGTGACAAGATGGCCGCCAGGTGCGGACGTCGACTTCCATTGGCCAGCAGCGCTGACGAGACATCTAGCCTTTATTATGTATATCTATGCACTCAACGGCTAGAGAATACCCATAATGCACTCTGAGAGTCTCGCGCCAAATGAATTCCTGCGTCTGACCAGAAGATGGTGCCACAACTGAATCATCCACCCATGCATTTTCCGAAAAGCTGGTCCAATGTGGGTACAGCGTAATATCAATCAGGTATAAATTCCTTTTGATTTGATTATTAAATTGTTTATAGTTTCTGCCTAAATTGTACATAGTTTCCACGACAGAGTTCAAGATAAATATTTTCATTACTACTGGAGCTGCCAGTTTTCCAAGTTGCAAATAATTATTAAACAGCAACAACTTCTGTGTCTGAATTCATTCACTCCTTCAAGTGGTCAAGTGGAGTAATGTAGGGAACGAGTGAATGAGGGTGATCTGGGACACAACCCAAGAGCTGACGGTGAAGGAATGGAAGCGGATCACCCACGTTTAAAAAGACACACCTTCACCTACTTCTTTTTGGGAAACATCATCATGATGTTATCTTTACCAGACCAAACATGCTCCTGAAGCCTTTAAAGAGGATAAAACTGCTCTTTGAAGAGCCTGTTTCAACACTCAAATCAAACCTGATGCAAAATATGTTATGATAAAGATGACTATTTCCCACACTCTCAGAAAAAAAGGTACAAATGCCGTCACTGGGGCGGTACCTTTTGTTCCTTTTAGGCACTTTAGGTGCTAATATCCTTTAAGGTATATGCACCCTTTAGGTACAAAAGTGTACCTTTTGAAAAGGTACCACTCCAGTGACAGCACTTGTACCTTTTTTTTCTGAGAGGTGAAAAATATACTTGAATGCACTTAAAATACTTAAATACAAGCAAGAACATTTGTAGTACATTCTTATTTTTGTGATAAATAACATTGTAAAAGTTATACAGTTTAACCCAGTGTATGGGTTGTTTCAACCCAGCGGTTAGGTTGTTTTAACCCAGCGGTTGGGTTGTTTTAACCCAGTAAATGGGTTGTTTTAACCCAGCGCTTGGGTTGTTTTAACCCAGTAAATGGGTTGTTTTAACCCAGCGCTTGGGTTGTTTTAACCCAGCGCTTGGGTTGTTTTAGCCCAGTAAATGGGTTGTTTTAACCCAGCGGTTGGGTTGTTTTAACCCAGTAAATGGGTTGTTTTAACCCAGCGGTTGGGTTGTTTTAACCCAGTAAATGGGTTGTTTTAACCCAGCGGTTGGGTTGTTTTAACCCAGTAAATGGGTTGTTTTAGCCCAGCGGTTGGGTTGTTTTAACCCAGCGGTTGGGTTGTTTTAACCCAGTAAATGGGTTGTTTTAACCCAGCGGTTGGGTTGTTTTAACCCAGTGAATGGGTTGTTTTAGCCCAGCGGTTGGGTTGTTTTAACCCAGCGGTTGGGTTGTTTTAACCCAGTAAATGGGTTGTTTTAGCCCAGCGGTTGGGTTGTTTTAACCCAGTAAATGGGTTGTTTTAACCCAGCGGTTGGGTTGTTTTAACCTAGTAAATGGGTTGTTTTAGCCCAGCGGTTGGGTTGTTTTAACCCAGTAAATGGGTTGTTTTAGCCCAGCGGTTGGGTTGTTTTAACCCAGCGGTTGGGTTGTTTTAACCCAGTAAATGGGTTGTTTTAACCCAGCGGGTGGGTTGTTTTAACCCAGTAAATGGGTTGTTTTAACCCAGCGGTTGGGTTGTTTTAACCCAGTAAATGGGTTGTTTTAGCCCAGCGGTTGGGTTGTTTTAACCCAGCGGTTGGGTTGTTTTAACCCAGTAAATGGGTTGTTTTAACCCAGCGGTTGGGTTGTTTTAACCCAGTGAATGGGTTGTTTTAGCCCAGCGGTTGGGTTGTTTTAACCCAGCGGTTGGGTTGTTTTAACCCAGTAAATGGGTTGTTTTAGCCCAGCGGTTGGGTTGTTTTAACCCAGTAAATGGGTTGTTTTAACCCAGCGGTTGGGTTGTTTTAACCCAGTAAATGGGTTGTTTTAGCCCAGCGGTTGGGTTGTTTTAACCCAGTAAATGGGTTGTTTTAGCCCAGCGGTTGGGTTGTTTTAACCCAGCGGTTGGGTTGTTTTAACCCAGTAAATGGGTTGTTTTAACCCAGCGGTTGGGTTGTTTTAACCCAGTAAATGGGTTGTTTTAGCCCAGCGGTTGGGTTGTTTTAACCCAGTAAATGGGTTGTTTTAGCCCAGCGGTTGGGTTGTTTTAACCCAGCGGTTGGGTTGTTTTAACCCAGTGAATGGGTTGTTTTAACCCAGTAAATGGGTTGTTTTAACCCAGCGGTTGTGTTAAATGTTTGCCCAACCTGCTGGGAATTTTTATTTAACTAAACTATAGTTTAAAAATGACTGTATTGCTTTCTTAAAATGAACCCGAAGTATGTTGGAAATTAACATTTATTTTTTTTATATGTTTAATAAATGAACATTATTAATAGGTTAAATTAATAATAATTAAACAATAATAAATTGCTTATTAATAAATGTACACCTTTTGATTAATATTGTTGCTTCTAGTAATTATGTATCTGATTTTTCATTTCCAACCTATTTTGGGTTCATTTTAAACCAGCCATAGAGAAATCTTTAAACAATAGTTGGGTTAAATAAAACTGCCCAGCAGGGTGGGCAAACATTTAACCCAACCGCATGGGTTAAAACAACCCAATGGGTTGTTATTAACCCAGCATTTTTTAGAGTGTACTTTATTTCTTTAGACACACACACACACACGCACACGCACACGCACACACACACACACACACACACACGCACACGCACACGCACACGCACACACACACACACACACACACACACACACACAGACAACAAGATATATGAATAGCATATCAGATACACAGATCAACACTCTAAAAAATGCTGGGTTAAAAACAACCCACTTTGGGTTGAAAATAGACAAACAGGTTGTTTTAACCCATGCGGTTGGGTTAAATGTTTGCTTAAAACAACCCAATCCCTGGGTTAAAACAATCCAATCCCTGGGTGAAAACAACCCAATTGCTGGGTTTGTCCATTTTCAACCCAACTTGGGTTGTTTTTAACCCAGCATTTTTTAGAGTGAACTCTGAACATCACAAAACAAGCTACAAAAAAGTCACATAAAACATCAAACATAAAAGAAAATAGTAAAAATAAAAGATATTACTAAAACAATTCAGCTGATAATTCATTCATGCTGCAATGCATGCTGGGAGTCATGGGTGAGTCTTGATTGGTGCACCCAGAATGCACTGCAAAAAGCTTTTGATGGCACCATTGTTAGATTCATACACTGATTCCTGACGTCTCTGTGTGTCTAAACGACTGAGAGATGCAAACCTTTTTGAACAGAACAACTTTTAAAAATCCCTCTGATTATATTGAAAACAGCAGATCTTAAACACAGGACTACAGTAATCAATAAAGTAAACCTAACTCAAAGATTAGGCTCTAAATGACATCAGTGATTCGGCTCATGATGATAACCAGCAACACCAGATCACAGTTTCTGGGCTTGTCTGGCAAAACTAATGTTCTAAAGTCAAGGGTCAAGAGCGCAACTAAAGGAAACACTGATCACCATAATGGTGACTATTTCCCTCAGTGATTCCCGCTCATTATCATCAGGTGTCTTCACTAATGGCCAATCATCACTTAATTAATCACTTAATTATCTCAAGGCGCCTTTCCAATACAGATTTGCACAAACGTTTTGCAATATTTTTTAAACGTCGATTAAAAACTATTGCGAAATGACGGCGTTTCCATTAACCGATGTTATGTGACTACAACTTGTTTTTTTCCTCTCGCGATAAGTCATTCCAAAATTATGCCACGGATGTTGGTAGGTTTATGTACAGTATATCCCACCGCACTAGCTATTGTTTTTAATCGAAGGAGACGTAGGCGTGTTATCCAAGCATTAATGGCAAGGAAAGCCCCTTTGGGAGCGGCACATATGAGGTGTTTCTGGCTGTTTCTCCCTCAGATCAGAAGGTCTTCATGATCATTTGTGGAATTTCTCTGTTGTCTAGAATCCAGTATTTTTGTAATTCTATTGTCTATTATGAGTTTAATAAAGAATTCTGTCTTGTCTTCTGTCCGACATACGACGTCATCTTTAACCCCTTAACTGTCACCCCCCTTTTTTGAGAATAGTCATGAAAATGCACTATCCAAACTTAAAGGGCTGTAATTCAAGAATGCTTTGGAATATACCCTCACCTAAAGGATTATTAGGAGCACCATACTAATACTGTGTTTGACCCCCTTTCGCCTTCAGAACTGCCTTAATTCTACGTGGCATTGATTCAACAAGGAGCTGAAAGCATTCTTTAGAAATGTTGGCCCATATTGATAGGATAGCATCTTGCAGTTGATGGAGATTTGTGGGATGCACATCCAGGGCACGAAGCTCCCGTTCCACCACATCCCAAAGATGCTCTATTGGGTTGAGATCTGGGGACTGTGGGGGACATTTTAGTCCAGTGAACTCATTGTCATGTTCAAGAAACCAATTTGAAATGATTGGAGCTTTGTGACATGGGGCATTATCCTGCTGGAAGTAGCCATCAGAGGATGGGGACATGCTGGTCATAAAGGGATGGACATGGTCAGAAACAATGCTCAGGTAGGCCGTGCATTTAAACCATGCCCAATTGGCACTAAGGGGCCTAAAGTGTGCCAAGAAAACATCCCCCACACCATTACACCACCACCACCAGCCTGCACAGTGGTAACAAGGCATGATGGATCCATGTTCTCATTCTGTTTACGCCAAATTCTGACTCTACCATCTGAATGTCTCAACAGAAATCCAGACTCATCAGACCAGGCAACATTTTTCCAGTCTTCAACTGTCCAATTTTGGTGAGCTGGTGCAAATTGTAGCCTCTTTTTCCTATTTGTAGTGGAGATGAGTGGTACCCGGTGGGGTCTTCTGCTGTTGTAGCCCATCCGCCTCAAGGTTGTGCGTGTTGTGGCTTCACAAATGCTTTGCTGCATACCTCGGTTGTAACGAGTGCTTATTTCAGTCAAAGTTGCTCTTCTATCAGCTTGAATCAGTCGGCCCATTCTCCTCTGACCTCTAGCATCAACAAGGCATTTTGGCCCACAGGACTGCCCCATACTGGATGTGTTTCCCTTTTCACACCATTCTTTGTAAACCCTAGAAATGGTTGTGTGTGAAAATCCCAGTAACTGAGCAGATTGTGAAATACTCAGACCGGCCCGTCTGGCACCAACAACCATGCCACGCTCAAAATTGCTTAAATCACCTTTCTTTCCCATTCCGACATTCAGTTTGGAGTTCAGGAGATTGTCTTGACCAGGACCACACCCCTAAATGTATTGAAGCAACTGCCATGTGATTGGTTGATTAGATAATTGCATTAATGAGAAATTGAACAGGTGTTCCTAATAATCCTTTAGGTGAGTGTAGACCTAAGTTTGGTCTTGTTTTAAAGAAGACACTCAGCAGATTATTGCTGAAGTGAAAGCATTCAAAATATGAAAGTATGAAAAAGTTGTAAATTAAAAATACTGTAATAAATATTTTTATTTTATATAAAATAAATATTTTACAAAAAATGATTTACTCTAAAATTACTATAAAATCAAAGCCATATGTCTAACTAAGTTGTGTTCCAAATTTGAAGTTGATTTCACAAAAATTGAAGTCCCCATGAGATTTTGTTTAGGCGCTAAACCAGAAATGTTTCCTGTACATTTCTGTCCAAATGTCACTTCCATCACAAAACAGTCACCAAATATGGAATCTTGAGACTCAGACCTTTCCGACGATATGTGTTTTGTCAAAATTAGAAAAGATTTTGATTAGAAAGTAGTTAAAATACATTTTGTAATACGAAACATGACGCCGCCCATTAGGGGAGGAGCCCGCTAGAAGAAATTAGAGTACCGTTTCCATGGTAACACAACGTCTGATTTCGAAACGGTTTCCACATGATGAATTTTGAGTTCTAAAGCCTAAATTATGATAATTACAAAAATATATGATACGGAAAAAAGGCAATCAAAAAAAGAGCGCCAGGCCTTGATTGCCTTTTATGTACGTCAGGTGACCTGTAAATGCGGAAAAATTGTTTCCATTGCAGTTTTGCCTTAATTTCCTTTTTTGAATTGCCTGAAAAACCACCCCATGCGAGCGTAAAAACTTTTTTGCGATATGTATGGGAGTTTTTGCGAAGTTTCCATTTGGCACATTTTCAATTTTGCGATTTGAAGCGCGGCTTCATTAACTTTAAAGCTACACTGTGTGATATTTTCCCCCATCTAGCGGTGAAAGGGTATATGACCATCCAGTAAATATTAGTTTCTTTTCCTCCCAATTCCGATTTCGTTTTAACTCCTACGGTGGCCGATTTAGTCCAAGATTAACATGGCTTCCAGTTCGATCCAGCAATCCCCCTCTTCACATTCGCCATCGAGTTGTAACGCGTGTGTCCGGGTGAAAAATACGGATAGCTCACTCAACGCAACTGGAGTCGATGCAAACACGGAGGCGATTGACATCAAACAGCCCGCACTTTATTCCCCGCGGAGCCCCCCACAAGAGTCCGGCACAAACTCCACTTCCGTCCACAGCATTACCCAACAAAACAAAAATAAATGAATGTTAGCAACAGAAGACAGAAAATAATCCGCACACATGGGAGCTCGAGGCGCAGTGCACACACACACACACACACAGAACGCAGGCGCTCCAACCGGGGCGAACGTTCTTAAAGGGGCCACACTATTTTCCTACTCGTTACAGAGTGTTAAAACACGAAAGGCGAAGCTTGAATTTACGGGTATGTCCCTCTTTGGCTAATGTACTTTCAAGATGGAGGGGCAACATGGCGACCCCCATTCGAACCCCTTACCCGTATGTATTTTCAATGGCATATTATAAACTTACGAGAATACTTTATTACTTGAAAGAAGTAAATATACATTAATGAGCACATATATTTTTGAAAGAACTAAGTGTTTTTAGCTAAGAATAAACTAAAAAAGTTACACAGTGTAGCTTTAACACTGCTTCAGAGTTACTTTAACACTCTTGAGTGTGGAGTCAAATAAACTCTGAGGATAGTTAATTTAACACTGAGGTTTTTGCTGTGTATATAGCAAATCTCAACTGCATGATTTTTATTATTTTATTGCTAAATGTAACCACCAAGAACGTTCCAGCAACCCCCTGACAACGTCCTAACAAACAAGTTTTGCACAGCACAACTCACAATTGAATAATTTATGCAAATGTAATTTATAATCTGCTATCAAGAGCTTTATTATGGTGTAACCCAAGGGAAGTATAGATTTGGTTTGATCAATTGAAGTGTGTGAAGTGTGTTAGCAGAATCCTCTGAGATGTATATTATTGTATTTATTTTTTGCCAAATGTTTTTGCTGTACCTTACTTATAACCCACACAGCCAAAGTTGATTAATGCAAATAATTAAACGTCTAATTAACTTGCTTATAAAGCATTTTATATTACTTATGCATTTCAAACCTTTTAACGTAACATTTTGTTATATAGAAAATGCGTATTTCCTAATCTGAACAGATATTGTTTTCATCAGACTCCTAATGATTTATGTAATCTTTTTGAATATCAGAAAGCCAGGTGTTTCCTAATATCAAAAACAGATAAAACGGAGCTTTTCGAAACTTTGATTCAATTGAACCGATTCCCAAAATGATTCACTGATCCGAAGCGCTCGAAACGCCACGCGCTGGCGACCCCTGCTGGTCAAAACTGTATAAATGCAACGAAAACATCAGCACAAACACCTTTTATAAGCTAATTGCAAATGTTTTATGGAAAGTATTAAGTGCAATAAACAAATCTAATGCCATTAAATATGAAGTGTCTGCATAATATGTGTTAGTTTATTCAATTGTAGGTCTTGTTTTATTGCCAATCAGACCAATAAGAGGCTATTAATTAAAACTGTTCCATCTAATTGTGTAAAAATGTCTACAAATGTATAAACTTATGGTTTTCGATTCGAAACATCTATGTCGTAACGAAGCCTAGTTTACTATAATCACAAAGGCTTCGAATCTTCACGACTCGTGTTTCACTACTGGATGAATTATAGGAATTATTAAATAATATCTGCATGCATTCATATAAGGTAAAATCTCTCCAGCATGGCATGAATGTAGCGTTGTGATTTTAATTGAATCATGCAGAACGGACCAACTGTGTTCAGTAAAGACAGAGAACCGCGAACTGCTCATCTCATCTCATTTTATTTATTTATTTACAAGTTTAATGCTTCAGAATCAAGGCAGACCAAGTCAAAAAAAGAAGAAGCTGATTTTATAAAAATGACAAGTTGATCAAAGTTTAGCTTGGCTTCTAATTACATTGATTAGTATATCATGTTGATTGAATGTGGATTGTGCCTTCTGTCAAAGGAGGACTCGTGCCATTAAGGTAATAGGCCACAAGGTGGGAGTGTTGTATTATACACCGATCAGGCATAACATTACACACACACACACACACACACACACACACACACACACACACACACACACACACACACACACACACACACACACACACACACACACACACACACACACACACACACACACACACACACACACACAAATTGGTTCTATGTTTCAACACAGCACCATTTGATTTGACAAAGGTGCTGTGTAGCACGTTTAAAGATAGGTGCTATATCACTTAAAGGGGCTCCCCTATGATTAAAAGCCAATTAACCACTTTTAGTGCCATATAGCACTATTTTTGTTTAGAGTGTGTGACCTCTGACAGGTGAAGTGAAATATATTAGGCAGCAAGTGAACACTTTGTCCTCAGAGTTGATGTGTTAGAAGCAGGAGAAATGGGCAAGCGTAAGGATTTGAGCGAGTTTGACAAGGGCCAGATTGTGACGGCTAGACGACTGGGTCAGAGCATCTCCAAAACTGCAGCTCTTGTGGGGTGTTCCCGGTCTGCAGTGGTCAGTCTCTATCAAAAGTGCTCCAAGGAAGGACCAGTGGAGAACCGGCCACAGGGTCATGGGCGGCCGAGGCTCATTGATGCACGTGTGGAGCGAAGGCTGGCCCGTGTGGTCCGATCAAACAGACGAGCTACTGGAGCTCAAACTACTCCAGAAGTTAATGCTGGTTCTGATAGAAGGTCAGAATACACAGAGCATCTCAGTTTGTGGCGTATGGGGCGGCACAGCCGCTGACCAGTCAGGGTGCCCATGCTGACCCCTGTCCACCGCCCAAAGCGCCAACAGTGGCACGAGCATCAGAACTGGACCACGGAGCAATGGAAGAAGGTGGCCTGGTCTGATGATCACGTGTTCTTCTACATCACGTGGATGGCCGGGTGTGTGTGCGGGGCTTACCTGGGGAACACATGGCACCAGGTGCACTATGGGAAGAGGGCGTGGCGGCGGAGGCAGTGATGCTTTGGGCAATGTTCTGCTGGGAAACCTTGGGTCCTCCATCATGTGGATGTGACTTTGACACGTCCCACCTACCTAAGCATTGTTGAGCCCATGTCCAGCCTCTCATGGGGACGGTATTCCCTGTGGCTGTGGCTCTTTCAGCAGATAATGCGCCGCCACAAAGCACAAATGCTTCAGGAACGCTTTGAGGAGCTCAACAACGAGTTTGAGTCCAAATTCCCCAGATCTCAATCCAATCGGGCATCTGTGGGATGTGCTGAACAAACAAGTCCGATCCATGGAGGCCCCACTCGCAACTCACAGGACTTAAAGGATCTGCTGCTTACATCTTGGTGCCAGATACCACAGCACAGCTTCAGGGGTCTAGTGGAGTCCATGCCTCGACGGGTCAGCAAAAGGGAGACCAACACAATATTAGGAATAATGTTATGCCTGATCAGTGTATATAAAGAGATCCATGATGGTGAACTAGAGATGCCAGCCTTAATGTGTCTTTGAAGTGAACACTATGCATGTCTTTCAAAGGAGAAAATGTGATGTCAGACCAGTCACACTTCCTCACGTCCCTCGCCTTGAACCGTGCTGTCATTCTTCTGTATAATCACAATCCACTGGTGGAGATGAATGAGGCCGCTGTCAGCTGAACGCACCTCTTCAGTCCCGGGTGGGTTCGTCATCACGCTCTCATCATCAGTTTCCACAGTAACTGTCACCGCCTCAGAGAATGTGTGTTGTGTGCTGAGTTTATACAGGAGCAAGAGGCCAAGACAACACTTTGTTATCTAAAGCAATGGCAGGAGGAATCACCAGAGCCTCATGACGAAGGGTCTCAGGAACCGAACTCCAGGGGTCGTCCGGTAGTCGTGGAGGAGGGAGATCTAGATACTGGAGTGCCTCAGGGCTCGGTGCTGGGACCGCTTCTCTTTCCCATATAGACCAGGGCTTTTCAAACTGGGGTGCGTAAAAGAGTGACGGGGGGTCCGTGGAAAGGTCTAGAGAAAACAGCTCCAAAAATATGTGAAAAATATTGTAATAATAGACTCCCACACGAGTTACATTTAGAGCAAAGCAGGCTCAACGTCAAAGTTTTGCTTGAAAAGTTGATTGTTTTTTTTTGCATATTTTTGCAAAAATAATCTCTTTTGTCGAGCACCCAACATTTGAGCATATTTTTGCCGGTGATGTGCGTGTTTTGGACCTGATTTTGCAAAGTCTAGAGAAAAACCATAAAAAAAAGTAAATAAATAAATTAGATTAAAATAAATAAGTTATTAAATGTTAAATTCACATATAACACATGTACAAAAATAAATAATAACATTAAAATAAGTAAATAAATACATTTAATAATTTCTTATTCATGAATTAGCTTAAAAATGTAGAGAAAAATAAGTAAATAAACAAATGAGATTAAAATAAATAAATAAATGATTGAAATGTAAATTTACATAATAAAAATATGTAAAAAAAAATTTTTAGAGCGTTATTTGTGTGTAGAGTTTTGCAAAAATAGCCAATAGCTACAAAAAATGTGCTTAAGCATTCAGAATTTTTTTTTTTTTACTTACAGTACAATACATAAAGTGACATTCTGTTCCAGTATTATGAATGTCCATGTCAACATTTTGGGCGTGTTGAGAAATAAATGAGTTTCTTCAGTCTGCAACATTGGTCTTGTGTAGTGTTTGGTGGCTTTACATTATATTTGTACTTTGTTGATGGTAGGCTACTCTAATCATAGGGAAGTAGAAGTGCTAAAAGTGTTTTAGGTTTATCACAGGCACAGCAGAGTGTAACTCGTGCAAACAGAGATAGTAATGTGAAACGTGTGTGTTTCAAATGGTAACAAAGTGTGGTTTTTAAACAGAAGTGTATCGTTTTTACAAGAGTGTTTAATTATGCAAAGGATCTGTAGTGTTTTGCTAATTGTGTGTAGTGTTTTGAAAACACGGGCCCTGTTTTGAAAATCGTGCTTATGCAATCCAAAAAAAACTGTAAAATATCAATATAATATGACATAACATAATACAACTCCCTCAATTAATAAAAAAATACATATAAGATAATAGCATTTCTTTATAATAATGCCTAAATATTATGTACAATTAATAACGTATGTACACAAATGTTTAAGTTTTGTAGTTATATAATATAATAATTATGAAATTTGAATTCTATTTTAGGTAAAATGAGGGATGAATCAGAATAATCTTCAGTATTGAACTCATGACCTTCCTTCAGTGTGTGTGTGTGTGTGCGTGTTGTATGTCGAGTCCTTCATTTATAAACGAACCATATGGCCCTCCGCCGTGATCATGTGACATAGTTAAACTCTTTTTACAAAATATCATATTTCCTTATTGCTTTGTTCCGAAATGACAAAGAAATTCCTCATCTAACCCTTTATTCAGCACGTCTGAAGCAAAGAAATGAATGTGTCACGCTAGAATTGCCATCATTCTTCTGCAATAAAAGGGGCTGGTGTCAGATATTGGCTTTTGTGAAGACCTAGACGGTGTGTGTAATTTGACTAATGGCTCTTCCCGCTCAGAATCTGCATCTTTTGCTCCTGCCGGCTCTACACGATGAACACAATTAAATATCCTTCGGAAAATCAGACCGAAATGTCACGGCCAATATCGTTAATTCTTTGTATTCTCTCTGATCAGTGCGTCTGAGGTGCGGGATCGCTGCTGCTGGGATGATTGAGGCAGTGGAGAGGAAGACAACACGCATCCCATGATGCACCTGTCTCTGAATGGAGCGTATTTACTTTCTTTGCACTCATTTTTCTTCTTCGCAGCGGGAGATGAATTACCCGGGGAATGGATTGGGAAGCAGCGCTCCCTCATTCCGAGTCTTTTTCTTCTCCCGCGTGGAGTTTGACAGACGACACACACACACACACACACAAACACACACACATGCTGATCGAGACCCACGGCGAGGTGAAGGGCGACTGAAAGACTTCCTCTAGAGAATCAGAAGCGCAGGATGAGATTGTGTGCTATGGAAAAACAATGCGTTTGTTTGCTGTGTTTGTGTTTTCTCACCCCTGCTATCGGTGTGAGATTACAAAGGACGCACGCATGAAAAGAGGACATTGTCGCAAACATTTGAATAAAACAGCAGAGCTGAATTATTATGCCCTTCTTTTATTTCAACACACAAGTGCAGTGAGCCAGTGTTGGTCTCCTCTGACAGCACAAAACACATGAATTTAACATGTGCACATGTAAAATACACTATATTGCCAAAAGTTTTGGGACGCCTGCCTTCACATGCACATGAACTTTAATGGCATCCCATTCTTAATCCGTAGGGTTTAATATGGAGTCGGCCCACCCTTTGCAGCTCTAACAGCTTCAGCTCTTCTGGGAAGGCTTTCCTCAAGGTTTAGGAGTGTGTTTATGGGGATTCTTCTAGAAGCGCATTTGTGAGGTCAGGCACTGATGTTGGACGAGAAGGCCTGGCTCTCAGTCTCCGCTCTAATTCATCCCAAAGGTGTTCTATCGGGTTGAGGTCAGGACTCTGTGCAGGCCAGTCCAGTTCCTCCACACCAAACTCGCTCATCCATGTCTTTATGGAGCGACGCTTTGTGCACTGGTCAGTCATGCTGGGACAGGAAGGGGCTGTCCACAAACTGTTCCCACATAGTTGGGAGCATGAAATTGTCCAAAATGTCTTGGTGAAGCATTAAGAGTTCCTTTCACTGGAACTAACCCCTGAAAAACAACCCCACCCCATAATCCCCCCTCCACCAAACTTTACACTTGGCACAATGCAGTCAGGCAAGTCCTGTTTTCCTGGCAACCGCCAAACCCAGACTCGTCCATGGGATTGTCAGACAGAGAAGCGTGATTGGTCACTCAGAGAACCCGTCTCCACTGCTCTAGAGTCCAGTGGCGGCGCGCTTTACCCTACTGCATCCCACACTTGGTGATGTAAGGCTTGGATGAGCTGCTCGGCCATGGAAACCCATTCCATGAAGCTCTACACACTGTTCTTGAGCTCATCTGAAGGACACAGAAGTTTGGAGGTCTGGAGCTCTTTCCTCTGCAGAAAATTGGCGACTTCTGTGACCCTCAGCATGCGCTGACCCCGCTCTTTGTGGCTGAGTTGCTGTTGTTCCCAATCGCTTCCACTTTGTTATAACACCACTAACAGTTGAGCGTGGAATATTTAGTAGTGAGGAAATGTCCCGAATGGACTTATTGCACAGGTGTCCAGCGATCACGGTCCCACGCTTGAGTTCTCTGAGCTCCTGAGAGCGGCCCATTCTCTCACTGATGTGTGTAGAAGCGTCTGCAGGTCTAGAGCTTGAGTTCTCTGAGCTCCTGAGAGCGGCCCATTCTCTCACTGATGTGTGTAGAAGCGTCTGCAGGACTAGAGCTTGAGTTATACACCAGTGGCCATGAAGGGATTGAACACCTGAACTCAGTGATTTGGAGGGGCGGCACAATACTTTTGGCAATATAGTGTATGTGGATCATGTGTAAAATTTTTGAAAATTTTGAGATCACGTGAAAGACATTGCAGTATACAGAATTAAAGCTGCACTGTAAACCCTAACGCTCAAACTAATTAATTGGTTTGAGTAGAGCCAACTCAAATTCACAAATTCATTCAAATGACCTTTTATGAGTATATAGAACTTTTTTTTTTTCACATTTTAAGTAATCCGAATTGTTTTATTGTTTTGTGTTTTTTGAACTTGTTTCTTTTAATATAGACAGACAAACTTAAATGTAACTGAAACTGGGTTGGGATTTCTATTTCCCAGCATGCTTTTCCATGACACTCAAAAGGGACAGTAAATGCCAAAATTAAGTGTTTTTTTTAAGAGTTTCTATTATGTTGGGGGTTTTTGTTGTAGGGTTTCCATCATGGTGATGAGTGGAGCTAAGTTTGAGGACAAAATGTGTTTTAAATGTATTATATTGCTGTCCTCATTCAGCAAGAGCTATGACATGCTAATGCTACCAAAGCATTGTGTAACCAATTCGCAAGGTGTCATATATTGAATTAGCTAGTTAAAGCTAGTCAAGTTTCCACTACTAAAAATATTTTTAAGTTAAATGTATGAATTAGTGTACTCAAATATTTCAAGTTCAGAGCAATTAAAGCTGCACTATGTAACTTTTCCGTCCGCTAGAGGTCGCCTGTTCAAAACAAAGGCGTAGTTTGATGATGGCACGTTTGAGCGTAGAATCTTGGGTCATGTGGTCTCAGAGCCGGTGGGAAAGAATCGAGGGGGACCTGGATATGATGTCATCGACAGGCCACGCCCTCACACGTCCGGGTTCCTCGGGTAAAATAGCAATTTCTCACGATTTACAAATAATTGGAAACATTTGGGATACTGAGTACTAAACTGAACAAAATATATAACACTGGCCTAGAGGTTTCTGGATATTTTACTGCAAAAATGTTACATAGTGCAGCTTTAAAACATACACTCTAAAAAATGCTGGGTTAAAAATAACCCAAGTTGGGTTGAAAATGGACTAACCCAGCAATTGGGTTGTTTTAACCCAGCGGTTGGGTTAAATGTTTGCTTAAAACAACCCAATTGCTGGGTTAGTCCATTTTCAACCCAACTTGGGTTATTTTTAACCCAGCATTTTTTAGAGTGTATGTTTACAAAATAAAAATCTGCAAGTTCTGCTTACTTAAACTTTAAATTTGATTGCCTCAATCTTATTCGGGCAAAAATCATGTATAGAAATCCCAGATAAATTTGGCAAAATGCCTGCGGTGCTATCCCACAATGCACCTGATTTGACCCAGCATTTCCAGTTTTACATTAAACCAGAGGTGATACCCGCCAGTTTTGTGAAACATTCCTATGCAAACTTCTTGATGTTGATTTTTGAGGGTGTATTTAGTGCAACATTAGGCCCGTCTCGTTTACTTCTAACCAAAGCGACTTGCATTGCATTGCATTCGAGCAATACATCTTTTCAATTCATGCATTCGGTGGCAATCGAACACGCGACCTTGTGTTCACTCTTTGAGCTAAACATCAAAACATATTCATAGCAGAGCCACATAAAAAGACAGATGATAAAACGACCGAAGACGTCTATCCAAAAACGCATTCATGTTTCGATGCATCAAATGAAAACAAAGCAACTTGAGGTGTACGGCTGGCAAACACAGGCTCAAATCTGGGTTTGTTTTGTCATTCAAATACAAGAATATAATAAGCGCAGACTAGTTGCCATCAGCTGATCCGTGTGTGCTTTGTGAAGTGAGCTTTGGTTCTCATCTCCAGTCTGCTGGCTGTCATTTATCCGGTGCTTTGATGATAAAGTCATTATCTCCTCCTCTATTCAAAGCGCTGTCACACCTCAGCTCCGCGCGAGCCGCCATTCATTTTCTCTGCGCACACGCTTACACTTATTTGTCAATTTCCATTCAGAATTGTATATTGCACCAAAGACTGAGTTTCATTCTAAACGCATTTGATACTCATCAACAAAGCGCGAGGGTTGATGTTAGAATGACGCTGCGCACACAAGAAAGAAAGGACGCGTGTGACAGCGTGTTATCAGACGGGTGTGTGTGATGATGATCACGCTAAATCTACATGTTTGTCTCTGTAAATTATTCACTACTGTCAGACCCTCAAAGCGGATCTCCGTCTAATCGTACTTATCCTGATATTTAGCATGGCTTCCTAATAAATAAATAAATGCAATTCCCAAACGAGACTCGTGACAGACGCTGCTGTAACATCAGCACACATGTTATTTTTCAAAGTCTAACATGCCTGACAACTCGTGTGCTGCGAAGTGATTTTATGCTTGCATGCATGGTATAGCTTCAAACTACACTCTAAAAAATGCTGGGTTAAAAATAACCCAAGCTGGGTTGAAAATGGACTAACCAAGCAATTGGGTTGTTTTGAGCAAACATTTAACCCAACCACTGGGTTAAAACAATGAAAGTCGTTTTGGGGAAATCAAAGGGACTACACTCTAAAAAAAAATCTCTGGGTTAAAAACAACCCAAGTTGGGTTGAAAAAAGGACTAATCCAGCAATTGGGTTGTTTTAACTCAAAGATTGGGTTGTTTTAACCCAGTAAAAGGGTTGTTTTAACCCAGCGGTTGGGTTAAATGTTTGCATAAAACAACCCAATTGCTGGGTTAAAACAACCCAATCTTTGAGTTAAAACAACCCAATTGCTGGGTTAGTCTATTTTCAACCCAACTTGGGTTATTTTAACTCAAAGATTGGGTTGTTTTAACCCAGCAATTGGGTTGTTTTATGCAAACATTTAACCCAACCGCTGGGTTAAAACAACCCTTTTACTGGGTTAAAACAACTGAATTGCTGGGTTTGTCCATTTTCAACCCAACTTGGGTTTGTTTTTAACCCAGCATTATTTAGAGTGTATTATTAAACCATAGTGTTTTAAAAATGAATTCAAAACCAACTCTTGTGCATGAAAGTCGTTTTGGGGAAATCAAAGGGACTACACTCTAAAAAAAAATCTCTGGGTTAAAAACAACCCAAGTTGGGTTGAAAAAAGGACTAATCCAGCAATTGGGTTGTTTAACCCAGTAAATTGGTTGTTTTAACCCAGCAATTGGGTTGTTTAACCCAGTAGATCGGTTGTTTTAACCCAGCGGTTGGGTTAAATGTTTGCATAAAACAACCCAATCTTTGAGTTAAAACAACCCAATTGCTGGGTTAGTCTATTTTCAACCCAACTTGGGTTGTTTTTAACCCAGAGATTTTTTTTAAAATGTATGAGAAATCACACTCTAAAAAATGCTGGTTTAAAAACAAACCCAAGTTGGGTTGAAAATGGACAATTCCAGCAGTTGGGTTGTTTTAACCAAACATTTAACCCAACCGCAGGGTTAAAACAACCCTTTTACTGGGTTAAAACAACTGAATTGCTGGAATTGTCCATTTTCAACCCAACTTGGTTTGTTTTTAACCCAGCATTGTTTAGAGTGTATTATCAAACCCTGATGTTTTAAAAATTAATTCAAAACCAACTCTTGTGCATGAAAGTCGTTTTGGGGAAATCAAAGGGACTACACTCTAAAATGCTGGGTTAAAAACAACCCAAGTTGGGTTGAAAATGGACTAACCCAGCAATTGGGTTGTTTTAACCCAGTGAATGGGTCTTTTAACCCAGCGGTTGGGTTAAATGTTTGCTTAAAACAACCCAATCGCTGGGTTGAAACAACCCAACCACTGAGTTAAAACAAGCCAATTGCTGGGTTAGTCCATTTTCAACCCAACTTGGGTTTGTTTTTAACCCAGCATTGTTTAGAGTGCATGTATAGGCTTTGGAGAAGCTTCTAATATTTAATAAACAACATATTTCGATGAAAAAATAGAGGGATTACTTACTAAATCGATGATTACAAAAGGCATGCTGATTCCTTTCAGGCCTCAGTCTGGAGTCGCTCAGAAGCTGATTGAGTCCACACGGTGGCGCTCTCAACCACAGATTGCTCAATGGAAAGCATGCGACTGAGATGAAACAAGCGGAGAATACTGAAGGAATAGGCCTATACTGTATCCCACAATGCAATGCACTCAACATCCATGCATTTGAACTGGTAGCATTATTATATCTCTTAAGAGTTATGGAATTGCCACTAGCAGTTAGATAGCACACTGTAAATGAAACATGAAACAAATATGTTCGATGTGGTTCAACTCTAGGACTCAATTTTAAAGAACCCTCAATGCCAGAAAGACTCAATGTAAGAAATGTCTTAAATTGTTGGACAATACTTTGATGTTTGATGGGTTGTTTCGTTTTCTTCTAGTGATAAAGTCTGTTTACGAGCTGATCAATTCATAACATTTAATTAAAACTAAAAATGTATTACATTTTAGTCCATAAAGTGATCCTATGATCACTTTGATCACAACCCCTAAAGTTCTGAATCGGACCTTTTCTTCTAAGAGTGATAGTGATTCCAGAACACTTTGTGCACTGTTTCACTTTCTGTTTTTAAAAAACAATATTATACAGTAAATAGAAGCCTCAGTATAATATTCCACTCAAGCATTATTTCAACTTGAACAGAAATAAAAAAAAAGAAGCCATTTCAGTGCTAGATAACAATATTCATGATTTGTTTCAGAGAGTTCTACAAAAACTACAAATTTCCATTTCCACCTTATAAGAAAAAAAAAAGATCCTACTCTGGTAAATCATAATTATGAGAAAGAAGGTCTAAGTTATTATATACTAAGTTAAAATTATGGCATAAATAGTCTAAATTATGCCATACTAAGGACATACATAATTATAAATAGTCTAAATTATGCCATACTAAGGACATACATAATTATAAAAAGTCTAAATTATGACATACCAAGTCATAATTATGAGATAAAAAGTCTAAATTATGACATACTAAGTCATAATTATGAGATAAAAAGTCTAAATTATGACATACTAAGTCATAATTATGAGATAAAAAGTCTAAATTATGCCATACTAAGGACATACATAATTATAAAAAGTCTAAATGATGACATACTAAGGACATACATAATTATAAAAAGTCTAAATTATGACATACCAAGTCATAATTATGAGATAAAAAGTCTAAATTATGACATACTAAGTCATAATTATGAGATAAAAAGTCTAAATTATGACATACTAAGTCATAATTATGAGATAAAAAGTCTAAATTATGACATACTAAGGACATACATAATTATAAAAAGTCTAAATTATGACATACTAAGGACATACATAATTATAAAAAGTCTAAATTATGACATACCAAGTCATAATTATGAGATAAAAAGTCTAAATTATGACATACTAAGTCATAATTATGAGATAAAAAGTCTAAATTATGACATACTAAATTAAAATTATGGCATAAAAGGTCTAAATTATGACATACTAAGGACATACATAATTATAAAAAGTCTAAATTATGACATACTAAATTAAAATGATGGCATAAAAAGTCTAAATTATGACATACTAAGGACATACATAATTATAAAAAGTCTAAATTATGCCATACTAAGGACATACATAATTATAAAAAGGCTAAATTATGCCATACTAAGGACATACATAATTATAAAAAGTCTAAATTATGACATACTAAGTCATAATTATGAGATAAAAGTCTAAATTATGCCATACTAAGGACATACATAATTATAAAAAGTCTAAATGATGACATACTAAGTCATAATTATGAGATAAAAAGTTTCAATAATGCATTTAAAAGTCATAATTATGAGATGGAAAGTTGAAATTGTGACTTAAAAGTCATTATGAGATAAAGAGTCGAAATTAGCATCATAATTTTGACTTTTTATCTCATATGACTATCATAATTTCGATTGATCTCAATTCTGAATGTCATCATTTCAATAATTTGTATAATAATTCTGACTTCCTGTCATAATTTTGACATTTTATGTCAGAATTATGACCATTTTTCTTCTTTCTGGCAGAAATGGGCTTCCATAAATTGACATATTAAGTCGAAATTATGACTTAATTGACATAAAAAGACTAAATTGACAGAAACTTTGTCAAAAAATTTAATTATGATGCCAATTTTGACTTTGTACCTCATAATTATGATTTGTCATAATTTAGATTTTTTAATCTCATGATTTTGACTCTTTATCTCATATGCCTATCATAATTTAGATTTATCTCAATTCTGAATGTCATAATGTCGCAATTTATATCATAATTCTGACTTTGTTATAATTTTGACATTTTATATTATAATTATGAGAATTTTTCTTCTTTTCTGGCAGAAATGGGCTTCCATAAATTGACATATTAAGGCGAAATTATGACTTGAAAAGTCTAAACATAAAAAAAGAGTTATGGCATAAATTACTTTTTATCTCATAATGACTTTTAAGTGCGTAATTGAAACTTTTTTTTATCTCATTATTGACTTAGTATGTCATAATTTAGACTTTTTATGCCATAATTTCTGGCAGAAATGTGCTTCCATAAATTGACATATTAAGTCAAAATTATGACTTGAAAAGTCTAAACATGAAAAGACTAAATTGACAGAAACTTTTTCAAAAATTGAAATTATGATGCCAATTTTGATTTAAATCATATTTTTGACTTTTTAATCTTGTTATTTTGACTTTTCAAGTAATAATTTCAACTTTTCATCTCATAAATATGACCTAGTATGTCATAATTTCAACTTCTCAGGTCATAATTATGACTTACCAGCGCATGATTTTTTTCTTATGTGGCAGAAATGTGCTTCCATAGAAATATGCGCAGAATAAAGCAAAGGGCCGATAGAAAAGCAGATGCGGGCTGGATTTGAGAGTTGCTGATGGGTGTAGTAAGTTCTTCACTGGCAGTCATTATGCGTGGCTATATTTTGATCAGTCTTTTAGGGCCTTGAAGACGACTCGCGTGTTGAATTATTGCTCACATTCAGATCTATTGTATCCGGAGGCTTCTCATGGCGCTCTCAGTGCTGCTTTAGCCGGCGTATCATCATTACATTGGGGATTTACAGCTCCTGTCAGGTCGGAGACACAAGGGTTATGAAGGGCTTATTTTAGAGCAGCGTGTCACTCACTGTTTACATCTCTCTCTCTCTCTCTCTCTCCTCCTGCTCCTCCTCTACTTATCATGAACGATGCACACCCCATCCATCTGACTTTATTATAGCGGCTCCTGAATATGCAAAGCTCGTCTCAAATGAGACGCATCTATCTTGTGTCATATTGCCCTGCCTGCTCTCAGAGCTGGAGAACTGAATCTTGGGATATCTGTAGATATTAGACTTTGCCATAAATTGAACTTTTTAATAAAACATTTACAGTGTCTGCTATTTTAAGGCTAGCTGTGGAAATATACAGTGAGCGAATTTAATTTGAATGGACTGAACTCAGTCGGCCTAAATACCACCAGGATAAACATCAAATAATACATTCAGCTCCACTAGATGCTATTTCATTATTTGTTTGTAAGGTCATTGCTTTTCTTTTTGAATTAGACATTTTTATATTGCATAGTTTGTTGCTATGTGGTTGCCAGGGACTTGCTACTTGGTTGCCAGGGTGTTGCTATGTGGTTGCCAGGGTGTTGCTTTAGTTACCAGCTTCTTTTTATTGGGTTACTAGGGTATTTTTATGTGGTTGCCTGGGTGTTGCTATGTTTACCAGGATCTTTTTCTGTACTTGCCAGGATGTTGCTATGTGGTTGCCAGGGAGTTGCTAGGTGGTTTCCAGGGTGCTACTATAGTTAGCAGTGTCTTTTTATATGGTTACCAGGGTATTTTTATGTGGTTGCCAGGGTATTTTTATGTGGATGCTAGGGAGTTGCTATGTGGTTTCCAGAGTGCTACTATAGTTAGCAGTGTCTTTTTATATGGTTGCCAGGGTGTTGCTATGTGGTTGCCAGGGACTTGCTAATTGGTTGCCAGGGTGTTTAGTTACCAGCATCTTTTTATTGGGTTACTAGGGTATTTTTATGTGGTTGCCTGGGTGTTGCTATGTTTACCAGGATCTTTTTCTGTACTTGCCAGGATGTTGCTATGTGGTTGCCATGGAGTTGTTAGGTGGTTTCCAGTGTGCTACTATAGTTAGCAGTGTTTTTTATATGGTTGCCAGGGTGTTGCTATGTGGTTGCCAGGGAGTTGCTATGTGGTTTCCAGGGTGCTACTATAGTTAGCAGTGTCTTTTTATATGGTTACCAGGGTCTTTTTATGTGGTTGCCAGGGTGTTGCTATAGTTGAAGGATCTTAGTTACCAGGGACTTGCTATGTGGTCTTTTTATGTGGTTAACAGGGTCCAGTTGCCTAAACTTAGCCACTTAAGAACTAGTTTTACTTCACAAGCAGTTAACTAAGGGGAAAACAGTAAACTTGACCGATCTACCTTTTTATGTAACTGACCGTAAAAAATGAAGACCAGTCTTGAAGAAAAAATGTAGATGACTAACTTTTAAGACTAGCATAACCATAATGATTACCAGGGTCTTTTATGTGGTTGCCAGGGTGTTGCTATGATTGCCATGATCTTTTAATGTGGTGTCCAGGGTGTTGCTATGATTACCAGGATCTATTTATATGATTGCCAGGGTGTTGCTAAGATAACCAGGATCTTTTTATGTGGTTGCCAGGGTGTTGCTATGATTACCAGGATCTATTTATGTGGCTGCCACAGGGTGTTGCTATGATAACCAGGATCTTTTTATGTGGTTGCCAGGGTGTTGCTATGATAAACAGGATCTTTTTATGTGTTTTCCAGGGTGTTGCTATGATTACCAGGGTCTTTTTGTGTGGTTGCTATGGTTACCAGGGTGTTGCTTGGTGTTCTGTAATTGCTTGTGATGTTCTTCATTTGTGTGTTGTTTTGGATAAAAGCTTCTGCTAAATGAATAAATGTAAATCATGTAAAGGCTGAGATGTTCTGGACGTTCTGGGTGTTTTGAGTTGCAAATCTTTTCATTAATGGAAATAAATCACAAAATTGTTTAGAAAATACTGACAGGGATCTATCTATTTTATTAATATTAGACGATAAAATAAATTATTAAAATCTTTATAATAATTCAAATATAATGTAAAAAAAAGCTTAATGTCAACAGATCTTGAAAACCCACTGAGCAAATCTCACACAACGTATCAAAAACAATGGTTTGTATTGTTGTATTGTAATTGAAAGGAAATTTTTTTTTAATAAAAAATATTTATATATACAGTATATATATAAATAACCAAATATCATTACTGTAACGGTTATGTTCTGTTTTGGGACTCTTATGTTGTGTTTCCTTTAGTGCTGTCTAACATGAAAGTTAGTAAATGCTGTTTTAACCCAGCGATTGGGTTGTTTTAACCCAGCGATTGGGTTGTTTTAACCCTGCGAATGGGTTGGTTTAACCCAGAGATTGTGTTGTTTTTTACCCAGCGATTGTGCTGTTTTAACCCAGCGATTGTGCTGTTTTAACCCAGCGATTGGGTTGTTTTAACCCAGCGAATTTTTTTTTAACCCAGCGATTGTGTTGTTTTAACCCAGCGAATGGGTTTTTTAATCCAGAGATTGTGTTGTTTTAACCCCGTGATTGTGCTGTTTTAACCCAGCAATTGGGTTGTTTTAACCCAGCGAATGGGTTGTTTTAACCCAGCGATTGTGCTGTTTTAACCCAGCAATTGTGTTGTTTTAACCCAGCGAATGGGTTGTTTTAACCCAGCGATTGGGATTGTTTTAACCCTGCAGTTGGGTGGTTTTACCCACTGATTGTGTTGTTTTAACCCAGCGATTGTGCTGTTTTAACCCAGCGATTGGGTTGTTTTAACCCAGCGAATGTTTTTTTTTTAACCCAGCGATTGTGTTGTTTTAACCCAGCGAATGGGTTTTTTAATCCAGAGATTGTGTTGTTTTAACCCCGTGATTGTGCTGTTTTAACCCAGCAATTGTGTTGTTTTAACCCAGCGAATGGGTTGTTTTAACCCAGCGATTGGGATTGTTTTAACCCTGCAGTTGGGTGGTTTTACCCAGTGATTGTGTTGTTTTAACCCAGCGATTGTGCTGTTTTAACTCAGCGATTGGGTTGTTTTAACCCAGCGATTGGGATTGTTTTAACCCTGCAGTTGGGTGGTTTTACCCAGTGATTGTGTTGTTTTAACCCAGCGATTGTGCTGTTTTAACCCAGCGATTGGGTTGTTTTAACCCAGCGAATGTTTTTTTTTTTTTACCCAGCGATTGTGTTGTTTTAACCCAGCGAATGGGTTTTTTAATCCAGAGATTGTGTTGTTTTAACCCCGTGATTGTGCTGTTTTAACCCAGCAATTGTGTTGTTTTAACCCAGCGAATGGGTTGTTTTAACCCAGCGATTGGGATTGTTTTAACCCTGCAGTTGGGTGGTTTTACCCAGTGATTGTGTTGTTTTAACCCAGCGATTGTGCTGTTTTAACCCAGCGATTGGGTTGTTTTAACCCAGCGAATGTTTTTTTTTTAACCCAGCGATTGTGTTGTTTTAACCCAGCGAATGGGTTTTTTAATCCAGAGATTGTGTTGTTTTAACCCCGTGATTGTGCTGTTTTAACCCAGCAATTGGGTTGTTTTAACCCAGCGAATGGGTTTTTTAATCCAGAGATTGTGTTGTTTTAACCCCGTGATTGTGCTGTTTTAACCCAGCAATTGGGTTGTTTTAACCCAGCGAATGGGTTGTTTTAATCCAGCAATTGTGCTGTTTTAACCCAGCGAATGGGTTGTTTTAACCCAGCGATTGTGCTGTTTTAACCCAGCAATTGTGTTGTTTTAACCCAGCAAATGGGTTGTTTTAACCCAGCGATTGGGATTGTTTTAACCCTGCGGTTGGGTGGTTTTACCCAGTGATTGTGTTGTTTTAACCCAGCGATTGTGCTGTTTTAACCCAGCAATTGGGTTGTTTTAACCCAGCAAATGGGTTGTTTTTAACCCAGTGAATATACAGTATATACACACTTTTGTGTAAGAAGCGATTAATCGACTTGACAGCACTAGTTTCCTTTGGTTCCAGTGTTTCTGATTATGTCCTTTGTGCTGTGCTGATGTGTTGTAGCGGTCATTGACGTATGGTCTCTATAGAGGACTGTACATGACCACATCACACCAGGCCCTTCAGAGAATCATATGTGAGCCATATCCATTCAGTTTGTCATGATTTGTCATGATGGGTGAGTATTTTTATCGCTGAGAGTGTGGGCAGGTTTGGTGCATCTGGCTGCACTGGGCCTTTCTTTCGTTCAGATGGGCATTTGATGTGATGTCCTGTGACTGACGATGTGAAAAGAGCCCTTGGCACTGAGCTTGTAGGCATTAGCGCATGTGTTTCCCTCAGACAGCCGTTGATGAATATTTCAGCCAGTAGCGAGTCACGGCCCGCCCCAAACTCTCCCTTAAATACTCTGGGGTGCGTTTCCCGTACAGTGATGCATGATTCACTACCATACGAAGCATCGTTGGTGAAACTGACCAACTCACCACTGTAACCGCATTAACATGGTCGCACCACATATAGGGCTGTCACTAATGGCGTCATGTGCAGGTGGAGGAGGAATAACTTGCTATAGTGAACACGGCACCTACTTCACTGTTTTTGTTCCATGTCATTTTGCTTTATTTGATGTAGAGCTGCACGATTCTGATTATCACGATTTTTTGCTTAAAACACGATTCTCTCACGATTCTGAACTGATTCTGAACGAATGTCTTGAGTGAATGATTCATTGACTCACTCATAAAGACTTCACTTGTTTCATTACTGGATGAATCAGTGTTTTTGAACGAATCTCTTGAATGAATGATTCAATGACTCACTCATAAAGACTTTACTTGTTTCATTACTGGATGAATCAGCGTTTTTTGAATGAATCTCTTGAGTGAATGATTCAATGACTCACTCATAAAGACTTTACTTGTTTCATTACTGGATGAATCAGCGTTTTTTGAACGAATCTCTTGAATGAATGATTCAATGACTCACTCATAAAGACTTTACTTGTTTCATTACTGGATGAATCAGTGTTTTTGAACAAATCTCTTGAGTGAATGATTCAATGACTCACTCATAAAGACTTCACTTGTTTCATTACTGGATGAATCAGTGTTTTTGAACGAATCTCTTGAATGAATGATTCAATGACTCACTCATAAAGACTTTACTTGTTTCATTACTGGATGAATCAGCGTTTTTGAACGAATCTCTTGAATGAATGATTCAATGACTCACTCATAAAGACTTTACTTGTTTCATTACTGGATGAATCAGTGTTTTTGAACAAATCTCTTGAGTGAATGATTCAATGACTCACTCATAAAGACTTCCCTTGTTTCATTACTGGATGAATCAGCGTTTTTGAACGAATCTCTTGAGTGAATGATTCAATGACTCACTCATAAAGACTTTACTTGTTTCATTACTGGATGAATCAGTGTTTTTGAACAAATCTCTTGAGTGAATGATTCAATGACTCACTCATAAAGACTTCCCTTGTTTCATTACTGGATGAATCAGCGTTTTTGAACGAATCTCTTGAGTGAATGATTCAATGACTCACTCATAAAGACTTTACTTGTTCCATTACTGGATGAATCAGTGTTTTTGAACAAATCTCTTGAGTGAATGATTCAATGACTCACTCATAAAGACTTCCCTTGTTTCATTACTGGATGAATCAGCGTTTTTGAACGAATCTCTTGAATGAATGATTCAATGACTCACTCATAAAGACTTTACTTGTCTCATTACTGGATGAATCAGTGTTTTTGAACAAATCTCTTGAATGAATGATTCAATGACTCACTCATAAAGACTTCACTTGTTTCATTACTGGATGAATCAGTGTTTTTGAACAAATCTCTTGAGTGAATGATTCACTGACTCACTCATAAAGACTTCACTTGTTTCATTACTGGATGAATCAGCGTTTTTGAACGAATCTCTTGAATATATGATTCAATGACTCACTCATAAAGACTTCACTTGTTTCATTACTGGATGAATCAGTGTTTTTGAACAAATCTCTTGAATGAATGATTCAATGACTCACTCATAAAGACTTCACTTGTTTCATTACTGGATGAATCAGTGTTTTTGAACAAATCTCTTGAGTGAATGATTCACTGACTCACTCATAAAGACTTCACTTGTTTCATTACTGGATGAATCAGTGTTTTTGAACAAATCTCTTGAGTGAATGATTCAATGACTCACTCATAAAGACTTCACTTGTTTCATTACTGGATGAATCTGTGTTTTTGAACAAATCTCTTGAGTGAATGATTCAATGACTCACTCAAAGACTTCACTCTTTTCATTACTGGATGAATCTGTGTTTTTGAACAAATCTCTTGAGTGAATGATTCACTGACTCACTCATAAAGACTTCACTTGTTTCATTACTGGATGAATCTGTGTTTTTGAACAAATCTCTTGAGTGAATGATTCAATGACTCACTCAAAGACTTCACTTGTTTCATTACTGGATGAATCTGTGTTTTTGAACAAATCTCTAGAGTGAATGATTCAATGACTCACTCATAAAGACTTCACTTGTTTCATTACTGGATGAATCAGTGTTTTTGAATGAATCTCTTGAGTGAATGATTCAATGACTCACTCATAAAGACTTCACTTGTTTCATTACTGGATGAATCAGTGTTTTTGAACGAATCTCTTGAGTGAATGATTCAATGACTCACTCATTAAGACTTCACTTGTTTCATTACTGGATGAATCAGCGTTTTTGAATGAATCTCTTGAATGAATGATTCAATGACTCACTCATAAAGACTTCACTTGTTTCATTACTGGATAAATCAGCGTTTTTGAACGAATCTCTTGAGTGAATGATTCAATGACTCACTCATAAAGACTTCACTTGTTTCATTACTGGATGAATCAGTGTTTTTGAACAAATTTCTTGAATGAATGATTCAATGACTCACTCATAAAGACTTCACTTGTTTCAATACTGGATGAATCTGTGTTTTTGAACTAATCTCTTGAGTGAATGATTCAATGACTCACTCATAAAGACTTCACTTGTTTCATTACTGGATGAATCAGTGTTTTTGAACAAATCTCTGGAATGAATGATTCAATGACTCACTCATAAAGACTTCACTTGTTTCATTACTGGATGAATCTGTGTTTTTGAACTAATCTCTTGAGTGAATGATTCACTGACTCACTCAAAGATTTCACTTGTTTCATTACTGGATGAATCAGTGTTTTCTCAACAAATCTCTTGAGTGAATGATTCAATGACTCACTCAAAGACTTCACTTGTTTCATTACTGGATGAATCAGTGTTTTCTGAACAAATCTCTTGAGTGAATGATTCAATGACTCACTCTACCTACTGGTGTAACGATATAAATCAAAACAATCATTATTTGAAGCGGCAAGCTACTTTCAAAAGGTGATTTGCTCTATTTTGACGCTACAGTAGACATCAGTGTTTAACTATAAACTTGAATTTTTGCAACAGAAATGTTTAATTTCAGGCATTCAGCATTTTCAAAAACCCCATTTACTTCAAGACGACAGAACTAAAAGTGCTAAAATGCATAAATGTAAATGCATTAACACACACTAAACACACTGATTTAGTTTAGGTATCACAAGGTCTGTTGGTTACTATGGAAGCTATGCCCAAGGTTTCTCCATTCCCGATCCATATCGTGATGGGTTTGGATTTAAAGGTGAGGGTCTATGTCCAATAGCCTGATTCATCATGACCACAGAAGCCAATTATTCATGCAATCCTTCCTTTCTCTCTAGAAACCGGAGGATATAAGTGCAATTTAGAGAGATGATTATGATCATTTCTAAACCAGCTTAATCCTGCATTAAACTCCACATGGAAATGCACAGAGGTCAGGCAACACATGCTGATTATGGAGGAAGGACTTAAGAAACAAGCTCTGATGTCTAGACCATGACTATTTGACTGGGCCCTAAAAACAGAAAAATCAATACAGATCCCAGGGACTCGTAATGGTCCAATTACTGCTTGTAGGTTTGTCAATGCCAAGTCTCAGAGGACAGTTGCTAAAGGCCACTTGCATGCGTTTATTAGTGTACTGTTCTGAATCTATACATGTTTAATATAAGCAGATGCACAAGGCATGCATTTACTGCAATATTCCACAATGAACGAGTGCAATTATAAATCAAATTAACAAGTGAACATGAAATTAGAAGGATTTCTGAAGGATCATGTGACACTGAAGACTGATGCTAAACATTCATCTTTGACCACAGGAATGAATTACATTACAATATATGAAAATAGAAAACACTTGTAACAATATTTCACTATTTCTACTGTATTTTTGAACAAATAAATGCAGCCCTGATGAGACTTGATGAAACTGATGAAAATTATTACCAACCCCAAACTTATTAACGGTGGTGTATATATATTTAAAGTGATTTTCAAAAGACCACATGGCTTGATGGTCACAAAAAAGTGGGACAAACAGATCCGCTAGCAGTCGTTACTTTACCAGGGGACATTATAGAATGGCTGAAAGTCATAATGTAATATTCATTATATAATGTCTGAACTAATGCCATTTGAATTCTTAGCAACTTCATTACTCATTTGTGGTCAGGCATTGCTCCACATTAGACCCTTGATTACCTCCCATCCTTCATCAGCTTTGCTTTCCATCCGGCCGCTGGATGAAAAATGTGTTAATATCGAAAGACATAAATCAAGGCTCATTGAGCAGATTCCCACCTCCGACCGGAAAGTTTTCAAACAGGTTCACTGAAGTGCAGAGAGAGCGAGAGAGAGATTGCAGTGACTGAAAAAACGTACTTAAAGCTGCACTATGTAACATTTTTTCAGTAAAATATCCGAAAACCACTAGGCCAGTGTTGTATATTTTGTTGAGTTGAGTACTTACAATATCCCGAATGTTTCAACTATTTGTAAATCGTGAGATGCTCTTTTACCAGAGGAACCGGGACGTGTGAGGGCGTGGCCTGTCGATGACATCATATCCGCATTCCCCTCGGTTTCTGGTGTTATTCTGCAGAAACGCTTTACTCTTCATCCCATCATCAACACACTCAGATGTGTGTAATATGATCAGCAGAGCTGCGTTACCTCACACTCATGAGCGGAGGAGCGGAAGTGGCGACTGTGGCATAATAAAAGTCCCGCTGCTCGCTCGTTCATCTTATTAACAATCGCTCCAGCGGTTCCTCAGCTCCACAACACTCGGTCCTGCTCTGCTTCAGACTACAGTAACGTTAATAATCACATCATCAACATGATTTCTGCCCGAGTCCTGTCCCCATTCTGAGGTGGAGACCACATGACCCAAGATTCTGCGCTCAAACGTGACATCATCAAACTATGCCTTTGTTTTGAACAGACGACCTCAAGCAGACGGAAAAGTTACATAGTGCAGCTTTAAAGGTGTAACATGCATTAAAATAGGGGAGCGCGGGGCATAACCTAACGCGGGGTTAGTTGTAACACGCATGTTTTAACCCTTTCCACACATGCCAGAATGACGAAACTCAGTGTATTTACTAGTTGCCATATCAACATTATTTAGAGAAAAAATAGCGACAAAATTAAAACATCGCTGGAAGATATTACTGAACATGTATTTAACCATAGCAAAAGTAAATTTCTTACTTAAGTTTAGTTTTGATCTCTGTTTTTTGTGTTTATTTAAAATAAGACAAATCCGATACTATTTTAATCTTACATTTATGTATTTGGCAGACACTTTTATCCAAAGCGACTTACAGTGCTCTTATTACAGGGACAATCCCCCTGGAGCAACATGGAGTAAAGTGCCTTGCTCAAGGACACACTGGTGGTGACCGCTGGGATCGAACCAGCAACCTTCTGCATATCAGTTCCATGGTTTAACCCACTGGACCACCATCTCTTAATCTTATATCTGTTATTTAACAGTCGATCGTTCTTTAATGCTGATCTAACAGCAGAAGACACGAGTCGCGATTTAAATCCCAGTTGTGCAGATGGGGTGTGTGTTAACACTGCATTACAATGAGCCCCTATTGGAAATATGCCATTATATTCCATACTTTTATGAATTCTTTTGAGAAACCATGAGAAAAGGGTGAATAATGACTGAGAGTTAATGTTCAGAAATTATTAATTATTATTATGTTTAGCTGTATTTAGCGATGTGTTTGTAGTCAAACTCAAAATTGCTTATATTTTTAATGATTAAAAAATGGCATTATTTTATTTTAAAAAGTTAATAATTGTATTTTGTTGACAAAATATTTTAGTTTGTCTTGTATATTTTTTGATTATATCAGGTAACATTTTAAGCTGTTATTTGGTCATGTTACATTGTGCACCACCACATTTACATGTACATTTATGCATTTAGCAGACGCTTTTATCCAAAGCGACTTACAACTTGGGGGTACATGAAGCGATTGGTCATGAAGAGTTGAGAAGCGCAATAAGAGCCTGAGATCCTGAGAGCGTGTACATTGCTCAGTGTAGCACAGGCTAGAGTAGGGAGGGAAGAAGGAAGAGAAAGAGGAAAGGAAAGTGTTTTTAATTTTCTTTTATATGAGGTTAAGTGCTCACGGAGGGGCTGAGTTTTAAGTACCCCCCCCTATGGGGCATGTTGTCACGTTTCACGTCCATTCTTTCGGGGTAAATCAAGAAAAAAGTATACACTGTATTAATGAAACAAAACCACATAATTGTACTAGACATGTGTGCAATTAATGTGGGGAAACAATAAATACTCTGAACCCCAAGTGGATTTACACAAACTGAGAAAGACAAAAAGCGTAAGGTTGTGCCCCGCTCTCCCCTACTGTTTTTTAGAATCACAAATATTTACATACAATTTTTATATTGCTCTATGGTATCTCACACATTATCATGACCTTTTATGCTTTTAGGTATCACAAATGAATATTACATGAGCTATATTTTAATTAAGGCTGCGTTTAAATGATAAATGCAACAGAGACAGGCAATCAGATTTTGCGAAACACTGTCCGTATGTGCTTCATTAACAAACATATAAAACTCATTCACAGAGGACTAAATTCACTACATTTTTCACAAATGCAGCTGTTATATTGTTTAATATTTTCAGTCTGTGTTGCACGGAAGTCCGACTGGGTCAAAGATGGGACGTCTGGCTGCGTGAATCGTAAATTTAATAACGGAGCTTATAAGAGGCTTCTTTTAAGGCCATTAGTCAAAGGTAGGGACACTATCAGCAGGGTTGATTACAATACGGCTGAATATTCTCAAGGGGACCTGCTGTTCATTCATATTCCACCGTTTAAACAGCCCATTCATCAATTACTGTAGTGCTAGCGGCAGAATGCACATCCCAAACACACGCGACTCCACCAACACAAAGAGTCACCTGTAGCCCGGGCTGGCTTCAAATGACCACTAACTGGCTTGATTCTGGTCAGCCACATGTTTTAGTATAATGATGCCGTTCCCATGCACTGATTGTCCAACACAACAGTACTAGTTATATGCTTAATATTGTAGAACATAAACTGTGTTTACGGTAAATGCACTAAAATGGAAGCCAGCTAAATTAGCAGCATTGTGAACGACAGTGAATTAAAATCAACTGAACAACCTGTTATCCTGTTATCACCAGGCACGTAGCAATGGAAGGAGGTGGCCTGGTCTGATGAATCACGTTTTTGTGGATGGCCGGGTGCGTGTGCGGGGCTTACCTGGGGAACACATGGCACCAGGTGCACTATGGGAAGAGGGCGTGGCGGCGGAGGCAGTGATGCTTTGGGCAATGTTCTGCTGGGAAACCTTGGGTCCTCCATCCATGTGGATGTGACTTTGACACGTCCCACCTACCTAAGAATTGTTGAGCCCATGTCTAGCCTCTCATGGGAACGGTATTCCCTGTGGCTGTGGCTCTTTCAGCAGATAATGCGCCGCCACAAAGCACAAATGCTTCAGGAATGCTTTGAGGAGCTCAACAACGAGTTTGAGGCGTTGACTAGGCCTCCAAATTCACCAGATCTCAATCCAATCGAGCATCTGTGGGATGAGCTGAACAAACAAGTCCGATCCATGGAGGCCCCACCTCGCAACTCACAGGACTTAAAGGATCTGCTGCTAACATCTTGGTGCCAGATCCCACAGCACACCTTCAGGGGTCTAGTGGAGTCCATGCCTCGACGGGTCAGGGGGACCAACACAATATTCGGTCATAATGTTATGCCTGATCGGTGTATATATTTCATATTGCAAGGTAGTATGGTATTTTATGACATTATATTACTGTTGAAAAGAAGACGCTACAGAATAGTGTTCATCTCTAAAACATTTGCCAACTGTGAAACATTTATGCGTATTACATCAAATATGCTTTATAAGTCTTGTTTGTGGCAAACAGAACTTGGCTGTTACCACGGTCACAATGAATGACCATAGTTTGTCACGCATTCTTATATTTATTGTTCATCATTTTCAGCAAAGTAAAAGTCATTAAAGTGAAAGTGAAGGGAGTACACGTCAAACGAACAGACAAAGCAATAGTGACACATGGTAAAAACACAGTTACTCACACTCATGCTGTCGGATCCAATATAATCATCACTGCATCATCTTTTATTTCCAGTCTCTCTGAAAAGCCTGCGTTGAACTGTCTGAAGCAAACACGAAGCGTGTGTTACTGATGCGATCTGGACTTTGTTAAAAACACAGTTCATCCACACTTTCATAATGTTAGGATCACAAGGTGTCATGATTATGGACTTCTCGTTTGTTTCCTTTGTTCTTAGTTTGTCTGTTTGGCCTAGTTTCTGTTTGTTTGGTTCATTTCGTTCACCTGTTGTCATTTAATTAGCTCATTTCCCTGGTGTATAAATACTTCCCGTTTGGTCAAGTTCAATGTCGGTCATCGTCAGTGTTAAGCAGCGCTGGGGACTGGGGAGTGATGAAATACATACAACAAAACTGTTTTCCGTTACAGTTACATTTTAAATGGGTGGTAAACAAATTGCAGTTACATCCAAAAAGTATTTTAGATTACTAAAGTGATACTTTGTGTCAGAGTCAATAAAGAATGGATCCAAAAGCAGAGGTTGACAGGATAACAACAGTCTTTAATGAGAATATAACCAAGGCAGTCTGTCGTTAAGGCACACAGAACTGGTAAAACAAACTGAGAAGGCAGCTGAGATGATCCTGTCTCGAAGAGGAGAGAGATCGGGACACCAGTAGAGGTGGAGGCAGTTCTTGAGAATAAATCACAGTCAGGAACAGAGGACCGCGAAGGTACTCTTGCAGCAAATGCAGAACTCAGACTAAACTTAGGCGCAAGGCTGTATCAGACAAACAAGACCAGGTGAGCACTTCCAAAGCAAATCAGACATGAAGAAAGCAGCAGTCGTAACGCATGACATGAAACAACGATCCAACAAGAGGCAGTAAGAACAAACACTAGATAAAGGGTAAGCACTCAAACAAAAGTGGGAACAGGTGTGATCACAAGGCAGCGAGGCGATGACTAACAGGTGCAGGTAGACAGAGAGAAGATGAGCCTAACGAGCGAGTGAGAAAGTGTGTGTGTGTGTGTGTGTGTGTGTGTGTGTGTGTGTGTGTGTGTGTGTCTGAAACAAGCAGGAAGGAGAGTGAGTGAAGAAAAGGATAGTGAGAAGCAAAGAGAAAGAACCTGACACATGACACTTTGAGCCATTGGTGATTCTCAGACTCTGACAGTCTGCAAAAGCATCCTAAGAGACAGTTCTGCTCACAAGTTTTATACCCCTTTTTATAATTTTAACAATTTGAGAGGGAGCTGGGATCCTAAAAATTGCAGGTTACTTTTATTTAGTACTGTCCTGAATAACCTATTTCACATAATAGATGTTTACATGTACTCCAAAAGACAAAATGACTGAATTTATACATGCATGTACCCTTGAATCTGAACGCTCTGTCATTACCTGGCTGTTTTCATGTTCAGCCATTTGTTTTAGGTAATTGCGACTTTTTATCTCACAATTCTGACTTCCTTTCTGAGAATTGTAAGACATAAACTCGCAATTGCGAATTATAATGTCCAATTATGATGTTTTTTTCTAAGAATTGTGACTTAAATAAAACAATTAAAAAGGTAATTGCGACCAGAGGTGGAAAGAGTAACAAAATATTCTACTCAAGTAAAAGTACTATTACTTCAATGAAATTTTACTTACAAGTACAAGTAAAAGTACCGGTCTAAAAATGTACTCAAGTAAAAGTAAAAAGTAGTTCATTTATTAATGCACTCAGAGTAAAAGTTACTGAGTTACTCTTTTAACAGCAGGGGTGGGGAATCTCCTGTGTGGGGTTGTGGTAAATGAGATTTTCACGATTTTCACGATATGATATTTATCGTGATTTTCACGATATGATATTTATCGTGATTTTCACGATATGATATTTATCGTGAAATAAATACGATACGATATGATATTTCACAGCATCAAGGTATAATACAATTATTTAATAAATAAACTGTATTATTAAATTATGGTTATTATTATCACCAGTTAAATTGGCATTAAATGAATGAAAACTTTTTTGAACATATGCTTTATTATAACAAACTTGAAACCATTTGTTTTGTTTATTAAAATTTCAATAAAACATGTCTAATCAACCAAATTCAATAAATGGTTATGAATAAGATTAACAACTTATTTTTATCATTAACTTATTAAAATGTTTAAGAATCCTTTGATTTTTTTCTTTTTATGATTTTTATACAAATATATGACCAAAACGGTGGTAATTAAATGAAATGTAACAAACTTTGATCCTTTTATTTTTTGGCAAAGTGCTGCAAAACAGAGATTTTCAAAAACGTTTATTTTGATGGGTTTTAGTGAAGAGCTGCTTCTGTTAAAACCTGTTTCAGAGTGTATTTGACTGGTTTTTAAAATGTTCATGTGTTCATGTCCAAATATATGGGTTGTGAGATGTTAAAACGCCACGAGCATTGAGTATGTAGACGAAACGGCCCTGCTCATCACAGAGACAGAACAAGCAGATCATTTATTTATATATAGCAGTGTTTTGCTTTAATATTCACAGACCATGTCGCGATTTGATTTATTGTACAGCTCAACCGTCCCATCAGTTTGCTTGTTTTACGTGATATCTGCGTTATACTGTAAATTATTTGTCGTGACTGGATCCCGGGATTCCCTCTGCATCACAGAAATCACTCGGCCTTAAGTTAAAAACATACCTTTATCTACACAGAGGGATGTTCCCGAGCATGTTCTATGCGTTTCCTCATTTGCATCAACATTTTTTATAACTTTGATAGCCTATCCTCCAGGACAACACCTCGTTATTTATTTCTATATCCAAAGTAGGCTATTCCCATACTAGTGGTTCACGACCAGAGGCGTAAATTTCATCTAAAAGTTGGGGGGGACAATAAACATGAAATTTCTCAAGAGCAATTTTTGAAGGGGACACAAATAATACAGCCAAAATCATACTTGTAAGGATATGTGTACCACAAAAAAACAAAACAAAAAACATTTTGTACTTATTTGGCGTTTTCTACTGAAAAATGATCTAATGTCCGTTTTTCTTTTCTCTGTCATTTTATCTGACCAACAACACAAAGCGATAGTAGTTTAAATACGATTAAGGTTCACCACGCAGTCATATTATAATTATTAAATATTATTGCGTCCTCCACATAGTATTTTATACTATGATATTCAGATATTCAACTGCAGAAGCCTCTGATCTGCCACTTATTATCATATTGAGCAAAACCCTACACAGATCTGACTGAACTTACGGTTCAGAATTAGCCAATTTGTAGAATTTGGGGGCAGTTGCTTGAATTTTGGGTTCATTAGCCGATTATTCGTAATGAAAAACACAACAACAAAACAGTCCAATGACACACTCCCTTAAATAGGCGCTTTTACGCTTTGAAACCAAATCTTGGATAATCTTGTCTGTCAGCGGTTTGCTCGTTCGGCTCGTGCTGTATTGAGCAGACACGTTCAGTTTTTAATGGTTTTGTCAGTTCTCTAACTGAACTAAATTATGTTATTACTGTACAGCGGAGCGGGGCGGGGCGGCGGTGGGCAAGGGATGTTAAAGGTCCCGTTCTTCGTGTTTTTTTGAAGCTTTGATTGTGTTTACAGTGTGCAATATAACATGTGTTCATGTTTCGCGTGTAAAAAAACACAGCATTTTTCACACAATTTACTGATCTGTGTAACGCTGTTTTCACTGTCCTAAAAACGGCTGATGAGTTCCTTGTTCTATGAAGTCCCTCCTTCAGAAATACGTAACGAGTTCTGATTGTGCCAGCGGTTCCTGTGTTGTGATTTGACAGCAGCTTAGCGCACGTGGAAAGGTCACGCCTCTTAACGGGAGATGAATGCGCTCAATGATCTCTAAGTACAGCGTCCCTGGGAAAGCCAAACAAAGGTGATTTGACTCCGGGATGAAAATAACAGCGTCTCGACGACATGGCGACAAACACACTCAAACGCAACACTTCCTCTTCTCCACGCAACACTTCCTCTTCTCCACGTGGGACAGCAACAAGACCACGCCCCCTTTTTCACGTATTCTTGTGGGCGGAGGTTAGTCTGTTCTACTGTTCTACTGACGTAATGAATGAAGGAAGTACCAGGATGTAGTCCAAGCCGGCCGTTCGCTGTAGGCTTTGAAAGGGAACTTCTGTTAAATAAAATATCTCGCTTGGCATTGAACTTTGAGCTTTATAATTTTACAGGTATTATTTATGCTCTAACAGCAACATTAGTTTGAACAATGGGATCACGAAGAACGGGACCTTTAACAGTGTTTTGCCTAATCTGTATTAAAGAGAAAAGAATCACTTCATCTGACGTTTAAAGTGAATAAAATAGCCTTGACAGCTCCTTACTGGTGTTTCACAACTGCTGTCTGAAGAGCCTTGTTCTCTCCTCAAACTTGTGTGGTAGTTTTTCTGCGGTCTATGGGTAACGTTAGTTGAGGTGCGGTGGATCAAACCACTGTGAGGCAAGGGGGGGGGGGGACTCAAAATGTTTCTAAACTTAAAACGCATTTTTTTGTCCCGTTTGCGTTTGTATTGTTTTACTACTTACACATTTATTTTAAGTATATATTGTTATATTATTTACAATACTCAGCATGGTTTTTAGGGGGGGACAGCCCTCAGATTGGGGGGGTCCTGTCCCCCGTCCCCCCCGCGATTTACGCCCCTGTCACTACGGCGTTTCGCTTTCAGCTGGATCTGCATCACTGACATTGTCCGTCTCCATCTTTTTGTGATTTTTGCGCGTTCTCCCACCCTTCAATTCAATGCCATCATTCCCGGATCGCTTTTCCCCACTTTCGTATTATTTATTTATTTTACTCAGTAACGGATGTGGTTTAAAATGTAGCGAAGTACAATACTTAAAACAAAACATACTTAAGTAAAAGTAAAATTACAGCTTTTTAAAACTACTTAAAAAAGTATGAGTACACAGAAAAACTACTACTCAATTACAGTAAATGTAATTCGTTGCTTTCCCCCTCTGATTGCGACTTTTATCTCACACACACAATTGTGTTTAAATCTCGCAATTCTGAGAAAAAAAAGTCTGAATTGTAAGATGTTAACACAATTATGAGGAAAAAAAGGTCCTTTTTATGGTTATATTCAGTGTCGGAAACACAAAATGCAATGCATTAATAGCAGGGGGTGAAAACTTTTGAACAGGATGATGTGTACATTTTTCTTATTTTGTTTAAAGATTATATTTTTCCATTTAGTACCGCCCTTCAGAAGCTAATACCTACATGTTTCCCAGAAGACAAAATAAGTACAATTTACCCTTTTCATCCAATTCAAGAAGTTTACACACGCCAGATCTTAATGCATCGTGTTGCCGTCTTCAGCATCTGCATTTTTTCTTCTTCTAAGATTGTCTGCATTATTTGCTTAAAGAAATATTGTGTAAAACTGATTTGTTTATTAAAATAATATGCAGAGGAAAGCCAAGTCCTATGTTTGGTGGCTCCTTTATGTTACATGCCTTATTAGTATTTCAAAGTAAGTTACAAAACTTGTGTAATTTAACAAAATACGTTACAAATGACTTTCAAAGTATGAATTTCAAAGTAAGCTTCCCAACACTGGTGTTAAGTTGGTTGTGTTCGTATTCCTGCGAGTTCCTAATTAAAGCGCTGGTATTCACTCCCCCCACCGACAATTCCTGCCGGACCTGAGACTCGAACCCACAACCTTTGGGTTGCAAGTCCGACTCTCTAACCATTAGGCCACAACTGCCCTTGTGACGAGAGCGGGGCCACCTGTCACTCACATGAGATCCACCAATAGCAAACCACAACCATCCAATCAATTCCCCTCGCACAAAATCAAGCCCCGCTCATACATTTGTTCTTGTTTGAGAAGCGTTTCACTCGGATATACGGCACAATAGAGGAGAAAAGACAGCGCAACTCCCCTTTCATGTTGACTTTAAGCTGTCAAGTTCAGCATGACGAACCTGTTAAGACGAGCCTGTACATGGTCTGTCGGACATCTGTCCATCTCTTTCACACACTTTCCCTCACTCCTCCTTTAATCTTACACAGACACATTCTCTCACATGCTCTCTGTGGTGGTCAGTCATTGGCTCGTGTCTTCATTAGTATGCTGGGAGCTTGTCTCTATGATGGGTGGTGACTTGGTTGGATGCACTCTCTCTGTCTCTAGTAAATGAGTATAATTATTTTCAGAGCTGCGGGCGACTCATGCATGTTTTATCCCTCCATCTGGACCGCGCGCCGCACCCCACAATTGTGATAAAAGATGTTTCTCCTCTCCACATCAAGGATGCGTGTGCATGGACGCGGCCGGCCCCAGAAGTGGTGGAACGGAGCGGGACGGGGGGTGAGGCTTCACACATCCTGTGCAAATCGCAATGCATCTCCCTCGGCATGACAAACAGCGACACGTCTCTCCGCGCGCATTTGGGCCCCCGCGCTCAGCCGCTCTTTACAGGAACTAGTGATCTGTGAAGTGACAAATGAACTTTCAAGCACTTTTGGTCTGGCAGAGAACAGGCGTGCAAAAAAACAAAAGTGGAAGGAAATTCTCTTTTGTCTTCATGTGGCATCATTTGGTTCCTGAGGGGATTGTTAAAGGGATAGTTCACCCCAAAATACATCTTTTGTGTTCCACAAAAGAAAGAAATGCTGGGTTTTGCGTGAACTACCCCTTTAAGGGGAGGAACTACAGGCGAAGATGCTATTTTATCTTTGGTTTATCAAAATAAAACGTGAAAATACGCAATAAAGAATTTTGTCTTTGTGTTTCATTTGATAAAATATGCAAATAGGCACCATCTTATTAATATATGCATGCATTTGCATATTAGAACAAAGGTGATACAGACTGTAGAGAAAATGTCCAACACAATCTCACAACAGTTTTACGTTTAGCTCAATTGGTGGCCACCTCACTGGTCCTCCATAATGTGTTTCTTTTAAAAATCATACCATTTTGTACGATTCAAATCGTATTAATTCATATGAAATTGTAAAATACTTACGTTTTCCTGTGAGATTGAGTTGAAAAGTCACAGTTTTTTGGTTTTAACGTGATCATCAACTTAGGGTTTGGTAATTGTCAGATTCCTTTTGTCCAAAAAATATTTGTATTTAGTGAAATATTTCATAAAGCACTTTTTTTTTTTGAAGCAAGTAGCCAGAAGTCTATGAAATATTACATCAAATATTTATTTATGGATATTTAAAATAATTTTTCAAGGGATGCACACATTTTGGCCGATATAACAACGGATAATTCTTAGCCGATAACCGATAAAACTAAATCCACATTTTGATATAATATTTGAGAGCCTGATTACAAAATCAAAAGTCTCAGCATTAAAGCCATGTCCCAAACACACAATTATGATGTTCTCATGATAATTTTATGTCGTCTATTTGACAGATTTTGAGCTGCTCATGTTGCTCTGAACTATATTTTCCTCTTTTGAAGTGATTCCAATCATATTTCAATCAATTCAAAGCCATCATGATGAACAGTGAGCATCTGAAGAGTCTCAGCTGAAGGAAATAATACATTATTTATCGGCTTTAATATATCGGTCATATTTTCCTATCGGGCCAATAGCAATAAACATGGACATATATCGGTACCGATACCGATATGGTGGCCGATATATCGAGCATCCCTAATTTTCAAAAATGCATCTGAAAAGTTAAGCTTTTATAAATGTTGTAGGCTATTTTTTATGCTTGATACGACCAATTTTTTTTTTTACAATTCAACCATCTTTGTCCCTGACCCCCCGAAAATTGTGTTGGTTGCATTTTTGTGCCTGATTACGTGAAATGGCCTCTCTCTCGGGCTCAATTTACAGCCGCACATACGCAACAAAAGACATTACACAGATGGCACATACATGGAGTTCCATTTGCATACCAAAACTCTCTAAATGTCAACAGGGAGATATGCGGTCATATGCTGCGCCATATCTCTTCCAGCCAACACGCAGATATGTGCATACTAGCATACGAGTACAGCTGTTCTGCTGCATGAGGATATGAAACATCTCCAAGAGGAGGATTTCAGCTGGTCATTTATCTGAACGTCTATGAGACAAATGGCCTTTCACAGTCACAGAGCCTTTGGTTTAGACAGCCAAGGACACGGGTTCTGATGTAAAGTACAAGAAAAGCAATTACCTTCACAAATAATGAAAATTCTGTCATATTTTGACGCTCCCTCGTGTCGTTTCTTTATGGCTTTCTGTGCAAATACAAAAAGAGTGATAACGCTACGTTTTGGCGTAAAAATAAAAACGATACATGATTCTGATTGGTCATCGGCATCTAGCTGTCTGTAATATTCAGTGTCATTCAGCGCTACTTTAGTGTTGAACTCACATTAAACCCTTTAACATTAAAGGGGGTCTATTATGCAAAATTCACTTCTACATGGTGTTTGAACATAAATGTGTCGGCAGTGTGTTGCATATTTGCTTGTAAAAACCCCCAGTCATTTTCAATCGATCCACAGATATTGGCCAATATAAATGTAATATGTGTCGGCAGTGTGTAATGGTAAAAACCCACTCCTTTTTTAATCCCCATAAATCATAAGTGTCTCAGAACAAGCCGTTAGCAAATTCTATCAATGTGACATCATGTATGCATAGGCCCCGCCCATCACTGCTGACAGACTCCGCCCTATTAGCATAGACTCCGCCCTCAGTGAGCCGTACACAGTCTGTCATATTTATCTCCTCGCTAGAGCATTGAAGTAAGAAATGTATTCTTATTAAAGCTACTAAAGTTATTCAGTCGAGAGTTTTAGTCATAGTCTTTTGACTAAAATGCCATTTAGTTTTAGTCATATTTTAGTCACCTGAATTGTTTTTAGTTTTAGTCTAGTTTTAGTCGACTAAATATCCTAAGATTTTAGTCTCCTAAAATCTAATGAGTTTAGTTCAATTGTAATACATTAAGCATTTAAGCATCACATAACCGACTGTCACTTGAACTGACATTTTGACATCATTGTTTTTGACATTAAAAATACACGAAGCAGAGCTCAATTCACTTTTTTGTTTGTTTTTTAAAAACATCTATATAGTTTTTATAACTTTGTATTTCTGTTTCAGTTAGTATATCATGTTAAGCTAAAGCTTCAAATAAGTTTATTTATTTTTTTAATTTCAGTTAACATTTATTTAATTTCATGTAATGAAGATTTTTTTAATGGTTTTAGTGAACTATTATAACCCTGATACTTTATTGAATATGTGTCAAATACTGGTCTTTCCTCCTGACTATGAATTAAATGGGAATTAAATTAAATACAGTTTATTGTGTAACCAAAAACGAATATATAATACGTGACTTTTAATTACAAACAAGCTTGAAATACACATTGACTCTTATTTTGAAATGTCTGCGCCTCTATTGCAGTTGCATTGCATGTGTTGTTACAACCGTCTAAAACATATTACTATGTTATTACATAGTAAACATTGTCATTATTCATCAGCATTAGTTCATAAACAATTGCCTGGCATAAATGTGTGTTATTGATTGATTGTGAGCCGCTCTGGAGCGCTGGATTGGGGATGTGTGAGCCGTGTTTTCCGGGGCAGAGTTTCTGTTTGATTCATATTAACAGCAGATATAGCAGGAGGTACTGTATATTACGCTGATGTCACTTTAATACACAGATCTAATATACACATGCAATTTCTTTATGTTCACAGACTGTGTTTATGTGAATTGTGTGTGTTTTTGACATAACCATGTGTGTATTTGACAGTTTAAGCGCAATAGGATGTGAAAGAGATACTCATGGGACGCTCCGTCTGACACACAGCTTTCTGTGCGCGTGCTTCGGGTGTGTGTGTGCGCTCAGAAAGTACTAAAGCGACTAAAGGCCAGCTAGTAGTCGCTGTGCGAGTAAACCTCTCTCCTCTGATCTCAAGAGTCGCTCTAGCGACTGACACTAGAGGTTGCAGCCTTTAGCCTCTTTGTTAGAGCGTCTGACTCTCATGCCGACGGACTCGGGTTCGAGTCCCGCTTGGAGCAGGCAGATACATGAAGAGGGGTTACATGAGCGTGATAGAGATGATCATCAAAAGTAGTTTTTGGCAGAGTATCTGAGGGATGAGCTGTAAAGGCTCCGCCCTCTTCTGGATAGAGGGCGGAGCAGCAGCTCATTTGCATTTAAAGATACATGCACGAAAACCGCATGTTTTACCTTTCACTCAAAAATGGGCATTTACAACATGATATAATAAATTATCTGTGGGGTATTTTGAGCTGAAACTTCACAGACACAGTTTGGGGATGCCTGAGACTTATTGCATAGGTTCCTTTAAATAAAAGCACATAATTAGTACTATTTTCATTCTCATAGTTGGATGTTGTTGTTCCTATCGGGGTTGGATAGGACTAGGGATGCACAATATATCGTCCACTTTATCGGTATCGGCCGATATATGTTCATTTTTAATATTATCGTTCTCGGCCCGATAAGAAAATTTGTCCGATATATTAAAGCCGATAAATAATGTATTATTTCCTTCAGCTGAGACACCGTTCATCATGATGGGTTTGAATTGCTTGAAATATGATTGGAATCACTTCAAAAGGAGGCAAATACAGTTCAGAGCAACATGAGCAGCTCAAGTCTGTCATATCGGCTACATAAAATTATAACGAAAACATCATAATTGTGTGTTTGGGACATGGCTTTAATGCTGAGACTTGTGTTTTTGTAATCAGGCTCTCAAATATTATATAAAAATTTGGATTTATCGGCCAATATATCGGTTATCGGCCCTCAAATATACATAATTATCGGTTATCGTATCGGCCAACATTTTCATATCGGTGCATCGCTAGTTAGGACAAAACTAGCCTAACAAGGACAAATAGCCAACATTTTAGCAACCCCTCAGCAATGCCCATTTAGAAGAAAAATGTAAAGTCAAGACTTTTAAATGATATGATTATATCAGAGGAAGATTATACATTGAAACTGACCAGGGATGAACAGTCTCTAAAAATGCACTATAATTGTGTCATAAAAATAGTCTCATGCACTCCATTCCACTGAAGTCTTCTGAAGCCAAACAATAAGTTTTGCATGAGGAACAGATTTAAATCTCAAGTAGCTCTTAAATATTCATGCTTCCACATATTCAAATCTATAAGAAATATAAGAACCAGTGCCACTGGGGTCATTGACATTAAATCTAGTGCGACATGTCCTTAAGTTTCAATATGCGTGAATCACATTTGACGTTATGATATTGCTTAATTCTATTTAGTTTGAGGAAATAAAAGTCAGCAATTACTCTCATAAAGCATCTTCAGAGAGTGTCAAGCTGTGGCGTTTTAGCATTTTAGCTTTCTAAGCGTCGGATGAAGCCGGGGACGTTTATGTATGCGTGTTCTGCAAAGAGGAGCATGTCTGAGGTTATATTAGCCTGATATGAAATTAGTATACATTATGTGTCATATCCCTCATTGCCTCTGTAAATTGGATTCTGTTGAATGGTGGCGCACGGCCGCGCTGTTGCCTCCCTTCCCTCTCATTTCTCCGTCTCTCCGCAGCCATTTGCCCAGGATGAAAGTGATCTGCGGCAAATTTGTGTATAATATATTATAATGACATGGCTAGAGGTGCTTCCACGACTTCCAACGGCGCCCCCTGGAAATAAGCTAATGTGGAATTCTGCTTGTCTGCATAAAATAAAAGAGTTTAAAGATTGTGTCGGCAGAAAGAGAGTATTGACTTACTGTACGGCTTGAACACAAAGAAAGGTTGCATGGATTACAGAGCGGCCCGCCGATGCTGTGTGCGCAGAATCCTTCTGGCCTAAAAAAACACATCTCTAAAGAATATCAAGCGGTGGTGAACAAACATTTTATGTGAACAAATCTCATTCACATTCACTCATTCACCTGGCTGAGGTCCGTCTTGGTCTGGTTTTCCAGTACAAATATCTAAACATTCTTAAATCAAGATGCATTTACTGGGGAAGCAACGTTAAGGGAAATTGACGGATGTGAAATATTTCAAGTTAAGAGCAATTCAAATGTTTGAGTACAGAATGACAATCTGCAAGTTCTGCTTACTTAAACTTTGAATTTCTTACACTCTAAAAATGCTGGGTTAAAAACAAAGTTGGGTTGAAAATGGACTTGTTTTAACCCAGCTTTTGGGTTAAATGTTTGCTTAAAACAACCCAATCGCTGGGTTAGTCCATTCTCAACCCAACTTGGGTTGTTTTTAACCCAGCACTTTTTAGAGTGTAGCTTAAATTTTTTTTATGGAACTGAGAACCTAATTTTTTGGAGTTTTGCCAACTTATTTGGGTTTGCAGCGTAGAAAACAGTAAATGTGTGAACAAGCGAGTGATTTCAGCCGCAGCTTCAGCCAGTGTTGCCAGATTGGGTTGATGATTTCAAGCCCACAATTTTGCGCGGGGTTGCACATAACGTTAATTCTACTAATTCCCGCAGATTTCGCGCTCACATCTGAAGCGCACACACACATACCGTAATAAAGCCGCCTCTGACATACAAGTGCAAAAATGAGCTCCTTTTTCCAGTTTATTAATGCTCAAATACACTCAAAAATGTCTCAATGCCCATCTTGGTGAGTTTTAACGTAAACACAGGCGTAACCGGCTTACAGGAACAGTGTTTGGATATGTGTGCGTCAGGTCTTAAAGGGACAGAAGTTATTTATTATTCAAACAACAAAAAGACAAACGATCACTTACGAGCACACATATTCTGAATGCCTTCGGCAGAATTCAAATGAGCCATTTTAATCTAGATTAAAAAAATTAATCTATGCCCACTACTAATATATATATATATATTCCTACATTTATTTGTTGCACTGTTTTTTTATACAGTTATATTGTACAACTAAAATAACTTTTCAGTTTGCAGTGTTAGATTTGTGGCTGCATTTGAAGTTCTTTTTCGCTTAAAGGGGTGGTAAAACACATTCTTTCGAAGGCTTGATTGTGTTTGTGGGGTGCACTGTAACATGTGTTCATGCTTCGTTTTTAAAAAATTGCATTATTTTTCATATATTTTACCTTTATTCTACACTGCTCTGTCCCTCCTTGTAAAAACGGTCTGATGGTTTCCGGATTCTATGAAGCCAGTCCCTCAAAAATACGCAATGGGCTCTGATTGGTTAGCTGGCCCAGTGTGTTGTGATTCGCTAACCGCCCGCCTAGAGCACGTTTATCAGAACGTCACGCCCCTTACCTTCACCGGTAGCCTCAAGCTAAGCCTGTGCTTCGGGTACAATAGCATCAATAAAACCATACCAATTTGAGCCCGAATCAGACCCAGACAATTTTAGTGAAGATGATCGAGCAGAACCTGTTCAGTCCTCAAGAGTAAAGACTGCGGATCTATAGTGAACGATTTGCCAAATATCTGTTGCAAGAACAAACACTAAACATTGGCTTTACTATAGTATCCAAATCAAACACAGAACCATGTTTAGCATGCCTGTAGATAAACAATACAGAAAAGCTCTAATCAAAGAATAATTTACACTAATGCCAAGTTCACTGTTGAGATTTAAAAAAGTTTGTAACGTTAGGTGTTTGTCGGATAATGTTAAGTATGAATGAGCATTTAACAAACTGGTTTGCAGAGCCAAATGAGCGTTGTCATCTGTACTTCCTTGCTACAACGCACAATTAACAATACGAACTATTACAGGAAAACACATCGACGAAAAATAAATCATACTTACAGTTTGTGGCACGTAAACAGCTTCTTTTAATCCATCTTTCAGGACAAGCCGTTGTGCGAATCCCGCTTTCATAGCGCTCGTGAAGATTGTGGAAGCTTTGCTCCGTGAGATGAGCCGCGGTCATCCGCGCGCGCCCGTCTCCTGCGGCGTTCACACCGGACGTGAATAAATCGCGCTATTCGCGCGAAGGTGGACGCTTGAACATTTTGAGTTTACTCGCTTCGCGCGTGACATTCACTGCACAACAGACGCGAATTCTCGTCATAGGAGGGACTTCTGCCAGCGGCTCGTCTCGGTGAGAAATGACTGACATGGGCTGTGTTTACGTCTTTTTTTGTTAAAATGTACTGTTAATGTGTGACAAAACGGAATTTTAAGACTTTTTCAGTCGATAATGTAGTTGTTTAAAGCTCAGATCTGTGGTTTATTTATATAAAGAGTGCCTAATAGTAAATTTTATCTGGCGTTTTCGGAGTTGTGAGCTCCAGCGGATCAGCGGCGCTTACACTGGCTGGTTTATCTCGTGCATCTGAACCGCAGCTCCTGTATAGCAAATACAGACGAATATTGTCCATTATGTCACATTTTCTGGTCTTCTCCTCTGACCCCTGTCTGTCTCGTGCTTTGATTTCGTCGGCATTGGCAACAACACTCTCCAGTCTACTAACTAGCCTACCACAACAACTATTCCTCGCTGCGATTCAAAATGGCCTCGCCCCCCTTATTTCATATTCTCGGAGGAGGGGTTTATGTAAATATTGGGACTGGTGATGTCAGAGACCCTGGAGGAATGTGTAGTAGTCCCTACTGGCCGTTTGCTGTAGTCCTTAGAAACTGATTTCTTTAAAAGCAAATATCTCCCTTTGCTTTAAACTTTGAACGTTGTAACTTTGCAGATGTTGTTTATGCTCAAACAGCAACATTACACACTAGCTGAAGTTAGAAAAGTGAAATCGTGCTTTACCACCCCTTTAAGAAAAATAAATAATATTAGTGTCAAATGCATGTCAGATAATAAAAAGACTGTAATAAATACAGTAGTTCACCATGTATTTGTTCATTTTTTATTAAGGGATAAGTCTGAAGCACACCATAAAATAATTCTAGCAATTCATACAGGGCTAGTCGTATATACAGCTGTATATACAGATACACACCCAGGTATCGGATCAGTACTCGGTATCGGCCGATACGCTGAGCCCAGGTATCGGTATCAGGAAGGGAAAAAAGGATATCGGAACATCTCTACTTTGTTCCACATCAGACGCGGCGTGATTTATCCCTCCGTCTGATTGAACATGCTCTTGTCTTTGTAATGATAACCATCTCGGCCGTTTGTAGCCGCACAATGAAAGTGACAGATTATTCGTGGCTGCTCCAGCAGCGGCCCAACCTCGATCGCGCCTCAGCGATGCAGTGATGGTATGGGTAAGTGCAGCTCTCCTGCAGGCGCTCCACTACTTAAGTATTCCCAACCGGAGTCAGACCTTTCATGGAAGTTTCGCTGTCGGTCTGCTCGGGAATGTGGCACGCATGCATGCAGTCTGTTTCATCGAGCCTATTTGGCGAGAGAGAAAAAATGCACGCGCACACACTTTATCAGCATTTGTGCCTTGGTCTCCATGGCAACAGTATAATGGATTTGCCCTAATTCAATCCCAGAAGCGATGCCGAAGCATATATGTGAAGGGGGGGGAGGCTAGAGCCTGAAT
>CM042259.1:45512914-45522914 GCA_023566225.1 Romanogobio albipinnatus | reverse complement strand
CGTCCAAAACATGCAGCACGTCAGACAAGATATTCGCACTAAACCATATTACATTCTCAAATCCATCCATTCATAAAAAGGTTACCGGGCAACTGACGAGTAACGTTACGTTTTAGCGCTTTGAACCCTGGCTAACAAGCGAATAGTGTCTGGCCGATGGCACGGCGAGCTCGTGCAGTGCTGTCAGAATCAATCCGTGCATATATTAGAAAACTTAACATTTTGCAGTTTATTTAGTAATTGTTTAAGGCCATTTCGCGATTTCAATCATCATGAAATAACATACTGCAAAAAGACATTTCATGTGCTCTTGGGGGCCCCCTGGTGGCAAAGGCCGCTTAGTTCGCTTATGCCTTGGGCCGGCTCTGCTTGGATATATACGGCACAATAGTGAAGAAAAGACTTCCGGTACATGCCGACTTTAAATATTAAATATTAATTCTTATTTTTCTGTATTTTAGAGCTATTCAACATTATAACTCATGCATTTATGAGATGACTGAAGGCAGCGTGTAACGGGTTTGGTGGGTTTTATGTTCTGTAACACGAGACTCGAAGGCGAAATTACGTGAGAATGCGGTTTATTTACACGGTACAGTAAAAGCATTTCAAAAACACCTGAACACAACAATTTGAAGACCAACACAGATTCACAAAAACAGACGACAACCAAAAACTTATTCAGACGCCTTCAACATTTCCTCACATTATCACAGTTTATTCACTATAGTTCAGAAAATGGTGATAAAATACTCAGAGTTAAACTGTGTCAGAACAAACTCATCTTGATAATGTCAGATAACTTTGATAGAAAGGGATGTAATGGATTACAATCAACCAATCAGCTGTTAGATTGAACTACACAATTAGAAAATAGCAGTTTAGCTCAACCAATGACCAAGCAATGCTTCATTTTGTTCAGTCTGTGGTGTCAAAGGTCACATTAGCAATTAAAGAACAAACACTGAAGAAAAACATGCTCAGCTCAAAGAGTCGGAATCATTTGGCTCCCAAATGTTTATCAGTTTTACTGGTAGTGACTGTATGAAGAATGTTTTTGTATAATATGTCAAAGTTTACATTATTTTGCTATCCTCACTTACAGAAATGAACTATATATATATATATATATATATATATATATATATATATATATATATATATATATATATATATATATATATATATATATATATATATATATATATAAAAACAGTCAAGTTATATATCTGACTAAACTATTTCAAATTATTTGGCAAAAAAAAGTAGGGCTGCACAATATAATCTATCTATACCTATAATCTACTTGAAATGTGATTGGAATCACCCAGGAAAATACAGTCAAAATACATAAAATTATCATGAGAACATCATAATTATGTGTTTGGGACATGGCTTTAATGCTGAGACTTTTGATTTTTTAATCAGGCTCTCAAAAATCCATTTTGGATTTAGATTTATCGGCCAATATATCGGTTATCGGCTTTCTCAATAAAGAATTATCGGTATCGGCCAAAATATCGGTGCATCCCTAAAAAAGGCAAGCTACAGCTACAGGTTAGATAGAAAAACAAGCAATCATTGACTACAACATAGTATTTTGTTGATTCTGTTCATAATTTCTTTGTATGACAGTCCAGCCAAAAATGGTCAATTTGTTTCATTATCACAAATAAAACAATCGACTCGAAACACAGCTGTGTAACATGCTTACAAAATCTTTAACACATTTTTAATAATATCTGAGTGAAGGGTGTACATTTTCCTAGTCCAGACATTACTTTTGGTCACATGACCTAGGGAGCAGATTGATTTATTTTTATTTTTTACATAAAATTATCATGAGAACATCATAACTGTGTGTTTGGGACATGGCTTTAATGCTGAGACTTTTGTTTTTTTAATCAGGCTCTCAAAAATTATATAAAAATTTGGATTTAGATTTATCGGCCAATATATCGGTTATCGGTTTTCAAATATAAAGACTTATCGGTTATCAGTATCGGCAAAATTGTCACATCGGTGCATCCCTGAAAAAAGGCAAACTACAGCTACAGGTTGCAATATTATGCAAAAAATGCATAGAAAAACAAAAAGAAATCATAATATTTTCTGTTCATAATTTCTTTGTATGACAGTCCAGCCAAAAATGGTCAATTTGTTTCATTATCACAAATAAAACAATCGACTCCAAACACAGCTGTGTAACATGCTTACAAAATCTTTAACACATTTTTAATAATATTTGAACGAAGAGTGTAAATTTTCCTAGTCCAGACATTATTTTTGGTCACATGACCTAGGGAGCGGATTGATTTTTTTTTTTTTTACATAAAAAGAACATCATAACTGTGTGTTTGGGACATGGCTTTAATGCTGAGACTTTTGTTTTTTTAATCAGGCTCTCAAAAATTATATAAAAATTTGGATTTAGATTTATCGGCCAATATATCGGTTATCGGCTTTCAAATATAAAGAATTATCGGTTATCAGTATCGGCAAAATTGTCACATCGGTGCATCCCTGAAAAAAGGCAAACTACAGCTACAGGTTGCAATATTATGCAAAAAATGCATAGAAAAATAAAAAATAAATCATAATATTTCTTTATATGACAGTCCAGCCAAAAATTTTCAATTTGTTTCATTATCACAAATAAAACAATCGACTCCAAACACAGCTGTGTAACATGCTTACAAAATCTTGAACACATTTTTAATAATATTTGAATAAAGGGTGTTTAGCATTACTTTTGGCCACTACTGAACATGGCCTAGGGAGCGGATTGAGACGCATTGAGATGAATGGGAATGCTAACGGAAAGCTCCAACTCATGAGTGGCGTTGCAGCCGAATGCAGCAAAATCTCAAGTTTCCCACTGGTAATTATGGTATTTTGGTGGCGCTCATGTGCACTCGCAAATACAATAATTCCGATATGACTTAAAGGCAGCGAGAGACAAAGAGAGCGGGTGAGCGAGACAACAGAAGGGGGGTCTGTAGTGCGGAACAATGGTCCATTATGCAGCGGCAGAAAATGATCACCTCTGCGCGGGGACGAGGGGGCACCTGTCACGCCAGCAGCTGATGGCTCCATCAGCGCCACTGGGACCTGCCTGGGCTTCTCAGCTCAGCTTGGCCTTCATCTGTGTGTGTGTGTGTGTGTGTGTGTGTGTGTGTGTGTGTGTGTGTGTGTGTGTGTGTGTGTGTGTGTGTGTGTGACAGCCCCACCGCTGGGCCCACCTCCCTACTTATTATCTGGGATGATGGCTGGTGGAAAAGAGCTCCACCCCCTCCATCTCTCACTGCCTCAGAAGCACCACGTTTTATTTCCAAACGCGTGCACTTTGCCTCTCATTTCCGTCTGACATCACGAACTCCTGTTATAGTTTAGCCAGTCATTACCGTATGGCTTATTATGGAAATGTCACCGTGTTTATAACTGTATTCTCCGGCCACAACAGTCGGGAACGCCGCTCTCTCTCAGAGGAACGGATGATAGACACTTGAAACGCAAAGCCATGACAACTGGTAGACTTTGCACAGATGACACAAAGAAAAACAGACAGCCGACACAGGGGTGGAGGGATGTAATTCTGCTCCGATGTAAATCTTTCCGGTTTCCAAGAGCTCATCCTGATGAGATGAGAAGAGCTCATTGCAGAATGTGTGCAAGAAACACCTGCGTGTGTGCTAATGATCTCTGATTTTCCATTACAAACATCTAAAAACTCTTACATCAAGATGCATTTACTTTTTTTAAAGCATAAACTAAAGGTACGTTCACATGACAACGATGTACTAAAAATGGAAACGTTTTTATCGCGATAACAATATCAAAACGATCCCGTTCACACTCATAACAATGACTCTGAAGTAAATACTACAGTTCTCAATTCAAGCATGTAGAAATTAAAGTGTAAATATCTGACACTGGTGTTCCCATCATGCACTGGGGCATGAATTATTAATAAGGTTGATTTTGTCCAGCTGTATTTGCACTGTTTTATCATTGATTTTGTTGTTAGGTTTAGTAACTTGTGATTTTGTGACATCTGGAGTTCATTTTCAACACAAAATGACACATTTGAATGTTTGGGTGGATACCGCGTTTACTTATATTATAGTTACACGATATCTATTGCATTATTTACTGAGATATTTCTAAGCATACATTTTAAAAGCATGATTTAATTCAATGTTATATTATTTGAGTAAAAAGTCAAACTAATAAGTAACTTAGTTGAGTGGATTTTACTTCATGCTATATGTGAAATTAAATGTATTTAAAGGGGTGGTAAAACACATTCTTTCGAAGGCTTGATTGTGTTTGTGGGGTGCACTGTAACGTGTTCATGCTTCGTTTTTAAAAAATTTCATTATTTTTCATATATTTTACCTTTATTCTACACTGCTCTGTAAAAACGGTCTGATGGTTTCCGGGTTGTATGAAGCCGGTCCCTCAAAAATACGCAATGGGCTCAGATTGGTTAGCTGGCCCAGTGTGTTGTGATTGGCTAACCGCCTAGTGCACGTTTGTCGGAAACGTCCCGCCCCTTCCCTTCACCGGTAGCCTGTGCTTTGGGTAGTACAATGGCGTCAATAAAACCATACCAATTTGAGCCCGAATCAGACCCAGACAATTTTAGTGAAGATGATCGAGCAGAACCTGTTCAGTCCTCAAGAGTAAAGACTGCGGATCTATAGTGATCGCTACTGAATGGCACCGTTACTTTTGTATTTTTAGAACGATTATAGCCAAATATCTGTCGCATGAACGAACACTAAACATTGGCTTTACTATAGTATCCAAATCAAACACAGAACCATGTTTAGCATGCCTGTAGATAAACAATACATAAAAGCTCTAATCAAAGAATAATTTACACTAATGCCAAGTTCGCTGTTGAGATTTAAAAAAGTTTGTAACGTGAGGTGTTTGTTGGATAAAGTTAAGTATGAATGAGCATTTAACAAACTGGTTTGCAGAGCCAAATGAGCGTTGTCATCTGTACTTCCTTGCTACAACATACAATTAACAATACGAACTATTACAGGAAAACACATCGACGAAAAATAAATCATACTTACAGGTTGTGGCCCGTAAACAGCTTCTGTTTTTAAATCCATCTTTCAGGACAAGCCGTTGTGCGAATCCTTCATTGAACTCGTGAAGATTGTGGAAGCTTTCCTCCGTGAGATGTGCAGCGGGAGCCGCGCGCGCCCGTTGTGCATTCACACTGTTTGTCTCGCGCAGCTGAACCGCGGCTCGTGTATTGCAAATACAGATGAATATTTTCCATTATGTCACATTTTCCGGTCTTCTCCTCTGACCCCTGTCTGTCTCGTGCTTTGATTTATGATGGGCAGCATATATCTGCTGCAAATGCGACCTGTTCCCCTCTGTCTCATACACACATGCATATAACATGATGTTGTATGTTAAACGCACTGCAACACACCCCCGTCCTTAGGAAGGCTGAACAAAGTGGACCTGCAATCCGGATGAAAATAACAGCGTTTCGTCGGCATTGGCAACAACACTCCAGCCTAATAACTAGCCTACCACAACAACTATTCCCCACGGCGATACACAATGGCCTCGCCCCCCTTATTTCATATTCAAGGAGGAGGGGTTTATGTAAATATTGGGGCTGGTGATGTCAGAGACCCTGGAGGAATGTCTGTAGTCCCTAGCGGCCGTTTGCTGTAGTCCTTAGAAATTGATTTCTTTAAAAGCAAATATCTCCCTTTGCTTTAAACTTTGAACATTGTAACTTTGCAGATGTTGTTTATGCTCAAACAGCATCATTACACACTAGCTGAAGTTAGAAAAGTAATTTTTACTTAATTTCTTTATGAATGTTAAGTTCAGTAGTAAGTAGATTTTACTTGATGATAATGTGTAAGTTGTACAGAGCAGTGACAGTAAAATGTGCTTTAAATGAGGATTTTATCAAGCAAATCCTAAATCCTAAAGTTATTTTTTGGTAGTGGCTATTTGCACTAAATGAAAATAACATTTTCTTAGCGATAGATGATATATACACTAAGTGCAAATATCTGTAGATGTTATTTACTAAGTGAAAATAGTGGTATATTCTTTTTACACCATGCAAAAGCAAATGATATGCTATTTATACTTTATTTTGACAGATGCATACTATTTGCACCTCAGTATTGTTGTACATTAACAGGATACGATAATAACATGGAGTGTAAATGATTATATTTATCAAAATTATTAAATGGATGCCGCCTTAATGGGACAATAAAAGCCCTCCCTACACCGACCCCTAACCCAATCAGGGCTGTACGGCTGTAACTTTTTTTGCCCATAGCACATAGCTTGAAAGTTTTGTAGCACTGCCCACAAAATTGTAGCACATGTATAAAACGTCTGTTACCATGTCTGAAAAATGCAAAAAAAGGTGCTATACAATACAAATATTTAAGAATAAAAAGAATAATAATAATTATTATTATTATATTTTACAGAAAACATAAATCATTAGAAAGGTCTAAGGTTTTATAATAAAATATTAAATTATGATCAAAAAATGTGTGACTAATGTCTTAATTTTTGTTTTATTTTATCTTATGTATTCACTGAGAAAAAAGTACTGTACACGTCTCTACACCGCAAATCTATCACTGTACTACAGAATATTATAAAATAATATAATTTCTGCCTCATTCTGTGATGTGAAGCCTGTCAGATTACAAAAGTAGGTTATTTCAAACACTCGATTAAATGTTCTCTTTTGTTGGACAAAGCTTCTCGTCGCATGAAGTTCATTTGTTGCCCTGATTGCACGCATATGCGTGAATACACTCGTATCCAAGGTAAATCATCAACACCATCATCCCTTACATGTGTTTTATTGAACAAAATACATTGTAATATGCTAAAACACATATGCAGGTTACGTTTCTTCCTGAACAAATGCGCACCCGAGTCCGTGTTGCTTTCACATTCACGTGAATCGCGGGACAGTTCGAGTGCCACCTCCTTCAGAGTCTCGGGTCCGGTGCGCACAGAGCCATTGACAGCTTTTACATTAGCAATTTTTCATGCAAACCGTGCCGCTTTTCGAACTAAAATGCCAATGACTCCATCTCACAGTGCATGCAGAGATAGAGCAGCATTTATTGTGAACCGATCGATCAGCCCTGAACAGTGCTGCGCTTCATCTGCACATATATTTATTTATTTAAAAATTGAAGTGATTTTCATAATTTCACAAAGACAAATCTCGATTTTGGTTTAATTTCAGTCAATCGTGCAGCCCTAGATTAACCTCACACGAGCACAAAACAAATCCTCCCTTCACTCAAACGAGCTCTGTCTCACATGCTAAACTGTATCGCACGCGTGCTACTGGGGTAAATATATTCATCGCACAGACCGATGTTTTTGTAGCACGTGCGACATATATGTCAAACATTTCGTTAGGCACTTTATTTCCACTTTTAGAACATTTTCTTCATTTTTATTGAAAGTAAATGCCTTTCTGATGTGATATGTGACGGGAAAAGAGAGAAGAGCGAGCTCTGCAAAAGGAGGATTCAAACCCGGGTTGATCGCGTCAAAACCAAGATCCTTAAGCCTTACTGTGTGTTCACACCAGACGCGACTTGCGCGAATAAATCGCGCTATTTGCGACGCTTGAACATTGAGTTTACTCGCTTTATTTGACGTGACATTCGCTTCACAACAGACGTGAATCCGTGTCATGGGAGCAGGGGCGTAGCACCAAATTTTGGGCCCTGGGTACAAACCATCTTGCTGGGCCCCCGTACCAAATACCATATACCAATGGGGTATTGCATTTTTATCATAAAAACACTTAAAATGTAAACAAAATAAGCCACATTCTGATTAATATATTTTTGTTTTATTGTCAAAAGTACTACTACTTACTAGGGGTATAACGGTACACAAAACTGACGGTTCGGTACGTACCTCGGTTTTGAAGTCACGGTTCGGTATGAGTTCGGTTCAGCAGTTTTAAAAAATGGCTTTTTATTTATTTTTTATTAAACAGTGGTTTACTGAAAAAATTGTGTCTGTCCTTAAATTAATTCAATTATAACTAAAAGTTTCTTAAAGATAATGCTGTAAACTATATAGGGAGCCCTTATTTGCACATTAATACTATAATATTAAAGGTTAACAGCAGAGCCCAAACTATGAGCCTATATTCAGCTGATATTCATGTTTAGATAAGCAACACTCAAATAACACATTGTGTGCGAACAACTTCACATAAGGCTAGTTTTTGCATTAACTCCTAAATCTAATTATAAAATTATGTTTTTTTCTCCAATTCGTTGTTGAAATATAATCTTAGTGACTGTCATTTTCATGACAGATTTATCTAAAATAGCATTAAATAATCAAGACATCACTAACAGGTTAAGTAGAATTAATATATATATATATATATATATATATATATATATATATATATATATATATATATATATATATATATATATATATATATATATATATATATATATATATATATATATATAGGCTAATATAGTGCATATATTTAGTGAAAGAGTTGATTGTTGATTTCTCTAGTGAATTAACAGCTGTGGACACTGAAGGACTACAGACTCAGAGGTAAATGATACTGCGTGACATTGTTTACAAGCTGTTTGTACCTTAAGATAGTAATTCATGTTTATTCTTCTGGAAGAGATGATCGCGTTCACTCGCGCCGCGGCCGCTTGAATTGACGCGCCTATACAGTGATCAGTCACGTCACATTAAAGAGCGTTAAAACGGCATTTATCGTTTGAATTTCGTGATAAAATGGACTGAATACTTAATATGTTCGAGTGGGAACTAGGATTGAAGTGTGTCCCGTAAAATAAAATAAGTAATTTTCAATCATTAAGATGTGCATTAAACTGAGAACAATCCTGTACTTAATGTAAGGGCGTGCGCAAGCTAATTTGCATAATGCGGTAACGATCTGTGTTTTCGTTGGTGTTAGATTTTGACAATGGAGGGAAATATACAGTGTTTTCATGTAAACTTCTGACTCTGGGGAGAACTGCAGCAGAAGAGGAGACAACGGAGAAACGGAGACAAGGCAAACGGAGCCAAATATTGCATTTATTTCACTTCAGCTGATAAAGTATGCAAACACAGCGCGAGCGTCACTGCAGGAAGCAGAAAGTGTCCGACTTCACGTCTCCGTTTGCCGCTCCTCTCCGCCTGCACGCGGCTACTCTCGCCGATCAGTTGCATCCAGCCACAGCCGATGTCGAACACACCTGTTAACTGATTCACCGCAGGTCCGCAGCAGAAGCACCTGACCTGCGGGTCGTACCATTTACATTGATTCGAGAGGGGTGGTGGGGCCCTGCACAGCATGAAAATGACTTTTTTTTAAACCAAACCAGTGCCTAACTACAAGTTTAGTTTTGCACAGGAACTTTTTTATATGTACATAAATGCTATACAAATGTTAGTGCATGTATATGTATGTATAGAAAACTGACTTCTAAGGGCCCTCCCTCTGCCTCGGGCCCTGGGTACTCGGTACCCTTTACCCCCCCAGTCCGACGCCCCTGATGCGAGGGGCTTCTGCCAGCCGGCTCGTCTCGTTGTGAAATGGCTGACATGGATTGTTTTAAAATACGGTGAATTTATACTTTATAGTTTATATACTAATACTTTAGCTAGCTTGTAGTCTCAATATGTATATTTATAGAGCTCAAATTGAGCAAAGAGCACTTTTTACAACTTACCAGACTGTCCGACCTCCTCACTCCCTTTCTTCCAAGCAAGATCCTAATATATGATAATTAATAAGAACACAGTAGTGTCCAAAAGTGATGGAAAATTGACATCTTTAGTCAAATATTATTAAAAATTAGTACGATTTTGTAAGCATATTGCGCAGTCGTGCTTGTTCTATTTGTGATGATAATGCAATGAAACATGACCAATTGTGTGACATAATTTTTGTCCAGGCTAT
>CM042259.1:45467914-45507914 GCA_023566225.1 Romanogobio albipinnatus | reverse complement strand
CCTTGCCACTGTTGCCTCTGGCTTGGCTTGCTCAGTTGGGGACACTACATTTTTCAACTAAATATCCAAATAAATCTAATTATTAAACTAAATTAACCATATAAACTAAATTACTGATCTAAAGCCCACATTGTCACTGTATGATAATTGAAATGAACTGATGACATCACCGTTTTTCTCCGGAATGGCTATACGGCTGTGGACACAGGGTTTCCAACCAAAAATTATTGATTAAATGCAAAAAAAACAAAGTTACAAATTAAATAACTTGAAAAACTGACTGAAAATAAAGTCAGGTCTAGGCTCATGACAATAGTAAACTAAAGCAACTCAAAACTAACAACAATAATCAATCAAACAAAGGAAACATGGCCTCCCCAAATGACACACATGGGGAACTTATATACACACAGGACTAGTCCATTAGACATACACAGGGAACACCACAAATATCACTTAGCACAATTACAATAAATAAAGTAATTAACTTCAGAAATAAGAAATGGGCCATAAACGAAATAATGTACCCAAATAATTAGTCAACAAAATATAAATAGAATTATAATAAAAAACAAACATACAGTCAATCATACACCCCCCAGCTAATTAGCAACATGGATTAGCCCACCTGAACAAAATGGCAGCAACTGACGCCAACCGGTCCTTTATTGGAATGGACCTCCACCGGAGCGCAGTGTCCCAGACAGCGCCAAACCTCCGCTCTTCCCACTTAAGCAACTTAAACTTAAAAGAAATAACCGTTAACACAATATACCACTAATAACTAGAAAGTGTGCACCCAACCTAGTCATGTATGGTAAAAGTGTAAATTATAAATAAAGTGGGTAAAATGAACCAAATCTGTGTGTGTCTTTCTTATGAAATATATAGGATGATCTGCAACTAAATATTTAATTATAAAATGTAATAAAGAACAACCAAAATAACATGTAAACAAACAAAAGGGGAAAAGGCATGTCAGTGTGTGGTTTAGTTACCGCCTTGCTGTGTGGCCACGTTGTCAGCCATCACAGGCTGTATGCTGCATTATTTTCCTGTTTAACACTGTAAAGCTGCTTTGAAACAATCTGCATTGTTAAAAGCGCTGAATAAAGTGGACTTGACTTGAATAAGACGTGAAGCTTCAGCAGGAAGAATGGGTCAATTTTGGGACCCTGACACTCATTTAGTCACTGTTAAGTCAAATATCCAAATGTCAGTTTTATATATTATATTTCCTGTCGCTGATTACGTTCCCCTCCAGTGGGTGTAGTTCTCAGTGTCGCGCTCTGTCTCAATGCCTGTATCCACTTTTGTGTCCTTAAAGGACAACTCCGGTGAAAAATGAACCTAGGGGTAATTAACACATGGTTACCGAGTAGATCGTTCTCTGGGATGCGTTTTCATGAAAATCGAATGTAAAGGGTTTTATCTCTAAAACAGATTAGCTTATAACGCTAGTATATGGGGCATAGAATAAGTCAAATTAAATCGCTAGTTAATACCACTAACAAGGCTCAAAATAGCCTCACACTAACACGGTGGCATAATGAGGGTCCCTACATGCAAACCCAAGCATTGAGAACTTTGTAAGTGTACAAACCGTTTAATAAAGACAGTGCATTATGCGTATACAGACAGGAGCCATCTTGGAAAACAGTCTCGACAAGTCGAGCCACGGTTGAATAATCCGCCATCTCTTTAGTGTGTATCTTTTGGAAGCACTAGTCTCTGTTGTGTTCAGTTTTTAAAAAAGTATTTTTATTTATTTATTTTCTCTGTTGCGTTCAGTGCTTTCTTCCGGAAACAACGGACCATATGAGATTCCAAGTCACAGTTCATCACTTAGCACAGCGCTCGTGGCTCAACTTGTCGAGACTGTTTTCCAAGATGGCTCCTGTCTGTATACGCATAATGCACTGTCTTTATTAAACTGTTTGTACACTTACAAAGTTCTCAATGCTTGGGTTTGCATGTAGGGACCCTCATTATGCTACCGTGTTAGTGTGAGGCTATTTTGAGCCTTGTTAGTGGTATTAACTAGCGATTTAATTTGACTTATTCTATGCCCCATATACTAGCTGTTTTTAGAGATAAAACTCTTTACATTCGATTTTCATGAAAACGCATCCCAGAGAACGATCTACTCGGTAACCATGTGTTAAATACCCCTAGGTTCATTTTTCACCAGAGTTGTCCTTTAAACATTTGTTTTTTGGGTCGACAGCTTATAAACTTCTGTATTTTTTAGCTTGTTTGCTGTACACCTTGTCACATGTCAGCTTTTAGACATTGTTCTTTTTTTTTGCTTGCAACAAAATGTATTTCTTCCAAATATACTGCTACTTTTACATGACAGTAAAAGGCAAAAGATGCCAGACGGCACTAACAAATCAATCTTTAACCGAGTGAATTCTGAATTTGTCATTTCAAAAGTGTCTGAATTATGCAGTGACATACAGCAGGTGGTTCAACTATATTCCAGGAACTTCTATAAGCCTTTCAGACACACCGAAGCACAGTTAGTTAAAGGTCAACTAAACAGAGCTTCATTTCAACAAGCCAGATCTGCTTTATTCTGGATAGTGTATAATATATAATAGGGTATAATAACTTCTACACACATCAGTGAGAGAATGGGCCGCTCTCAGGAGCTCAGAGAACTCAAGCTCTAGACCTGCAGACGCTTCTACACACATCAGTGAGAGAATGGGCCGCTCTCAGGAGCTCAGAGAACTCAAGCGTGGGGCCGTGATCGCTGGACACCTGTGCAATAAGTCCATTCGGGACATTTCCTCACTACTAAATATTCCACGCTCAACTGTTAGTGGTGTTATAACAAAGTGGAAGCGATTGCGAACAACAGCAACTCAGCCACGAAGTGAAATCACAGAGCGGGGTCAGCGCATGCTGAGGGTCACAGAAGTCGCCAACTTTCTGCAGAGTCAATAGACCTCCAAACTTCTGTGTCCTTCAGATGAGCTCAAGAACAGTGTGTAGAGCTTCATGGAATGGGTTTCCATTGACGAGCAGCTCATCCAAGCCTTCCATCACCAAGTGTGGGATGTAGTGGGGTAAAGCGCGCCGCCACTGGACTCAGTGGAAACGTGTTCTCTGAGTGACCAATCACGCTTCTCTGTCTGACAATCCCATGGACGAGTCTGGGTTTGGCGGTTGCCAGGAGAACGGGACTTGCCTAACTGCATTGTGCCAAGTGTAAAGTTTGGTGGAGGGGGGATTATGGGGTGGGGTTGTTTTTCAGGGGTTGGGCTTGGCCCCTTAGTTCCAGTGAAAGGAACTCTTAATGCTTCACCAAGACATTTTGGACAATTTCATGCTCCCAACTATGTGGGAACAGTTTGTGGACAGCCCCTTCCTGTCCCAGCATGACTGACCAGTGCACAAAGCGTCGCTCCATAAAGACATGGATGAGCGAGTTTGGTGTGGAGGAACTGGACTGGCCTGCACAGAGTCCTGACCTCAACCTGATAGAACACCTTTGGGATGAATTAGAGCGGAGACTGAGAGCCAGGCCTTCTCGTCCAACATCAGCGGCTGACCTCACAAATGCGCTTCTAGAAGAATCCCCATAAACACACTCCTAAACCTTGAGGAAAGCCTTCCCAGAAGAGCTGAAGCTGTTAGAGCTGCAAAGGGTGGGCCGACTCCATATTAAACCCTACGGATTAAGAATGGGATGCCATTAAAGTTCATGTGCATGTGAAGGCGGGCGTCCCAAAACTTTTGGCAGTATAGTGTAAATAATGGCAGTGCTTATATTTTGCGGGTGTTTATGTTTAACTGCCTCCTCTCCTAATGGTATTATTTGTTTTTTGTGTTGAGCACATCAGCGTTTAAACCTCACATTATTTACTGTGATGTCATTCCAAGATGCAATTAAAAGGAAACATTAAAGAAGAGAGCAGAAACGAATATTAGAAGATCACTCATACCCATAATTACCTGCTCTGTCAAGGTATTTTGGAATTTCACTGATCACGGACATTAATTATATCTCCTTTAAATACAATAAAAAGTAATGGGGGCCCTCTGGTAAAATGCTCCTGAATTCACAATGCCTAAATGAAGTTATCAGTTTTATTAATGGTCTCAATTCTTCTTCATCTATTATGAATCTTACAAGAGATCTATTTTACTGAGTGGTCAGGTTGCCGGAGAACGGTCCGACGTTATCGAGGGCAATTTCTAAATTAAATTGAGAGCTGGTCTTTTTTCGTGTGAAAATGAGCACGATACTTTAATCAGGAACGTCGTGAGGAAGCGGCCCTTGTTAGGTAGCGTAATAGATGGGGCCCATTCATCACCGGAAAGTGTCTATGTAAAGAACGGCGCCGGGGCTCGGGACTGACGGTATTAATTACTATTCAATTATAAAACCCTGGCCCATAAATAAAAATAAAAGGGGGTATTCATGAGGCATTTATAGAAATCCACTTGGGATGTGAGGGAAGGGCATTTTTGTGAGATATATAAATCAGAGAGTGTGTGGCGAGTCTCTCTGGAGTTACAGAACGTGGCTTTACGGAGGAGAAACTACACAAGAGAAAGAGAGAGAGAGAGAGACAAGCTGGGATCTCATTTTAATACCAACTTCAGTGAAGACTTCTGTCAGTAAAAGTTGACTGATTTTACGCTCTTCTTAGCAAATGCTGCCTTTCAAGATGTCTTTCTACGTCTGAACTGCATATATCAATCTTGGAAAGTCAATTTCAGGATGCATAGCAATGATCCAAGATGGTGAATTGTGAATAGACTTGTATTTCATTCAATAATGCTAAAAAATAGTCCCATCTAATGAAAAATGTGCTATTTCATTCATATGTTTTACATGCGTTCATCAGCAGTTAATGTGTTAAGCATTATATAATATTTTACACACATATATATCAGGGCTCGACATTAAGCCTTTTCAAATCTGTCATTCACTTGTCCGAGTAAAAAAAAAGAAGCAATTTTCTCAGCAGTGTTCGATCAGCTTTGACATATTTAAATCTGCATATTTGTTATATTTTTACCTTTTATAAAGGGCATTTTTTCCCCATATCTTATAAATATAGGATATGCTTCAGCTTTCATATTTTATTCTTAAAGGGGTGGTAAACCACGATTTCACTTTTCTAACTTTAGCTAGTGTGTAATGTTGCTGTTTGAGCATAAACAACATCTGCAAAGTTACAACGTTCAAAGTTTAAAGCAAAGGGAGATATTTGCTTTTAAAGAAATCAATTTCTAAGGACTACAGCAAACGGCCGCTAGGGACTACAGACATTCCTCCAGGGTCTCTGACATCACCAGCCCCAATATTTACATAAACCCCTCTTAAGGGGGGCGAGGTCATTGTGTATCGCCGTGGGGAATAGTTGTTGTGGTAGGCTAGTTAGTAGGCTGGAGTGTTGTTGCCAATGCCGACGAAACGCTGTTATTTTCATCCTGATTGCAGGTCCACTTTGTTCAGCCTTCCTAAGGACGGGGGTGTGTTGCAGTGCGTTTAACATACAACATCATGTTATATGCATGTGTGTATGAGACAGAGGGGAACAGGTCGCATTTGCAGCAGATATATGCTGCCCATCATAAATCAAAGCACGAGACAGACAGGGGTCGGAGGAGAAGACCGGAAAATGTGACATAATGAACAATATTCGTCTGTATTTGCAATACACGAGCCGCGGTTCAGCTGCGCGAGACAAACAGTGTGAATGCACAACGGGCGCGCGCGGCTCCCACTGCACATCTCACGGAGGGAAGCTTCCACAATCTTCACGAGTTCAATGCAGGATTCGCACAACGGCTTGTCCTGAAAGATGGATTTAAAAACAGAAGCTGTTTACGGGCCACAACCTGTAAGTCTGATTTATTTTTCGTCGATGTGTTTTCCTGTAATAGTTCGTATTGTTAATTGTACGTTGTAGCAAGGAAGTACAGATGACAACGCTCATTTGGCTCTGCAAACCAGTTTGTTAAATGCTCATTCATACTTAATGTTATCCGACAAACACCTAACGCTACAAACTTTTGATTTGGATACTAGTAAAGCCAATGTTTAGTGTTCGTTTTGGGTTAATAGTTCTTGCGACAGATATTTGGCAAATCGTTCTAAAAATACAAAAGTAACGGTGCCATTCAGTAGCGATCACTATAGATCCGCAGTCTTTACTCTTGAGGACTGAACAGGTTCTGCTCGATCATCTTCACTAAAATTGTCTGCGTCTGATTCAGGCTCAAATTGGTATGGTTTTATTGACGCCATTGTACTACCCAAAGCACAGGCTACCGGTGAAGGTAAGGGGTGTGACGTTTCCGACAAACGTGCACTAGGCGGTTAGCCAATCACAACACACTGGGCCAGCTAACCAATCTGAGCCCATTGCGTATTTTTGAGGGACCGGCTTCATACAACCCGGAAACCATCAGACCGTTTTTACAAGGAGGGACAGAGCAGTGTAGAATAAAGGTCAAATATATGAAAAATAATGCAATTTTTTAAAAACGAAGCATGAACACATGTTACAGTGCACCCCACAAACACAATCAAGCCTTCGAAAGAATGTGTTTTACCACCCCTTTAAATTGGATCTATACATTAAAGAAAAATAAGTCACTTTAAGGCTGTTACCAATCAAATTAAATAATTTACACTGAAAAATTACAACTGCATTAAATAATAGTCACTCCCGGATAACAGAAAATGGGGCAGGACATGGGCGGAGCTGAACTTTAAGAACTTTAAGGCTTTATATAATGTAAACGAATGAGTTTAAACATTCACCCCCCTCACAGTCGTCATGAAGGGCAAAATTAGCCGTATAGACCAAAACCACAATGTGTCCCAGACTGTGAACATGTGTTCTTCTGCTGTAAAGTTGGGCATTTTAACATGAGCTCAATGAGATTCTGCTCCTTCTGGAGTCTGTCTCTAGTGGCCAGTCCATGAACTGCAGTTTAAGTCACTTCAGTATCGGCTTCAAGAGAAACTGCGGGAGGAGCCGCTTGGTTTCAACATGAAACTAAACCACCAGTAGGTGGCAGCATGTGAGTCATAATGAGTGAGTCATTGAGTCATTCGTTCAAAAGATTTGTTCAACCGGCTGATTCATTCAAGAATGAGGCAGTCGTTTACGAACAGGTCATTGAATCTTTGATTCAACCGATTCATTCAAACACTGAATCATTCAGTAACACACACTGTTGCTGTGAGATGCGTTATGGTTCTGCTGTGATCTTTGTTTAGAACTATTTTCGCTGCTGAAATAGAACAAAATCAGTCAATATTGCATCTAAAATGTAGCCTAAGTGACTTAAAGTTGATGAATTGTTTATGGAACTGTCATATGAAATCCGTGTCATTTTCAGTCGTGATGGAATTCAGGAAAACAGCACTCTTGGTCTTGTGATGTTGTTTAACTGTATCATATGTTATAAATATAAAAACTTCACATTTTGAATGTTTACCGCAGTTTATTAACTGAGTTTCTTGTATTTTGGTGATTCCCTGGTTATTTTTTGTTATTGATGTTTTAATCAGGCTCTTGTCCGGTCGGGCAAGAAAAATTCTCTTTCACTTGCCCCTTCAAAAAAATCCACTTGTCCCGGACAAGTTAGTGGCCAGAAGTGATGTCCGGATGGGATATTTGTTTTTATTGACCCTACAAACTCGATTAAACCATCAAATTATGAGAAAAAAGTAAAAAAAAAAAGTTAAAAAAAAAAAGTAAAAAAAAAATAAAAATAATAATTATATATATATATATATTGACTATAATATAATCGGTTATTAAAATTTTGTTGGTTCTCTTTTGTTGTTGCTTGTTCATAAAATTATGTTGCACAATTTGTCATGTTTCACTGCAATATTATCACAAATACAACAATTGACTCAAAGCTTTCACTCAAATATGAACGCAGTTGTGCTTTGAGACATTTGAGACCAGTATGGAAATTCTTGCATATTTTCATAACAATGTCAAAACAAAGAGTCCAAATGAATGTCAACCATCTGCTCTATACATCTTATGAACATGCAAAAGATGATGTGTTCTCAAATTAATTTTAGAAATTCTTTAAAGGGTTAGTTCACCCGAAAATGGAAATTAGCCCATGATTTACTCTCCCTCAGAACATAGGTGTATATGACAATTTCAGACTTTCAGACGATTACAATCAGAGTTATATTAAAAATGTCCTGGCTCTTCCAAACTTTAATGGCAGTGAATGACTGTTTGTGTTTTGAAGTCCATAAAAGTGCATCTATCCATCATAAAAGTGCATCTATCCATTATAAAAGTGCATCTATCCATTATAAAAGTGCATCCATCTATCATAAAAGTGCATCCATCCATCATAAAAGTGCATCTATCCATCATAAAAGTGCATCCATCCATCATAAAAGTGCATCTATCCATCATAAAAGTGCATCTATCCATTATAAAAGTGCATCCATCCATCATAAAAGTGCATCCATCCATCATAAAAGTGCATCTATCCATCATAAAAGTGCATCCATCCATCATAAAAGTGCATCTATCCATTATAAAAGTGCATCCATCCATCATAAAAGTGCATCCATCCATCATAAAAGTGCATCTATCCATCATAAAAGTGCATCCATCCATCCATCCATCCATCATAAAAGTGCATCCATCCATCATAAAAGTGCATCTATCCATTATAAAAGTGCATCCATCCATTATAAAAGTGCATCCATCCATTATAAAAGTGCATCCATCCATCATAAAAGTGCATCTATCCATCATAAAAGTGCATCCATCCATCATAAAAGTGCATCCATCCATCCATCCATCATAAAAGTGCATCCATCCATCATAAAAGTGCATCTATCCATTATAAAAGTGCATCCATCCATCATAAAAGTGCATCAGTCCATCATAAAAGTGCATCTATCCATCATAAAAGTGCATCCATCCATCATAAAAGTGCATCCATCCATCCATCCATCATAAAAGTGCATCCATCCATCATAAAAGTGCATCCATCCATCATAAAAGTGAATCTATCCATCATAAAAGTGCATCCATCCATCATAAAAGTGCATCTCCACCCCATCTCCTCACCGACATCACCATATATGGAGCTTACAACGCCTAGTTTTACTATGCATAACCTCATCTGCATATAATTTCCATACATATTCCCATCCACGTGACACCATATTTAACACTGTCAAAGGTACAAGACATTGAAAAATATCAGATACGGAATGCCATTTGTGCCGTACACAGTACATTGCTGAAAATCATCCTTTTTATGTTTTAGAATAAATATATAAAAATATCCATAAAAACTAAATTGTATAAAATACTTCTCAGATACATTTTTTTAGAATAAAGTTGATTCATTCATTTCCATGGGCCAAATGGTATTTTAATTAAAAATATTTAGTTCATTTTAAACAATTCAAATCAAATAAAAATTAATGCAGTTTTGCTGGTAATGTGAACATATCTTAGGATGTATAGGCTATTTTAATAGAAACAGATAGGCCTATTTATGACGTGCAAACCTTAACTTTTCCTTCAAGTTGTATCCTTCAAATACAGTGGCATTTTTCATAATTTTGTGAAGATGTCTTTACACTCATGTCCGTGCAGCTGCGGTTGTACAGTAAGCTATTATCATTGGACCTATTCCAACCTGACAACGGAGCGTTCGACCACCGAATCCTGCAGTGTCTGTAATAGTGTGCATCACTGATCATCGTTTGCGCTAAAACATATTGTCATGAGTTTAGTTTAAAGAGGAATTCTTGGAATTAGCCTATATTTTATCCTTGCTGTCATTAAAACCGTGTCTCACAGGGAAAAATCGAAATCAAAAGTAGCACATCCACATCTAAATTCATATCATTTTTGTTTAAATTCTGAGTAATGACTTTATGGAATTTCAGTGCATATCACCATTAATGAAACAGGAAAATTAATGCAGATGTGTGGCTATATCTAAATGGAAACAGAGTTTAAAATTGTTCTTACTTCATTACTTTTCTCTAGTAAAAGAGTTTGTACGCATGGGTCAGAGTTTGCTAGCCTGGCTCCGCCCTCCTACGTACTTCCGCTCAATTTTCCTTTTCCTTCAGTTCTCCGTCTGGGACCGCGGTATATTCTTAGGTTTTCTCCGAACAAATTTTAACCGGTCCAATCAGCGAACAGAGGGCGTGTCTGAGAGCGATGGCGTTGATGTCGTGCGCTAGTTTGAGTTGTAGTTCAGTAATGGCGGCGGAGAAAGATGCGAGCGAAGCCGTTCATTCCGTTGTGGCACCGAATATCCAGAAGTTAAAGCCGAGCAAGAACAATCTGTGCTGAGTTCTGTTGGTGGCCATGATGTTGTGTCCCGGGAAAAGTCTGATTTTCCAGCACTTGCTGAAGCCCTATTGGGACGGTAATTGTTTCTCGTGCGGTCGGAAGGTATCGTCATCATTTACAGCGGCTAGTCAGTGATTTTATTGCCGTCCGTCTCCCACCACCCGCGTAAAAATCCCCGGCCGAATTACCGACTGCTTTAGACAAACACCAGGTCGTGTGGTCATTTAACTGCTGTCCGAATCCACATCTCTGAGTCTTCAAGAATATATCCCTTCAAAATTCACTGTTTATATCCTTTTTGACCCCTGCAGAGCACCGTACGGCTGCGCTTCGCTGTCATTAGGATGCATTTCTAGTAAGGATGTCACAAGTACCGATACTTAGGTACCAAGTCAGTACTGAAATTATAAAAAATGTGACGAGGCAAGAATAATTGCGTAGGACTCTGGTGTACTCCCAACTACAATACAATTTTGTCCATCATATCGATAGTGATGCAGTGATTCTGAAATGGCCTACTCTATTCATAGCCAGGCAAATTTGATCTACGATGTATCTTGATGTAGACCTATGTGTAACAGAAGAGGCAAAAAAGTGTTTGTTCACAGTATTTGTATTTAGATATTGTGATGTCTTTTTCAAAAACTGACCACTGAGAGGAACCTGTCTTGCAAAGTGCACAGTGCCTGAAAACATACGATTTCTGGACTTCTGGAAATAACAGAAATACATAAATAAACAAATAATGAATGCGAAAAATAAATAAATACACATTTCAGTTCTTAAAGAAGTTCACCCAGCAGCTCAGGCAGCTCTTTGCTATCCGAAATGTGTATTTATTTATTTTATATGTATTTCTGTATGACTGATGATGCTAGACTGTATGATTATGATAGACTTTACAAAGCTCTGCTGCAGAGATTTTGTCATCCTGAGGTGATGTTGCTTCTCGGAAAAAATGAGCTAAGGGAAGACTTTATCCTACCTGGGGCTCGTCGGTTACTTTTATGATTTTCCGTGCTGTCATGTCAGTCAATGGCAGTTTTCCCTTGACTACTCACGTCCACTTCACAGCGACACAGTGTGCTTTTTGATTTAAATTCGTGCTCTTTTGTCCATTCCGGATAAACGAGGTCTGAGCGTCTGACATTAAGGTATGATGTGACATAGCCAGCACATCGTGGAGGCTTGTTTACGTTTTTAACCAATGATAAATCAGATATTTATTTGACACTGCTTTCAGCCGATCATTTGTTTAACCAGAGATCTTACGACATTAGATGCTGTGCAGTGCTGCATCCCAATAAAGATTCTAGGTTTTATAGGCCGATTCAGCGCAACTCTAGCCTGACGTCGTCATACTCAACTCTAGTCAGAATATGAGTCTGATACTGCTCCGTTGGGCTGTGATTATGGGGTGTGTTTCAACCGAACCAGGAAAGAACAACGACCAATCAATCTACAACCAATCAGAGCAACGGAGCGACGCATAACGTTAGTTGTCAAATGTCAACAGAACTCAACTGCACTGTGTTGCCAAGTCCGCGGGTTAAAGCAACCCCAATTATATGATATACAGACCCAGGAATGCGAAATTTAGCAGCCGTGCCAAAATAACACATATTTTACCCCCCAAATTAAATTTTTCCCGGAGAACCCCCCCACCCGGAAAGCTATTGGGCGGGTTTTGTTGTAAAAACTTGGCAACCCTGTCTGCACGCACGCTGGAAAAAGTAATGTTAGAAGAAAAGGATGAGTGTAAACGATCTTTGCCGGTGTTGTAAAAAAAGAATGTAAGGATACACAGAGTACTTACCAACACCATCATCATTTCTGAGAGAAATAGTAAAGGTGAAGGCATATACGAAGTTCTCCGTTTAAGATTAGAACAAATTCAACCCAAGCGTCTTTGATGACGTGGATGATTACGTCACTGTTTATCATCTGTCCATCATCGTCTAAAGCCCGCCCTGACAATTTCATTGGTCCGAACAGTTTCTGTTCGGGCATAATTACTTCTCTATGGATCAAGTCCAGACCGAACTGCCCGAGTTAAATTGTTGTGGGCGGGGCTAAGTTCGGCTGGCATCCAGGCTAGCGTAACTCAAAAAAGGAGGACAAATGAGTGTCCGGCTTGAGGCTGCCCGGACGCCGGAGCTTAAAATCCGGACTGTCCAGCCAAAATCCGGACGTATGGCCACCCTAATACTATACAGTAGAGAAGTATTTCATTTCGGACGCAGCTTATATGAGGACACGAACGCATAAACCGTCACTTCATGAGAATTTGCCCTTTCATTTGAGAAAACTGTCATATCATGAACACAGACACTCTTCACGGCAACCTGTCAAAATAAAAGTTCGGTTTAAAATTTTTTTAATTGGAAATATATTAAGCTACTGTTGTCGCCGACTGTAGATTTAGCGCAGTCTCTATGTAATAATAATACGTCTCTACTAATAATAATAATTATGACTAGATGGTTGATTATTTTTCACTTGATCTTTTTTTATGTTTACTTTTAAACAGCATACAGCCTTTAAATGTTGTTTTATTTACTTATAATGATTACCATCATAAATAATAAACTTAGTACATTTAATATATTTTTTTAAATAGTTAAATAAAAAAATAAAAAAACATTTAGCTGTGGTTCCGAAATTGGTACCAAGTACCGTAAAATTTTGATGGTATTTTGATGGTAACATCCCTAATTTCTAGACTTGTATTTCTTTAAATGCTGGCAAGTATTTACAAGAGTAATATTTCATCACCGCTCAAAATCGGGCCGTTATTTACGGCAGCATTTATTCTGATCATACCAAGCATATGACATTTTATTTACAGTATGTTACGGACCACGTGAGTAGCCGTTCCCGATCACAAAACTCTCCACTGTGAATAAATCGCAATCCGAATGCACGAGTTTTAGGTTTTATCACTGAGGTGCACAATCTGCAGTTATTATTACGGACTTCCGTGTGAGAAACAGAGGCGAACGGCGCACGACATACATCACGACCAAACGCCAGCGATTGGTTATGGCAGATCCAGAGCGGCTCTGGGCAGATCCAATAGTTTTAAACTTCAACAGAGTTCCCGCCTTCAAGGAAGTGAACGCTTGTCAATGGAGCGCGGCCAGACTCGCTGTACAGATGAAATGTCCGAGAGTCTGGTAAGACCAGGCTAAGAGTTTGCGTGCAGGTGCACAAATATTCCCATCAAGTTTGTTTTTATAAAACACAACTTGTACATCAGAAGTGGCGTACGCCTCTTTCAGGGCCTGTTTTGTGCGTACGCAACGGTAATAAATGAGGCCCATGGTGAGCAGAAGAGACTTCCCATTTAGTTTTTCCTTCAGAAAATTAAAATGCATGTTTACTGAAAGGATATTATTAATCCAAGTCAGTTAATTGTCCTGCATTATTTCCCTCTTCCTCTGCAGTGACATTTATGAAAACGTTATGGACATCAATTGTTCCTATGAGTGACATTTTCATTTGGCTTTAAAGTCGAGATGTTAGGACGTCACTCGCTTGTCCAGAGACTCAAAAATACGAGGCGACAGTGGCTTGAAATCTTGAGAGCGCAGCTACTTTAGATGAAAGCGTGCGATGGGCCTTTCATCTCCAGAGAAAAGGTCACAAATACCCTGGTGCAATGTATCACATGCTGATAGATGTTTTAGATATGAGAAGAACTTGCAAAGACCTTGTTTAAATCTCCAGGTTAACGGTTCATCTGTGGCGGGATCGTCTTTGAAGCCCGGCGATGGGAACGAGGGCCGATGGCTTCAAACACCAGCAGACAAATCAGCCTGAAAGTTTCCTCAACTCCCAGGGGAGAACGCCAAGGCTAGTTCTGTATCGGAAGGGAAGAAAAAAAGAGTCAAATTTGCCATCCACAGACAAATTCCCCTCATGGGGAGGTTGAGGAGGCTGACATTTTTAGATCGCAGGGTCAATAGTAAAGTTAATGAACTTAAAGGGCACCTTAGATTTTTTTTTTACAGATATGAGCGCTCATTTATCATAAACTCCCCATCCTTACACTTTCTTAAAATGATTTAATGAAGTATATCAATGATTCCCAGATATAGATTTATTTGGCTATTTATGCACCAAATATAGGGGAAAATCTGCATAATTCTGCAGGATAGGGTTTCGAACCGAAAATGTATTATTTCCTTCAGCTGAGACTCTTCAGATACTCACTGTTCATCATGATGGGTTTGAATTGATTGAAATATGATTGGAATCACTTCAAAAGAGGAAAATACAGTTCAGAGCAACATGAACAGCTCAAGTCTGTCATATAGACTACATAACATTATCATCAGAACATCATAATTGTGTGTTTGGGACATGGCTTTAATGATGAGACTTGTGTTTTTTGTAATCCGGCTCTCAAATATTATATAAAAATTGGATTTAGATTTATCGGCCTATATATCGGTTATCGGTTTTCAAATATAAAGAATTATCGGTTGTCATATCGGCCACAAATTTTCATATCAGTGCATCCGTATTTAACTGGACTTAGTAAATGTGAAAAATAGGATACTACAATAATAATGGTATAAAGAAAATGTTAATAGTTCCTATTGTTTTAGAATTGATCCTGTGTTCATTTGATCCTTGATCCTTTTTCATTTGCCTTTATTATTTATGTCATTCATCATAAATTACCTATGCATTATAAAATCATTTTAAGATTTTAAGCACTTTTAGCATAGCTTAGCATAGATCATTGAATCTGATTAGACCGTTAGCATCTCCCTCAAAAAATTACCAAAGAGTTTGGATATTTTTCCTATTTAAAACTTAACTCTTCTGTAGTTACATTGTGTGCTAAGACTGACGGAAAAAGAAAAGTGGTGATTTTCTAGTATAACTATACTCTCATTCCTGCGTAATAACCAAGAGCTGTGAGCCGTCCCATCAGGCGTTGTGTAATATCATTGCGCCACTGCACTCATGGGACGGCTCACAGCTCTTGATTATTAAGCAGGAATGAGAGTATAGTTCCTAGACATATCGGTCTAGAAAATCAAAACTTTTCAATTTCCGCCAGTCACTTTAGAATAATGATCCGTCATTAATAGGTAACTATGCAGGAAGTAATGCAGGACTAATGAGTAGTATACTACATTAACACTTCATCTACTACTATTAACTAATATAGAAACAAGCTTAACTAATCAGTAAGTAATATCAAATTTAGGACTAAGACAGTTCCTTATTAGGTAATCAATAATTACTGAATGGGATTGGCATCACTAAGAACTAATAGGTAACTATGACAAATGATAAAGAATTACTAATGAATTACTAATCACAACATTAACATGTCTGAGATGTGAGAAAGATGTGTCTTTTTTTACTCTCAATGTGGTCAAAAAAATGCATCACTAATTACTCAAGTGTTACCTTCACTACGCAGGAACTACTAGTGATCTGGACCGTTATTTTAAAGTGAAAAGGTTTAAAGTGAGATGGTTTTTCACTTTAAAATAATGGTCCAGATTACTAGTAGTTCTTGAAGATTGTCCTTCTTTACTCTGAATAAAGTCATAAAATGCATCAGCATTTACTCAATTACCTAGTCACTCTTCAAGGACTACTAGTGATCTGGACCAAAACCATCTTTTTCACTTTAAAATAATGGTCCAGATCACTAGTAGTTATTGCATAGTGACTAGGTAACCCTCGAATGACTAGTGATGCATTTTATGAATTTATTCAGAGTAAAAAAGATGATTGATTACGTCTCAGACCCACAATAATATTCTTAATAATTTTTCAGTTAGTTAATAGTTATTAATGAAGCTAATCTCATTCAGTAAGTATTGATTACTTAACAAGGTACTACACTCACCTAAAGGATTATTAGGAACACCTGTTCAAATTTTCTTTATTAATGCAATTATCTAATCAACCAATCACATGGCAGTTGCTTCAATGCATTTAGGGGTGTGGTCCTGGTCAAGACAATCTCCTGAACTCCAAACTGAATGTCAGAATGGGAAAGAAAGGTGATTTAAGCAATTTTGATCGTGGCATGGTTGTTGGTGCCAGACGGGCCGGTCTGAGTATTTCACAATCTGCTCAGTTACTGGGATTTTCACGCACAACCATTTCTAGGGTTTACAACGAATGGTGTGAAAAGGGAAACACATCCAGTATGCGGCAGTCCTGTGGGCCAAAATGCCTTGTTGATGCTAGAGGTCAGAGGAGAATGGGCCGACTGATTCAAGCTGATAGAAGAGCAACTTTGACTGAAATAACCACTCGTTACAACCGAGGTATGCAGCAAAGCATTTGTGAAGCCACAACACGCACAACCTTGAGGCGGATGGGCTACAACAGCAGAAGACCCCACCGGGTACCACTCATCTCCACTACAAATAGGAAAAAGAGGCTACAATTTGCACCAGCTCACCAAAATTGGACAGTTGAAGACTGGAAAAATGTTGCCTGGTCTGATGAGTCTGGATTTCTGTTGAGACATTCAGATGGTAGAGTCAGAATTTGGCGTAAACAGAATGAGAACATGGATCCATCATGCCTTGTTACCACTGTGCAGGCTGGTGGTGGTGGTGTAATGGTGTGGGGGATGTTTTCTTGGCACACTTTAGGCTCCTTAGTGCCAATTGGGCATTGTTTAAATGCCACGGCCTACCTGAGCATTGTTTCTGACCATGTCCATCCCTTTATGACCACCATGTGCCCATCCTCTGATGGCTACTTCCAGCAGGATAATGCCCCTATGTCACAAAGCTCCAATCATTTCAAATTGGTTTCTTGAACATGACAATGAGTTCACTGAACTAAAATGGCCCCCACAGTCCCCAGATCTCAACCCAATAGAGCATCTTTGGGATGTGGTGGAACGGGAGCTTCGTGCCCTGGATGTGCATCCCACAAATCTCCATCAACTGCAAGATGCTATCCTATCAATATGGGCCAACATTTCTAAAGAATGCTTTCAGCTCCTTGTTGAATCAATGCCACGTAGATTTAAGGCAGTTCTGAAGGCGAAAGGGGGTCAAACACAGTATTAGTATGCTGTTCCTAATAATCCTTTAGTCCTTTAGTGAATGTATCTCCTAAATTTGATATTACTTACTGATTAGTTAAGCTTGTTTCTATATTAGTTAATAGTAGTAGCTGAAGTGTTAATGTTGTACTAATTAGTCCTGCATTACTTCCTGCATAGTTACCTATTAATGACGGACCATCATTCTAAAGTGTTACCCAGTTATGTATTATCTAAGGAACGAAGATACAATAACTAGATACATTTAATTAACACAAGGAGCAAATACATCAAAACAACTATCATAACATTAAATACTGGACTAGAGACTTAGGAAAACGCATGGCTTATACAGAAGATATGCGCTTGATCATTTTGTGTCAATATGTTGATTTTTAGGGTAAAATCATACCCTAAAAATTCTATTGTTATATATTGTATTGACAGCTCATCAATTAAATATTTACCATCTTATATTCTGCATAATTGGATGTTTTTAAATAAACACAGACACAAAAATGATAGGTCAGGACGATGTGAAACTAGCATATAACATTGATATAAGTGATCACCTGGATTTATACCTATATTGTATTTATATAAAGCGTTCACTGGCAAAGTTGCGTAATGTATTTCCCCGGCATCGAAATGAGGCTCATATTAGTGATGTTCGGCTCTTGAACGAATCGTTCTTTTGAGCCGGTTCCCTGCAGTAACCGGTCGAGCCGGTTCACTAATCGGACTGAATCGAACTTTAGTCCCGGTTTGATGAGCACATCCGACTAAAAAAGAACCGAATGAGCCGGTTCAAACATCTGTCGAAGTTTGCCGAGGATGATTGAGTTGGCGACTCAAAAAATATGCTTATTGTGACTACTGTTATTAAATACATTTTATTCAAACCTGCAAAAACCTTTCTCTCTAGAGATTTATATAAATTTTACTGTAGTTTATTGTGCATGCAGATTATATTTTAAATCAACGAGTTTATAAGGACAATAATCAAGGAGTTGATAAGACTGGTTTACTCCTTCTATAGTACTTTAGACATACATCCGCGTTTGTTGATCAGTGCCTGTAATGTGTGCTGTTGTTGCGCAAATTTCAGTCGATAAATGAATTTACTGTGAAAGCAACACCATTAACTTAAAGGGATAGTTCACTCAAAAAATACATTTTTATAATGCTTACCCCCAGGGCATCCAAGATGTAGGTGTGTTTGTTTCTTCAGTAGAACACAAATGAAGATGTTTAACTCCAGCCGTTGCAGTGTGATAGTCGTATAATGATGTCAATTTTAGAGAATGAGAGCAATGAGAGTAAAAACACACAGATATACGAATCCTTATTAAACCATGCGGCTCGTGGCGACACATTGATGTCTTAAGACTCTACCATCGGCTTCTGCGAGAAACCCAACAGAATTTGTTATTTTTTTTACCTCTTATCAGACGAATGTCATCTAGTATTCCCAGCGCCATAACTTCCGACGAATAAGGTCAAAATACTGGCGTGATCAAAGATATATATACGTAGATGCCTCATTCGACCGATCCGCGCAGGCACTAATGAGGAATTTATGTATATATCTATGATCGCGCCGGTATTTTGACCTTATTCGCCGGAAGTGATGGCGCAGGGACGGCTGATGCAGAGCCATAGAATTTTTTTTAATACATTTTTAAATATGGATATTTTTTGTACACAAACGCATCGATATGCTTTATTAACACCCCCGAGCCGCGTGGAGCAGTTATTTGACGGACAGATGCATTTTTTATGGACTTCAAAAACAGAGCAACTATTACTGCCATTATAATGCTTGGATTAGCCAGAACATTTTTTATATTACTCAGATTTTATTCGTCTGAAAGAAGAACGTCTCATACACCTAGGATGACTTGAGGGTGAGTAAATCATGGGCTAATTTTCATTTTTGGGTGAACTATCCCTTTAAGTGAAGGAAAGGCAATAATAAGCAAAATGCACTCTAACTTTATTAGATTGTTTCAATATGCATTGATTACTTTATTTGAATGTTTCCTTGATAACATGAGAAATGAAAAATGTATAAAAGAACCGGTTTGAATCGGACTTTGCATCACTAGCTCATATAAATGTCAGGAAACACGATTCCTGGCTGCATATCAATATCCATTGATAACTTCACACCGGACGCGATTCGCGCGAGTGATTTACATGTTAAGTCAATGCAGAGACGCGAAATGGCATTCTGCGGCGCGATTCGCGCGATTGAGGCGGTGCGAATGACGCGAATTGAGCGTTTTGAACGCGCGAATCGCTCAAGTTTAAAAATCTGAACTTTGGCGGATATTTCGCGCCGCGTTAACCAATCACGAGCTTGCTCTAGTAGTGACGCATTTACAAGCAGAGGCAGAAATCCGAACAACAATGGAGGACAAGATAATCGTGGCCGTATGTGGATACCCGGAGCTGTATGATACATCATCCTATCACTACAGGAACAGGAATAAAAAGGATCTTGCTTGGAAGAAAGTGAGTGAGGAGGTCGGACAGTCAGCTACCCTCTCAACAAAATCTATGTCCGCCATTTCACAGACAGGAGCAGAAAAAAAGAGCCAGAGCCAGCGGTAAATGTGAGAAGGACTAGCCGAGGAAAGGCGGGTCTTGCCGGGTAAACGAGCGCGGAATGTCACTGATCGCCTGGATCTCACAACTCCGAAAACGCCAGATAAAATGCTCAAATAGGCACTCTTTTTATAAATTAACCACAGATTTGAGCTTTAAACAACTATATTATCGCCTGAAAAAGTCTTTAAACTACGTTTTGTCACACATTAATAGTAGTATTTTTTACAAAAAGACGTCAAGTGACCGAGAGCTGGCTCATCTAGGCTCATATAGAAGCCCCTCCCATGACGCGAATTCGCGTCTGTTGTGTAGTTGTCACACGCGAATTTCACACGCGAATGAAGCGAGTAAACTCAAAATGTTCAAGCGTCCACCTTCGTGCGAATCTCGTCCGGTGTGAACGCCAAGTAAGGAACACTATATCGAGTCAAACCTTGCAGTTTCCCCTATTGCCTATTAAATCCCGCGCTTTTGCGATTTTGTCCGGCTGAGGAGGCGTGTTCCGGCGGGAAAGTGACGTTAATGCATACAAAGGGAACTAAATGAAACCCAGGTGAAACTAATCAGTAACTATGGGAACCAACGGGCACAAACTAGGCAAAACGGGAACAGGAAAAACCAAACTAAACACCATGAAACTATGATTTCAGAGGTCTGATACCACATGGAAAACTTGACTGACACAGGAAAAAAAGGTATCCTGGAAGTTGCATAAAGCCAGGGAATTTTCCCAACATGCAGACTAACCTCAATCGCCTCCTCATAACTACCGTATGTATTTACTCGCCTGTCAGTCACTCCATGTGTGTATGTAGGTGCACATACAGCAAATCCATATAGACTGGAGTGAGCGAGTGTGACCGTAAGCCTGATGCACGAATTCACGGCGCATTCCCGGCGTTCCCGGGGGAGGCTCAGGGATTATGGAATCCTATATCTCTCAAGGACACTCGCTCAGGTGAGCTGTGGTGGTATACTATCACTGCCTGCTCTGTCTGTCCTACGGTTCCCATAATCCCCTGTGTGCCTAATTTAATCCCATACGCCCCCCACATACCTCCCGCGGCCAGTGAAAATCCCGGGCTTTAGTGTGTGTGACAAGACATAAGGAGACGGTACCCCACGAAATCCTGCTGCAACACACACTATACACACATACAGAAGGGATTATTAATATGTGTGTTAATATGATTTACTTGAAACGCTTTGGATTATATCCACCTTATTTCAACGCGGAAGTAAGATGTTTTGTACAGCTAAAATAACAGACCCTTTCACACATGGTGATGACGTGTTTTAACGCTCAACAACATCGTAAATCCTGCCATTTTTTTTTCATATATATATATTTTTAAATGTATGTACATTTATAACAATATACTTTGTAAATCAAATTACAAAAAAACTAGTTAATTCTGCTGTGAGGGTGATTCTAATGTTCATGTACTGTAGTTTTTAGATGACAACACGTGACTGTTCGTCCTTGGACTGGGAATTATGCGTTTAGTGAACGGCATCACGCCGAAAAGATAAGCTCAGTCCGCGTTTACAGCCTCATTATGCTTATTATTGTGCTCTTATAAACTATTCTAAATGAAACTTTAAGGGAAAATGTTTTGAGATAAAAACTGAAAGAGTTGTTGTGAGCTTAGTGATGGTGACGTTGAAATCGCGGGTCCATTGTGTAGTTTGTTTACATCCTACCTTTAGCTTTTTACTTCTAGCGATTATATTTAGGCTTCAAAACTCATAGAAGTTGTGTTGATCTGTGAAAATGATCTTGATGGACAAAACATTTAAATAAATGTTTGTTGATCACAGAGCTTCCCTTACGAAAATGAACCATGGTTTTACTACAAAAAAACAAAAAAAACAAAAAAAACATGGTTATTATATTAAAACCATGGTAACCTCAAATTAACCATGGCTTTGCTACTCTAACTATAGTTTAACCATGGTATTTGTGGTAATACTATGTTTATATTTAGGTAATTAACTAGCCAAAAAAACAGTTAGCCTACTACACTTTTACTATTTAGGGGGCGATTTCGGATTCAGCCAAAGTCAAGAATAGCACAACGGCGAGCATGTCGAGTATAAACACGTCCCCAAATGAACAAGGCGCGCGCACTGTCAGCGGGGGCTCGCGCTGCGGAGCCAGACGAAAGTATAAACAAGGCTGGTAAAACAGGTTTGTGGTATTACCAGTCTTGGTAGGGACAACGGTCTTGCATAATTTGCAGACAACATTGGTCTGACTACGGTCAGACTTATACAATCCATTAAACTGCCATACTGGCGAGCTGACTTGTTTTCCTGTTTTATCAACATTTCTTCGCTCGCTGCAGCACTCACTTTCCACTCATCACTCCACGCCGGTTCTGTTACTGAAGAATGAATCCAACACGAGACACGATATGGCGCACCCAAACGTGATACAGTTACATGATTGGCTGTTAGCCTGTCACTCCCTACGTTGCTTGGTTACCAGAGAGCGAGTGCCTTTGTTCATGCAACCAAACTTGCTTCGCAACCTCTCAAAAAATGCATTTTTATTGATATCGATTACGTGTCTATCGCGATAAATATCGTTATTGTTTTATCGCCCAGCCCTATCACATATAAAAAAAACATGTTTTACTCACATTAGTGTGTTGCTTCATTCGTTCATGTAATCTCATCCTGTCTGCAAATCCAGTCTCTTGTTTACAAACGAATCCGTGGTTAAATGAACATACGTGCAATGTCTTCCTCACGTGAGCTGGATATTCATTACAAATAAACGAGTCGGTGGGCGGGGCTACAGAATCAGGCGTTGTTCTTCTTCTGTTGAGGCAGTGCTTCACTATGCTCTGATGTCACAGCCGGGCACATTCTGAGATTGAGCGTTTTCTGGGCCTGGTGTCTATAAAAGCTAGCCTGACGTCGTCATACTCAATTCTAGTCAGAATATGAGTCTGATGCTGCTCCGTTGGGCTGTGATTGTGGGGCGTGTTTAAACCGAACCAGGAAAGACCTCAATTGGATAGACCTACAACCAATCAGAGCAACGGAGGAAAGCATAGCGTTAGTTGTCAAATGTCAACAGAACTCAACTGCACTGTGTTGCCAAGTCCGCGGGTTGAAGCGACCCCAATTATGTGATATACAGACACAGGAATGTGAAATTTAGCAGGCAGTCCAGCCAAAATAACACATATTTTACCCCCCAAATGCCATTTTTCCCGCTGCTCTGAATAAGGTCTATTAAACTACATTGTATCATGATAAAAAACACCTAGAACACAATATAACCCCCCCAGCAACCATATAATAGCACAATTTATTCATGTTTTGTTTATTTGTGCATATGAGAGTTTTAATTGAAACAGCGGATCGAATCATCTGACACGCCTGGTGTGTTCATCCTACAGGATTTCTACGTCCTACTGATGCTCAGAGCACCGACATGCTTTTACTGCGACGGTGTGGTAAAACGCCACATTATCCTCTTCAATAGATTACACACAAACACCGGCGGGGAGGACGAGGTTCAGGTTTGATCGTATTACGCTCCGTGTTCTGTAGGCCCACTCATGATTGATAACCGGGGCCAGATGGTCGGGTCTGGGTTATCTATACTCAAGCTTTATTTAATACAATGAATAGTTTTAAAGCCCTCAGATTGTGTAAGAAACAGATTACGGAGAACTGACACTGATTTGCACAGGAGAGCATGAAAGGTTAAAGCATGCATAATTGAAAAGTGAGATCTGAAAATCTTGAGAATGTGAAAGTTCAAAAGGTGGCCTTCAAAGCCCTCATATGGAAATACTTTTTTTTCCAAAAGAGCAAACGGTGGCGAGTGGGTAATATGTGAAGCGTATTGATTGGTCAGTGCGTTCTGTTGCGCTCACATTATGACCAGTGGCATTTACCAGCTCATTTCTGCAGTTAAAGTAAAGTTTGAAGCTCTCACTCTTATATACTTTTTTTTAAATCACTGTACTTTTTTTTCCCTGAGGAGCGCTTATGGTGTTAAAAAGGGTCATAGTTTACTTTTATGACCATTTTTCCTTTTCTCAATATCAAATGGCATTTACAATCCATTTTAACACCACAAAATATCACAGTAAATAGTCAAATCCATTGCTTATACTCACTAGTACTGTTGTTTTCCCTCCAAAATGATGTCACTTCCTGGACGATGATGTCATTGAGGGAGTGGCTTTTGTTTTTTAATATCAAATGGCATTTATAATCCATTTTAACACCACAAAATATCACAGTAAATAGTCAAATCCATTGCTTATACTCACTAGTACTGTTGTTTTCCCTCCAAAATGATGTCACTTCCTGGACGATGATGTCATTGAGGGAGTGGCTTGTTTTTTAATATCAAATGGCATTTATAATCCATTTTAACACCACAAAATATCACAGTAAATAGTCAAATCCATTGCTTATACTCACTAGTACTTTTGATTTCCCTCCAAAATGATGTCACTTCCTGGACGATGATGTCATTGAGGGAGTGGCTTTTGTTTTTTAATATCAAATGGCATTTATAATCCATTTTAACACCACAAAATATCACAGTAAATAGTCAAATCCATTGCTTTTACTCACTAGTACTGTTGTTTTCCCTCCAAAATGATGTCACTTCCTGGACGATGATGTCATTGAGGGAGTGGCTTTTGTTTTTTAATATCAAATGGCATTTATAATCCATTTTAACACCACAAAATATGAAACAAATGGAATATTTCTTAATTGTCATAAAAATGGCAACAATTTAAATTGTACAGTGATTGGAAATTCATGTTTAATTACTGCGATATTGAAATGAATAAAGTCAGTGTAATATTGTATCCAGTCATATTTGACAGGGATATTCTATGTGAATAGTTTCCAGTGGATGTGTGTCTGAGAGCAGCAGGAGCTGTGGTGTTCCTGGCTGCAGTCGGGCATTGTTTCAGCGATTGTGCTTCCTGTTGAGGCTGCGAGGGCTTCTGTCCGGCCCGGCTGGCTCTGCAGTAATTGAAGGGTGTTTGGGTCTGGTTGTCTCGTGATAAAGGATCAAAGTTGACCACTGCCCAGCACTAAACGTCGTGTTAGCAACACATGTCAACAGACGACATTTACAACCAGCGTTTCCTCCCGAGGAGGAAGTGTACTGCGCTCTGCTGCCATTACAGCAGATACTGTATCTCTTTATCCAGCCGCTCACAGTTCGTGAGCGATGAGTTGGAGAAAAGGACATTTCACCAATGGCTCAGGAGCAATGAAAGGCTTCAAATAAACCAATGAAGTCTTCAGAGCTGTGCGCAGTTTTTTAACAAATGTTCAGATATGCTCAGACTATGTTATTTTTGTACGTGGATATTCTGCAAGGTCATGTGGATGCAATGCCCTTGCTAAAATATGCAATATAGGGGATAGTGGGGTAAGATGAGCCATTTAAAAAAAAAACTCAAGATAAGAGAAAATGCGTACAATGAAGTAATTTCAGAATGTTTCCTATCATGTTAAATGATCCGAATGCATCTATGACAAATGGTAAATATGGCTTCTTAGAAAAAAGGGGGGAAAAAAGGGTTCCTGTGGCTCAATTTACCCCAGGTTAGGGGTAAGTTGATCCGAGTTAGTGGGTAAGTTGCACCATCTGGGTGTAAACTGACAAATCTAACTGAATCTGAATGAAACCCAGGTGACATTGTAAAGATAATTTACCTATTTTAAAAACCAATCCAATAAAAAAAACTAAACCAGTTGCGTAATATTCCATTGAAATCATACCAGTTTATACTTCACAGATTTAACTTTACGACAGTGCCAAGTTAAAATGTTGGCTCAATTTACCCCACAGCATTTGGCTCACTTTGCCCCATAGCTGTCATTTTGGAGTAGCTACACTCTAAACAATGCTGGGTTAAAAATAACCCAAGTTGGGTTGAAAATGGACTAACCCAGCAATTGGGTTGTTTTAACCTGTTTTAACCCAGCGGTTGGGTTAAATGTTTGCTTTAAACAACCCAATCGCTGGGTTAGTCCATTTTCAACCCAACTTGGGTTATTTTTAACCCAGCATTTTTAAGAGTGTGGCTAACCAATATAGGCTCATATTTAACTAAATAATTTGCATGGATTTATACATTTCTAAAACACCAATATGGATCATAGATATTTTTCGACCTGGATAATTTGGCTTTGATGTAACAGTTTTACTAAAATGTGACTTTTACAAGCCAAAACCTTTTTTTTTTTTTTTTAAACGAGTGCCTTCCACTCCTCCCATGTGCTTCTCCTTTTCACAGTCTGGCAGAAATGATGGGTGATTCCAAAATATATTGCCAAGATAAAGGGGGTGGGTCAACTTACCCACTGGCTCATCTTACCCCGCTCTCCTCCTACAACCAGATCACTCTATTTGAGAGCCAAATCTCATAATACAATGCTCCCAATTTGATAAATAAACCAGACGGGATATCAACTATCAAGCGGTGTGTAAGGACTTTTCTTATTTTTGCACATTTTACGATTTGAATAAAGAAACGTATTGAAATATTGGATGTTATTTGCCAAAGTACACATGCAACATAGGGAGAACATATTAAACCTTTGCTTGTTTTTAAACATTTCAATATTGCGAAAAGTTTCACATTTGCGTTGGTATCAGTGTGTATCATATGCAGTTGCTATTTCAGAAATGATAAGATTACGAAGACTGCATGTCGAATTAAACATGCAACATGAAGTCATGTGACAACAATAAAGCATATTGTGCAGTTTGATAGTATAAATAGTGAACAAAGAAAAAGTCAAACTTGATGTTGCACACTTTATGCACTCAAATTTTGCAGTTTTCTCCCGGGAACGAACACGTCACAATATTCCTAATTTAAAAAAATTAATATGCAGAATAAAGGGGCGGGGCCTGGTTGAGTTAGTAGTGTGTGGAAACCAAGCAGCACCTCCCGCAGTTTCTCCTGAAGCTGATACTGAAGTGACTTAAACTGCAGTTCATGGACTGGCCACTAGAGACAGACTCCAGAAGGAGCAGAATCTCATTGAGCTCATGTTAAAATGCCCAACTTTACAGCAGAAGAACACATGTTCACAGTCTGGGACACATTGTGGTTTTGGTCTATACGGCTAATTTTGCCCTTCATGACGACTGTGAGGGGGTGAATGTTTTTATAACTCATTCATTTACATCAGGGATGGGCAACTCCAGTCCTCGAGGGCCACGGTCCTGCAAAGTTTAGCTCCAACCCTGATAAAACTCACCTGCCTGTAGCCTTCTAGTAATCCTGAAGACATTGATTAGCTGGTTCAGGTGTGTTTGATTAGGGTTGGAGCTAAACTCTGCAGGACAGTGGCCCTCGAGGACTGGAGTTGCCCATCCCTGATTTACATTATATAAAGCCTTAAAGTTCTGCATAATTAAGGGCGTGGCCACTTTGAGTGACAGGTGGATTGTTGTTTGTCTGCTGTCTGTTAGTCATCGCGTCACCTCAGCTCCGCCCACGTCCCGCCTCTTTGCCCATTTTCTGTTATCCGGGAATGACGCGCTGCCAAGATGGCGACGGCCAGCTCAACCCTACTTTAAGCTTCAAAACTGCTCTTCAGAATCCTATGGGAGACGTCATGGACACTACGGCCATATTTTTTTTTATTATATAATTTTATTTATATAATTATAATATTACGAAGATGCTAACTGGATGTCGAATTAAACATGCAACATGAAGTCATGTGACAACAATAAAGCATAAAGCATGCATATATTTACAGTCTATGGTGGAAACTAGTGATGCATCGATCATGATTTTACATGGCCGATTCCGATACCTTTTTTTTTTTAAGAAAAGTGGCCGATTTCCGATACCGATTTCCGATTATTATTTTTTTTACACAAAAGAATGAAAGTATACATGAACAAGATGTTTATTTGGTATTTAACAGGCTAAATTGGCTTTTGGCTAATGAAAACAAGTTTGCAATCTGAAATTAACGGGAAATTGAATTGGAAATTAAAAGGCTGAAAGGTGAAATTAAAGGCAACAACTGCATATTCTGCAATCCAAACAAAGATGTTACTTAAATCAGCATTTGTTTTTAAATTCAGCGTAAAGAAAAAAAGTCTTTACCAGTGAAATTAAATAAAACCAAAGTATATAATTGTTCCAAAATGTTAAATCAAATAATGTTTAGTGCAACGAAAAAAACTAAGATGCTACAGCAGGTGCTTTTTAAATCAAATTAAGTCAATATCATTTTAAGGTAAAATAAAAATGATCATTCATAGGCTACAGAACTGATAGTATTTCATTTCAAAAGTGTATGCATGTTCTTCTTTAGGCTACAAAAAGAAGTATTTCAGCTTTGTCACAAGTTAGTCTGTTTCCAACACGTGAGAACTGAGCTGAAAAGTGATGGGAAGTTCGGATCATTTTACTGACTCGGATCTTTGAATCTCGTTCAGCAAAATGAACGAATCTTTTTTCAAGTCATTTCGTTCATTTCAGCAGAATCTAATTCAAACGTTACATGCTACATTTTTCAACACATTTAGTACTTTTGGAATAAAAAATAAACTATAAGCTAATGCAGCCATGGCCAAACTTATAAATAAATGATTAATGAATTGCTTAAATTGCTTCAGTCTATGTATGCAGTCTGTTAGTTCACCTCACCTCCTGATCCAAATCGTGCTTTCCTTTGTCACTTCACATTTAAACATGTCTGTTTATTTCACCTCTCGGGTGTGAGCCGTTAGTTCAGTCATCATGTCTGATCTGGGCCGTGACAGCCTCATGTAATACATGCGTCCGGAAACAGAATTGATTAGTTCACCAGTCTCGAGTCTTCGGGTTTGAGTCATTCGTTCATCAAGTCCCAGCCCCATAGGCAAGGCTATGCAGTCACCGGAAACAGAAAAGATTAGTTCATCTCCCGAGTCTTCTCGTTCAAGTCGTTCGTTCTTTTTTCAGGTGACCGCTTTCCTGTTCAGTGTCTCGCAACATAAACAATATTACAGTCGTATTATTGACTGCATGTTGTAATTATTATAAAATCATCAGAAGATATGTGCAATAAACATTTGTTATGCCTATCCGTTCTGAACAACCCAATGTGTCCAGGTTTCATAGGAAAATCCATTAAACTAGCTAAAAAACTGAACTAAACAAACAAAACAAAAACCCTCGCTTGTTTGTAAGGAATGGTGAATTAACCATAGACTGTAAAGGAATTAACTAATTTATGTATCCAACACGGCTGTCACGTGACAAAAGAACGAGACTCGAGAGATGAGCTGTTTCTGCATTCAGCCTATGGGGACTTGAACGAACGACTCGAATGAGAAGACTCGAGAGATGAACTCATCTTTTCTGTTTCCGGTGACTGCATTGCCTATGGGCTGGGACTTGATGAATGAATGATTCGAGACTGGTGAACTAATCAATTCTGTTTCCTGTACAGAGCATATGGGATGTTGCGCATGCACAGTCAACACAAAATGAACGAATCGCACTCTGAGACAACTCGTTGTTCTCGAGTCATATTAAAGATTCGTTCAAAATGAACGAATCGTTCATGAACGACACATCACTAGAGCTGAACAAACGCTCACGATCTGCGCTTGTGCAGGGCGCAGAGAGGTAAGCTCGCGCAACTTCAGCTCGCGCAGGAAAGCGGCTCTTCATTCCCTTCAGCGTATCTCGTCTCTTCCCTCAGTTCTCCAGTTTCAGTTTGCAACACACAAGTGACATGTTCGCGAATGATTGCGATATAGGCGTATGTGCACGCGGGCGCACTTCCGGAAAAATCGGCAGAAAAATACAAAGAAAATCGGCAAAAACCGTCCGGTTCCGATTTTTGGCCGGTCAACCGGTGCATGCCTAGTTGAAACTGCGGGTTATGGTAAGGGGTGGGACATTTCCCCAACACTGGAAGCTCTAGACCAATCACAACACACTGCTCTTATAAGGCCAGTCTCACCGATATCAATACCAATACGATACTTCTAAACTGAACTTTTATATTATTCAATTTATTAAATTATTAAAATTACTAAGAGTAAAATGGGTAAAGATACCCAACTTAACATTAAATTTGAAAGGAATTTTAACATTCAATATGCCTTAATTGCAATTTATTAGATCATATTTTTGTATACACATGGTTAAAATATGTTTACTTGTAGTGGTAATCATGGAAATCTACAAATACTAGTTGAACTAGTCACTGTAGTAAAAAATGGTTAATTTTCATAAGGGACTGCCAGTGACAGGAAGTTGCACTCATAAAATGCAACCTTTTTATTCTGACAACATTTATATTAACATTAGTTACAGAATAGAAGATGATCAATATCAGCTTTTAACATTACATTTAAAGAGTGATTGCTCTATGTAGGCTACAATTTCTATTTGTTTATTGTGAAATAACTCAAACATATGTTTTTTGATGAGTATTGTCCAGAGCTGCGTTTCCAAAAGCATCAATGGTTTCTTATGATAGTTTAGCTCTGTTTGAATACAGTGTCCGCTGTGAGCGAACGCTCTCTCTGTGATTGAGTGGTTCGGTCTTGCAGCATTTGCGTGTGTTCAGATGAGCAGGAAAATAGTCCTAAACTACACAACTATTAACAGGAGGTAACATAGGTTATTCGTATTGTGTGCATTAAATCATCTCTTTGAATAAACAAAATTACTGGTTTAAAAAAACACTTATCGATATTTTTATTTGAGTATCGATACTTTTCGATGCTCACATCAGTATCGATATATCGATACGCCCATCCCTAGAAATAATGGACATTCAAGCAGGAAAACCTGCTCTAGTAGAGCCAGAACACAATCAAGAGCACAATAATTCCTCTTTAAGGGCCTCGTCCTGTGTCTGTGGTCAGTGTCGTGTTGTGCCAGGCCTGATGTCCCAGTAAAGCTTGAATTCGTCACTGTCTTCACTCGAGCACTTGGATATCTCCCCCCGAACCCCCGGCCTCCTGTTCCGCACCGCTTTGGCAGGAACAGATCTCCTCACAGGCCTGAAAATGCTTCATGGGAATTATGGCGGAGGCTATTACAGTTTGTTCTTCCAAATGTACTGAGGGGCTGATGGTCTGGGCAAAGTGCTCCATCTTGGATTGACTGTGCATCTGTGCTCTCAGAAACAAAATGAGAGTGAAAAGCGTTGGTCAGCACGGGTCTTCGTCCCATCTGTCCGTTCCGCTGATGAAGAGAGGTGGAAAAACTGCGAAACTCAGTGGTTTTTGCAGCCCGAAGCAAGAAAAGAGTCCATATGCATCATTTTAAAACATTAATTGTTCAGTTGTCGTATCACTTCTGTTGCTCTACCAGCTGAAAAAGGGCCAGAGTATTTTTCCCCTTGTTAAAATACTACAGCATAAACTGCGCTGCTTTCATTAAACATGGTAACTTTACTCAATGGTGGCCATTTTCTACATCACTTAAAACTGTTATCTTTTCCAATAAGTGGCCATGTTTGGACTTTCCAGGGGCATTTTCGCCCTTATAAAGGCAACTTTACTAATCAAATAAAACCAGTATCAATTAAATCCATCTTTTTTTGGCACAGAAGTTGTATCTAAAGTGGCATTTAGACATATAATGCAGCTCAGAGATGCCATTGCATAAATAATGTAATGAGATTAATGGTTTAAATATAAAACATATTGAATATACAAATATGAAATTTAAAGTGTTCTTTCATTATGAAACTAAAACTGCCAAGTGTCAACAATTCACTGTCTATTAATGAATGTGTGAAGTATTGATTGAGTGATTCATGAATTCAAACGAAAATGAAAATGTCTTTATGAGTAAGTCATTGAATCATTGACTCCTCCGATTTGTCCAAAAACTCTGAATCATTCAAGAACAAAACTTTGTTGATCGCAGAAGCAATGGTTTTGCTGTGACTCTTTTGAACTATTTATAAAAAATTATAAATTAGATCTAAATCTTAAGTAAGCAAAGTTTACTTAAAACCAATTCAATTATCTGCCACTTGACAAAAACACAAGGTAAGAAAAGCATTCCTTGCAGTGCAGGTATGCATTCATTGCTCATATTTCATCATGAGGACACTGTCAAAGTGACTAAAATGGCATGTCCTTTTATGCAGGATCCTGACATTCACTTGATAAACCTCTAGAAGTAACCTAATTAGAATTTCCTTTAGGATTTCCAGTGGTTGGAGGCATTGATGCCACTCATATTTCCCACACTTTCTGAAAACACGATCTCATGACAATGCGTTTCAATAGTACAAGTGTGCAATCTCGTGGAATGGCGTGCATATGACACACTTTTGTGTAAGGTGGAGGTGTGGGGTTCGTACGCCATAAAGTGCATATCATATGCACACGAAAAACGGCGTACCATATGCACGAGATTGCACTCTCGTATTATTTATACGCATTTTCTTGAGATCGTGCCAATTTTTATGGTCATCTTTATTTCCTACAAATACTTTATTCTTTTTCCTGTTGGATTTAAATGTTCTTCCTCCATCTCCTCTTCATCTGTCAGTGGTGCTGGTGTTTGGCTGGCCTGAGTAGAAATCAAATTTTAATGTCATTACCCTAATTAATAAATCGTTAGCCTCATAGCATAATTGCCCAGATCATATTTGGCCCAAAAATGACATAGGCAATTATGCTATGAGGCTAACGAAATGTAACAGGTGGGAACAGAGAACATTTCATTATGTGAAAAGAGTTTCTCACAAGTGGAAGTCGTGGTAGTTGGGTTAACTTTTGTAGCGGTGAATGAGAGAATACATCAAATATATTTTTTTGTGTCCACAATAGTGAAAACTCCACAAACTCCACAATAGTGGAACAACTTTCAAAAAGAGGGAAAAATAGAGTGAGATTGATAACGGAAGTGAAAAGATAGAAGGATATTATTTTTTACCATCCTTCCCATAGAGGCTGTATTAGAAACATAGCAGCGGCAAATCGTTTTTTGTAATTTGATGCAAAAGTAATATAATACAAAGTATCAGAATTATAAATGTACAAACATTAAAAAAAAATTAAAATACAAAAGACTTCTGCAGGATTTACGACCGTTAAAACGCGTCATATGTGGGAAAAGCTGCTGCACATTGGACACTGAATGAAATTGATTTGATTGATTGATGTCAAATGTTTGTAAAGTCATGAAACCTACACCCATGAACATTTTATGCAATATCTAAACATTTTATCAGGGGCCTGTACCATGATGGTAGTTTAACAAACTCAGGGTTACAGGATTAGTTTCCAATTGACAAAACCTATTCGGTCTATTCAGGCTTTGTTGGTCCCATTATGCTGATCATCAGCTTTCTCTGTCAACTCAGGCTTTGATCCGGAGTTTAGTTTAGCTGTGACATCAGTAGTTAACAGCCAATCACGCGATGTGATCAGTGAAACTGACATCTACTTCTCGCGAGAGAAGCAGCGAAATTGCTTTCTCTCTTCTGCAGAATATTACATGATTGAAAATATTAAAAATTTAAACAAATTTACACAGGAAGAAGAAAAGAGCTGTCTATGAAAGTGGACAACTTTAAGAAAAATCTTACTTAGTCAGTGCAAGTAAAAGTTATGAAGTTAGTTTAGTTGATATATAGAGAGAATTGAACATTTAAACTCACATGTAGTCATTTATATAGCTTTATTTATTGATTTTAAAGCTTATTTGTATGACCTTTATATAGGCTATTTATATTAATTTTAACTATGTGCCTATTAATGATTAACTAAAATGATACGTGTAATTGATTATGGGTATAATAATTACTTAAATGATATCTAAGTTATTCAAAATTATTATTATTATAATAAATAAGCATTGTTAAAAGCCAGACACTTTAGTCTTTAAAAACCATTTGCTATGTAGTGACCTTTAATTTGGAGTAGAAACAGGGGGAGTGACTTCATTGCATCAGAGGTGTGTCACTTTGCTCACAGCTGATTGGTCTAATTTCAGTTTGAGATCTCTTATCCAGAACATAACCTGCCCTGGAGCAGGTTAGCCGTAGAGCGTAAGTTACTATGGAGATGAACACTGCTAAAAGCCAAACCACTTTAAATGGTACCTAAAACCCACAAACTAAGCCTGAACATATCTGGCTAGCCAGCTAAACCGGCTTCTTGGTATAGGCCCCAGCTTTAACTGATTGAATAATGTTTTTATTTTTCATTTTTAGCTGCTGCCACATTCTTTTTTTTTGAGTTTTGGATACTATGAAAATTAAACTCAATTAAACGAATTAAGAATTAAACTTATAGAATGACCCGGATTAAAGACGTCTCTAGATAAAGGAGTCCAGCTTGCATGTGAGGATGCTGCAGGTGGCGGATCATTTACAGCCGTTTCTCACAGCAGCCGGAATAATTAAACGTTTAATTTTGATGGCGGATTGTAATCCAGAAAGGACCAAACGGCATCAGTGACATTTCATCTGTACAGCGAGTCTGGCCGCGCTCCATTGACAAGCGCTCACTTCCTTGAAGGCGGGAACTCTGTTGAAGTTTAAAACTATTGGATCTGCCCAGAGCCGCTCTGGATCTCCCATAACCAATCGCTGGCGTTTGGTCGTGATGTATGTCGTGCGCCGTTCGCCTCTGTTTCTCACACGGAAGTCCGTAATAATAACTGCAGATTGTGCACCTCAGTGATAAAACCTAAAACTCGTGCATTCGGATTGCGATTTATTCACAGTGGAGAGTTTTGTGATCGGGAACGGCTGCTCACGTGGTCCGTAACATACTGTCAATAAAAAGTCATATGCTTGGTATGATCAGAATAAATGCTGCCGTAAATAACGGCCCGATTCAAATGTTTACGTGCTTTTATTTATTTATTTTTATTTAAAGAAATACAAGTCTAGAAATGCATCCAAATGACAGCGAAGCGCAGCCGTACGGTGCTCTGCAGGGGTCAAAAAGGATATAAACAGTGAATTTTGAAGGGATATATTCTTGAAGACTCAGAGATGTGGATTCGGACAGCAGTTAAATGACCACACAACCTGGTGTTTGTCTAAAGCAGTCGGTAATTCGGCCGGGGATTTTACGCGGGTGGTGGGAGACGGACGGCAATAAAATCACTGACTAGCCGCTGTAAATGATGACGATACCTTCCGACCGCACGAGAAACAATTACCGTCCCAATAGGGCTTCAGCAAGTGCTGGAAAATCAGACTTTTCCCGGGACACAACATCATGGCCACCAACAGAACTCAGCACAGATTGTTCTTGCTCGGCTTTAACTTCTTGATATTCGGTGCCACAACGGAATGAACGGCTTCGCTCGCATCTTTCTCCGCCGCCATTACTGAACTACAACTCAAACTAGCGCACGACATCAACGCCATCGCTCTCAGACACGCCCTCTGTTCGCTGATTGGACCGGTTAAAATTTGTTCGGAGAAAACCTAAGAATATACCGCAGTCCCAGACGGAGAACTGAAGGAAAAGGAAAATTGAGCGGAAGTATGTAGGAGGGCGGAGCCAGGCTAACTTTGGGCGCCAAAAAAAAAACGTTTAAAGTTTTTGAAAACAATACCACTATCATCTCAGTGTAAACAACAAAAACATCTGTGAAAACATCATGTGTATGCGTGTTACGTGTTTAGTCTATTGGCGTGTAGTGTTTCGTTACAATTTACTGGCAGAATACAGCGCGTTTAGACGTTTTCGTGGATCCGTGTGAACGGGGATCGTTTTGCCAATATTAATGCCTGTACATGAAAAACGCAAAAGAAAAAATGTTTTTAGTAGATTGTTGTCTTGTAAACTTACCCATAATCCCTCATGCGAAATTCCAAATCCAGTGGATTCCTAGAAATAGATGGAAAATTAGCTGAACGGTAAATTTCTCACACCTTAACGCTGAGAGTTTGTAGGCCAAAAATGGCCAGATCAGGCATTTACTCATAAATTTAGCAAAACATGACAATTCAAATGTACACATGAAGCTGCGCGCCTTATCAGTGTGAGAATGAGTTCTTCCTGCAGTATTTAACGTCGCCCGGCCCTCGCCGTTCTTGACATCTCAATGGCTGAAGCTCTCGGCTGGTAATTCCTGGAAGTTGGCCACTGAAAGCAATCGCGAGTGTGAGAGGATCTGTTTGTGTGTAACAGTGCTCAACCTTATCGTGTGAAGGAGCAGCTCGAGTGTCATAATCTCCCACCGCAGCCTGTTCGTCCACTTCCTGTTTAGTTCAGACAAGAGGGACGAGTCTTTGTTGAACTGGCATCTGGAAAGGACCAAACTGTAAATCCTAAAGCTAGTCGAACTCATAAGCAGAAGCTCAAGACAAAGAAGGGATTGCAGAATAAACTATAATGACAGACTTTCCTTAAAACTGGGAGAAGTTTCTTATTTTGATATGAACCATCTGTTCCAGATCTAGTGAGCAGATTCCCAATGTGAAGGATGTTCAAAAATGCAATTATTTTTACCTTCTCAGACACAGTTTGAAAAATTCATTGCAAATATTATGCATGGATAAGGCAATCCCAGAATGCCTTACGAGTTTGGTGAAAAAAAAAGTATATTTTACGGTGTCATTGTTACAGTGTAATTATATATTTAAGTACAGAGTAATATTAATGCATTACTATAGGGTTAGGGTTTGGTTGAGGGTTATTTGCATGTAATTATGCATAATTTACTGTTATTACTATGGTAAAATGCATGTAGCAATGACACTGTAAAATAAAGCGTTACCTATATCAATATAAAAAGTATATACACTGTAAAACATTAAATGATCAATAAGTTGTGACTCATCAAAATAACAATTTTCAACATTAGATGAACTCAAATTTGTAATTTAAGTTGAAATGACTTAAACATTCAAGTTGATTGTACTTAAAAAATAAAGCAAATACAATTTATAAGCTCAGTATTTGTGTATATTGTGATTTGCCCATTTATACTGATTCAATTTCTCGCGCATTTTTTTCACCAAACGTCCGAGTGTCACGCACACAAACGACTCAGTGATTTGCTTCCTCTCAAAAAACTAATTTTAATTAAAACAAAAATGCTGAATCATTAACAAGTTTATAAAACAGTGATTTAGTTACATAAATAAATTGATATCGGTGTATCAAATCTTAAATTCAACTTCATGAGAATGTTGACACGGGTGAAGAAGTACAATCGTTTACCTTGTATAATAAATAAAACGGAGAGAAGAAAAAAAGAGAGATATTTCTGTTTCTAAACGAACAAAAAGTCAAAGTCAAAGAAAAGAAAAAGAGCTACAGACATACCTCTAAGGAAGGGGACACTCGACAACGTTTTTGCACCAAAAACATAGGAGACCTGCTTTTAAAGCACAGAATACAGAACCATTCAGCTAAAATTAAAGACAGTTGGAACCAAAGTGGGTTGGCTTTCATTTTTAACGAACAAGTTTGGTAGTTAGAACTCCAGTTTGGTTATTTTAAAGCGTTAAGACAAGGCAAGAAAGAAGGCTGTTTTCGTTTCGTTGAGGAATCCTATAGGAACGACAGAACATACAAAAAAATAAAACCAAAAAAGCGTTGAACAGTCAGACCTACACAGCAACTTTCTGTCTTGCACAAAGTTAAGATGTCAGCAGAGAGGCGTGTACATGTTATTGTGCATAAAAATGGAGTTTCGCGGTGACTCGATTATTGTGGAGAGAAACGAGAGCGTCGCTCGGCATGTTTGCGTTAACATCGATACGGTTGGATCTACATTTCTAGGCGTTTTTTGAGGCACGTGGGCCTGCGTTTCTTGCATTCCCAATTCTTAATGCTAAGGCTTGCTGCTCTGGTTCACTGGGTGTCCACTGCCCGATCCCAGCCCCGACAGCACGGCCGTGTTCGGAAAGGCACGCTAGCGTCCTGGCGCGTGTGTGTGTGTGTGTGTGTGTGGGGTACGGACACCGATGCGACTCCGAACACAGCCCGAGGCTCGCGTTTAGTCCCTCTGATATGTTTGATTTCAGACCAAGGTACTGCAGCTTCAAGTATTTTTGCATTACATAGAATATTCTTTTTATAAATTAGTTAACGTATACATTTTTTCAATATTCAGACATATACTATCATATATACAGTACAATAAATGCTCTCATTCTTTCATGACCTTTTTTTTTTGTCTTCTTTTTTTCCTTTTTTTCAAAGAGAATCCCTGAGATGTATGTCGACAGTCGCTAAGTTTCCACAAGCGCAAGCACGATGGGGTTGGAGCGTGTGTGTGTGTGTGTGTATGTGTGTGACATGCTTTTGGACGAAACAGCACTGCAATTAGCCTGGTGGACTGAAAAGGAATCGAAAACAAAATGGAGACGTGTTTTTTGTTTTTCCGCTTTCTAACACTTCTTTAGGACACTGGTTCAGGAAGGAGTAAAGCTGGAGCCGTACGAGGTACTTGTCACTTGGGATGGAGGTGTTGTTTGGTTTAAAGCCATTTTTCCTTCTTCTTCTTCACTTTGAGGCTGTGAATGTTAAACAGAGAGATCTGGAGTGCTGTGTGGACTTTCGCCACTCGACAACATATACTCAGTGTAAACCCAAACGTCGTGACATACTCTTTCACACAAATAAAGGGGAAACACACAAACTTCCACAACATGACAACGTTCCACTTTTTTTTCGGTTTTTTTTTGCGCAATCGTAAGTCTATACACATAATACCGGTGTGGTTGGCAATGTTTTGCTCGTCTCTAGCCGAAGCGCTCTCGCACGAGCATCATGAGTTTCTTTTTGCCTTTGTATATCTGTTTCAGGTTGTCTATGAACTGCGTGAACTGGATGTGTCCGTCGTGCGCCATGAGAAAAGTCTCTCTGGCTTTGCTGAGGAACTCGATGAACTCGCTGTAGTGGCGCGGGCTGATGTGCGTGAGCCGCGAGTGCGTGGTGTTGATGTAGGCCCCGATCGTGGCGTCCAAGAGCTGTCTTAGCGGGGCTTTGTCCAACGACATCAACTTCCCAGAGTTCCTGCGGCTGTGCAGCGCCACCATGCCGGGCGTGGTCAGCGTGCACCGCCGCAATATGTCCGAGAGCACGGTGGCGCACTTGACGCTCTTCACCACCAGCGGGATGATGGCGGCCAGCTCGTTTTTGCCCAGCGAGTGGCTGAGCGCGCACGCCCACAGCACGTCGTTGATGGCTGGATGCGTGTCCTGGTTGTAGCTCAGGTTCAAGTGGGCCATGGCGAGCGTGGCCAGTTTGTAGGCGCGCATGGGGTACCCGCGGTGCTCCATGTAGCGCGCGATGGTGAACAGCTGCGTGTAGCTCATTCCCGTGGTGGCCGCGTCCAGCACGATCTGGTAGGCCGTCTCGAAGGCGATGTGGTCCTTCTCGCAGAGCGTGAGGGCCGACAGCGCGCAGTTCTGCGGGTCCTTCATGGCGCACTGCAGGGCTAACGTCCGCGCGCTGCTGGCCAGGTTCTCCTGCTGATGGCAGTCCAGGTGCAGCCGTACGATGGTGCTGTTGGACATGACCGTGGTCGCCACGATGCTCGTGGCCTCGGTGGGCGTGAAGAGGGTAAACCAGCTCTGCATGATGCTGTCCAGTGCGTAGACCCCTGCACACACACACACTGCATGTCATTCAGCGTCCTTACACAAATCAAAACTCGCCCTATTTACATCTTTAAGACTTATTCTTATTACACACATATACACATACATATACATATATATATATATATATATATATATATATATATATATATATTATATATTTGAACACCTGTCTATCAGCTAGAATTCTGACCCTCAAAGGCCTGTTAGTCTGCCTTTAAAATGTCCACCTCCACTCCATTTATTATCCTAAATTAGATGCACCTGTTTGAGGTCGTTAGCTGCATAAAGACACCTGTCCACCGCATACAATCAGTAAGAATCCAAGTACTAACATGGCCAAGACCAAAGAGCTGTCCAAAGACACTAGAGACAAAATTGTACACCTCCACAAGGCTGGAAAGGGCTACGGGGAAATTGCCAAGCAGCTTGG
>CM042259.1:45400414-45462914 GCA_023566225.1 Romanogobio albipinnatus | reverse complement strand
TCTGTGAGTCAGCACTAGACTCCCTGCGTGATGCAAGCCGCTGAGAAAGCCTTCGAGCGCTCAGTTGTGGGGCAGGATCTGTGTTCATCACCAGTATTCTGATTTCAGCTTCTCTGCGCTGCGATTACATCTTATAAATAGAGCTGCAACTTTTCCAAGCGTGTTGTTTCTCCAAACCGAGGAGACGAATGCAGATTTGATTTTATGGTCGGGCTCGTTGTTTTGCCGTCTGCAAGCGGAAATGCGGTTCACAGGCCTGCCATTACGCAGACAGCGCTGTTGTCACAGTAATTGCAGCCTGCGCTCGAGTGATGGACGCGCTGGCGAAGGCGCAGGACTAACCTTTGGCTGCAGTGAGCATGGTGGAGGCCAGCTCGCACTGCTGGGACTCGATGTGGCTGAGGGTGAACCATCGCGGGTAACGATTGGGGACGACTGATACTATATGATGAGGCCGGGACATGTCGCCCGAAGGAGCCGTGGATTCCAACACTGGTAACCTACAAACAAAAACACACACAGATTAACAAAACTGTCAGAAACAGGAGCACAGTCAGAGCACAATCTCCAAATCTTTAAAACATGAGAATAATAGAAGCAAATACTTTTCAGGCTGGTCCAACATGTGCATGAAAGGCAGGACTTTTTTGATTCATCTCTGGTTTAGCAAACTATAAAATCACAGACCATATGAATCTGCAACTCATTCAAATGTTTGTAACATTATAACGGGCATAACATTATGACCAAGTGAATAACACTGATGATCTCTGTTAGTGGGTGGGATATATTAGGCAGCAAGTGAACATGTTGTCCTCAGAGTTGATGTGTTAGAAGCAGGAGAAATGGGCAAGCGTAAGGATTTGAGCGAGTTTGACAAGGGCCAGATTGTGACGGCTAGACGACTGGGTCAGAGCATCTCCAAAACTGCAGCTCTTGTGGGGTGTTCCCGGTCTGCAGTGGTCAGTCTCTATCAAAAGTGCTCCAAGGAAGGACCAGTGGAGAACCGGCCACAGGGTCATGGGCGGCCGAGGCTCATTGATGCACGTGGGGAGCGAAGGCTGGCCCGTGTGGTCCGATCAAACAGACGAGCTACTGGAGCTCAAACTGCTCCAGAAGTTAATGCTGGTTCTGATAGAAAGGGCTCAGAACACACAGAGCATCACAGTTTGTGGCGTATGGGGCGGCACAGCCGCTGACCAGTCAGGGTGCCCATGCTGACCCCTGTCCACCGCCCAAAGCACCAACAGTGGCACGAGCATCAGAACTGGACCACGGAGCAATGGAAGAAGGTGGCCTGGTCTGATGAATCACGTGTTCTTTCATCATGTGGACTTACAGGACTTAAAGGATCTGCTGCTAAGATCTTGGTGCCAGATACCACAGCACACCTTCAGGGGTCTAATGGAGTCCATCAGAGACGGGTCAGGGCTGTTTTGGCAGCAAAAGGTGACCAACACAATATTAGGAAGCTGGTCATATATATATATATATATATATACACAAACCGATCAGGCATAACATTATGACCTATATAGACAGTTTAATTACAAACAGGGAACAACTAATCTTTTGGTCGTCATTGACTGACCAGGAATGATTGATTTATGGATGTAAATGATGAACCACAGCAGAAGTTCATCTGGGCAAAACGACAGTGTGTTGTTGTAAAACAGAGGTTTTGCTGTATTGTTTTAGCCAGATAACATGAGCCTGGAGGCGACCCGAGGCCTTTACACACACACACACACACACACATCATTAATGACCATCTTGTTTGTTTGAAATACAACAAGTCCAACAGGAGCATCCAGCGGTTTTAGATATGACATGAACTTCAGAGCTCTTTCATAATGAGGATGTACATTTTTGTAAGTGCACAGCAAAAATGTGCTCGTATGGAAGATGTTGAATATGACCTTGTAAATTGGCCATTAGTTGCATGTTGGGCATCTTTGACTCTGAGGACTCTTCTGTAGCTAGCACGGCTTTCCTCGTCCAATCATCCGATCACGCATCTTCATGTCAGAGCAGGATTTCGTCCTTCACCTCCAGCGCGACGCAAATATGTCAAAGCATCATGTCCTGGCATGGAGTTAATTACCGAGGCTTCTACAAAGGGAATTGTATTATGAGGAGATCAGCCCTCGCCTGAGCCGATGCCACAGAGAGCAGTTATTTGGAGGCCATGGTCTTTTTATAGAGAAAGTCAATACTGAGCCCGAAGCTCCTGCGCTGGCTAAATTTAGGTGGATCTTTGTTTGATACCATTGACTTTATACGTGTATCCTGATCTGAAAATCCCCCGGTAAACGCAATCCAATCAAAACAACATACAACACCAGACAGATTTGGTAACAGGGTTTTGTGTGTGTGTGTGTGTGTGTAGGTTGGTCAAAAAAGGAAGATTAATAAAACATACGAGAGGAAATCTGTGACGAGACGTGGATGTAAATCTGTTGGACCAGCCTGAAGTTAGAAAGCGTGCCAGATCCAGCCGATCAAAGCGAACTCTGATGTTCACAGTCAAATCTCACGAGTCTGAGCTTAACTGCATGTTAAACATCAAATATGTTTGAGCACAGAAAAATGATCACATCACGCTTGGTTAGGACACAGATTTGATGTCGCACACATTCAAGAAACACAAGCACCACCGACGAAAGTTCAGTGGAAATCAATCGTAAAAACCATTCTTGCATAAATGGTCACAGTAGCCGGATTTTTTAGGTCATGTGACTAAAATTCACTACTTTTACCTCTCATTTGCATTTGTATTTTGCACCAATTTGCCTGAAAGCCTGATTTTGTTCTCTTGAACACATGCTGCTCTATCACAAATTCCAATTTTGCGCATATATGCAATCTTCAACTCGGATGGAAACAAACACTGAAGTGAATGCCACACTTTACATAAGAACAAGCTGAACTGATTTCTGTTTTTAATTTGTAAAATGTGTTGCTTTGAAACGAACACATCAATTTATGCAAGAATAGTTGTGTTTCATGCAGCCGTTGTGCATTGGTGCGTGTGTGTGTATGCATGCTGACAAAGACTTCATTTAAATATTCAAAGGTGCATGAATAACTCCAGCTGATAATGTAAAATTGTTGCCAACACACACACACACACTCTCTCTCACAAACTCGCACACACAGACTCACTCGCACGCACGCGCACTCACTCACTCTTGCAGACACACACACACACGCACAGACAGACAGACACACACTCCCAGACAGACAGACAGACAGACACACACACACACACACACACACACACACTCACACTTACATACACTCAGAAACAGACACTCACACAACCACTCAGACACACACACAGACACACACACTCATAGACAGACAGACAGACAGACAGACAGACAGACACACACACACACACACACACACACACACACACACACACACACACACACACAACCGCTCACAGACACAAACAGAAAGACACACACACCCACACTCTCAGACAGACACAAACTAAGACACTCACAGACAACCACTCTCAGACTCAGACACACACTCAGACACACACGTACACACAAACACTCACAGACACACAGACACAAACAGAAAGAAACACACACCCACACACACTCTCAGACAGACACAAAATCAGACACTCACAGACAACCACTCTCAGACTCAGACACACACTCAGACACACACGTACACACAAACACTCACAGACACACAGACACAAACAGAAAGAAACACACACCCACACACACTCTCACACTCTCAGACAGACACAAAATCAGACACTCACAGACAACCACTCTCAGACTTACAGACACACAGACTCTCACACACTCTCACTCACAGGGTGTGTACACACAGACAAACGGCCATAAACGCGTGTGCGGGTGGAGAGGGTGTGTGTGTGTGTGTGTGTGGTGAAAGCGGCGCTCTGCATTACCTCTGCAGCCCGAATTAGACTCAACGACACATATTTATTATTCACACTTTTTCAAAAACTCATTTTCAGTGGGCATGAATTATTTAGCAGTTTTCCAAGCAAAAGGCGCTTTTTGATTAAACGGTGCCCCAGATAACCTCACGCCCTACACACACACACACACACACACATTAAGAATCAGTGGAGATGTAACTGTGCCTGCTCAGGGTGAGCGAAGGCGATAAAAACAAGAGACGGAAGCGGAAAATAAACCACAGCCGTGGGTGTGTTCGCTACAGTAGGTGGACGTGACTGGTTTGGCAGCGGCGTGCCGCCCGTGTGGCCTCTGGAAACTCACCGCATCGCTCTCAGTGCAATTTTGTACGCCAGTTCGGCATCGTGAGGTAGGAGGCATGTGAAGAGATACTTGGCAAACGTGTGCATTGGAACGCTCTCTCTATAGATGAGCTCTCCCAAACCACTGTAGGGCCCGCCTGCAAGAGGAAAACACACTGGGTGAGACACACACAAACCTCCAGGAACAGTTGCATTGACCTAAATATTTATTTGAAGCCCCCCTGAGGTTTTAACCCTACAAAGCCTACCGTATGATACTTGATGCACACATTTCTAAGGCCTCTAATGATCAAAACTTTGCGGATAAACCTGTCGCACACAATCTACGACATGCTTTCGGTCACCTGATTGATATTTTAGACTTTTTCAGCAAGTAAACATCATTTATTATAACTGTACATTCAACCTTACTGGTTTTTATAAAGTAATATTTCAAGATGAACACTTGCTGGACTGAAGCTCTACTTCATTATCCATATCAGGAGTCTCAAATATGATCAGCAGGCTTTTAAGGAAGGTTTATCTGTTCATCTCTCAATCGCATTTTATGTGCTAAAGCATTTAAATATCATCTTACTAGGATATATTATTGGCAGATATTGATATTAATATGCGTTTTATGTCATTATCTGCTATACTGCTATAAAGATCTCATTGATTGACATTAAAAGTGTCAGAATTTCATCACTTTTTGCCCATATTTTCCTCCATATTCTCACTATATCACGCCATATGAGCCATAAAAGTCTGATGCATCAAATATAATACATTCAAAAAGATTTTAAATTCTCATTATTTAAAAAACAACAACAACAACAACAACAAAAAAACACTATTATTTCATATGTCAGGCTTTATAGAGTTAACATGTCAATTTAAACATCACATTCAGATTTTCATGGTCGGTTAATGATCACATGACATGCAAATAAATGTATGCATCTTGTTTAACCAGTTATGTATTCATTAATAAGTACTAATCAATGTCTTCAGATGTAAAGCTTCTGTGAAATGTGTTTAAAATGACTTTTCCCAACACGTTTGAATAGGCAGAAGTGTGTTTGATGCCTGAATTTCAGAAGATTTAACACATGCAGAAGCTGTGAGATGTGGTTAGAAACACACAGATTTGTTGGTGCAAACAGGGTGCAAGAGTGTGGGAAAGAAACGCCTTAGGTGACGCACACACACCCGAGATACCCTTCTGCATGACGCATCAAAATCACATAAAGTGCTGTGTGTTTGCATTGTGCTTCAAATACCAGCACGCACATCACCATTGGTTTTTTTTTCTCTAACATCAAAAACGCACACATATAACATCCCATCCCAAACGCACCAAAACAAGGCCGAGATGGGCTTGTGGTGTTGTGCTGCATCGTGGGTAATCTGCTTACAGATCGTTTTACACACCCTCCTCATCCTAAAACCACACGCCCACTTTCAAGAGCGCAGGCCTTTTATCACACTTGCCTACAGTATAAAGCCATTTTCATTTGTGACAGAGTGCAGCGACCACAAGCCACTTCACAAATACACACAGCACTGGACGTACAGACAGACACAGAGTAACCGAACTAAACATTCATACGCGCTGCTTCTAAACCGAAATAAACCTCATGTGTGACGCTCTACACAGTCAGAGACTCACAAATAGCGTGAAGTGCATGAGAGACTAATATTACACACAACTATTTGTATAATAAAATATTTATTTGATATTTATCTCAAGTATTTAGCCATCATGGGTTCATTTTTTAAACTGAGCTTGTCGCAGTGCATTCTGGGATTGCCTTCTCTGCCGTGCATGTTTATCACATCTCTTATTTTAGCTAAATTATAAACAGCACCGCATGTATACTGCAGAGCAAATGCCTTCCCAGAATGCCTTTGAGGGGGAAAAAACCTACATATTTCATATAAAAAATATTGGGTAGAATTTAATTGGACTGTTTTCATGCTTATTAGAGCATCAAGTTGTAATCTTAGCAACATGGTAATGTCTTTCAAGGGATTATTTTGGGCTCCTATCTAGTCGAACCTTCAACATTTCCTCACATTATCACAGTTTATTCACTATAGTTTAGAAAATGGTGATAAAATACTCAGAGTTAAACTGTGTCAGAACAAACTCATCTTGATAATGTCAGGTAACTTTGATAGAAAGGGATGTAATGATTACAATCAACCAATCAGCTGTTAGATTGAACTACACAATTAGAAAATAGCAGTTTAGCTCAACCAATGACCAAGCAATGCTTCATTTTGTTCAGTCTGTGGTGTCAAAGGTCACATTAGCAATTAAAGAACAAACACTGAAGAAAAACATGCTCAGCTCAAAGAGTCGGAATCATTTTGCTCCCAAATGTTTATCAGTTTTACTGGAATTACTGAGTATAATACGTCACAGTTGACTTTATTTTGCTATCCTCTCTTACAGAAATGAACTATAGTGTCCTGCACACACACACACTAGTAAAAAATATATAAAAAGTTATATCTGGTGTCTGAATAATTCTTGGTTTGACTGTATATGTATATATATATGTGTGTATGTGTGTGTGTGTGTGTGTGTGTGAGAGAGTGTGTGAGAGTGTGTGTATATGTATATATATATATATATATATATATATATATATATATATATATATATATATATATATATATATATATATATATATATATATATATATATATATATATATATATATATATATATATATATATATATATATATATATATATATATATATATATATATATATATATATATATATATATATATATATATATATATATATATATGTATGTGTATGTATGTATGTATGTATGTATGTATGCATGTATGTATGTATGCATGTATGTATGCATGTATGTATGTATATATCTATATATATATATATACACATACATACACTCAAAATGTAGGGACGCACCAATATAAAAAATGTGGCCGATATGATAACTCATAATTCTTTATATTTGAAAGCCAATAACTGATATTTTGGCTGATAAATATAAATGTTTATATAATATTTGAGAGCCGGATTACAAAAACAAAAGTCTCATCATTAAAGCCATGTCCCAAACACACAATTATGATGTTCTGATGATAATGTTATGTAGTCTATATGTCAGACTTGAGCTGCTCATGTTGCTCTGAACTGTATTTTCCTCTTTTGAAGTGATTCCAATCATATTTCAATCAATTCAAACCCATCATGAACAGTGAGTATCTGAAGTGTCTCAGCCGAAGGAAATAATACATTATTTATCGGCTTTAATATATTTATAAATATTTATTTTCAGGCTGATAACAATAACATTAAAACATTTAAAACTATTTATTGTGCATCCTACTGAAATTTAAAACAATTGCTAACCAAATTCACATTTAAAACATTTTTGACAGATCATGACTAAAATCTGATGCAAAACTGCTTATTATTAACAAATAGCATTAAAAAAAACATATATTTTAGGTTGGTAAAGCCAAGGAGCGTGTGGAGTCCCAAGCGCACCTCAGGACATTGACTGCGGCCACCGTTAGAAGCTCCCATAGAAACAGTTACGCCATGACGTTACCATTTGCCAATTGGCTGGACTTGTTCTGCCATATTGCACATTCTCCCATTCACAGTAATATGAGTGAACTTTAGTATCTGCCTATGTAGCCAGTAGACAGCAGGGCAGCTCACTAGACTTGGAAAAGAGCTACAGTCACGTCTTGCTAAAGTTACTAACTAAAAACACACACACACACAGAACAGCTGAGCATGCTAACTCTATTACAGCGTGTGCTGGAAAGGGGTGGCATGCTCTGGATGTCTCTCCGTGTGAGAACGCCCTTGTTGTTTTGATGGATTTTCACATTTGGCCAGAACTCCCCCAAACCCTGCAGCCAATAGAATACGTGTCTTCCTGTTTATTGTGCCCCCGTCACGCTCTTGGCTTATGCCGGGTGGAGGAATCCACACAGCGGGCCAGTTTATCAGTTCTCTTCATTCTTCCAAAACAACCCAGTGGCGTTCAGAGGCGGCTCTGTAGGCAAAGACCGTTTCGATTTACTCCCAACACCAGCCGCGAGTGAAACAAACAGCCTCGTCCACCACTGAGCACTTTCTGAACACACCGCTCTCAGGGAAATGTAACTCAATAGAGTCTCAAACTTTGTTAAACTAGGAAAACAACTAGGATTTCTGAAGACAACAAAAATGGTCCTTGCCCCTGCAAAACACGCCACCGAATGGTTTCTAGGGCATTGGTAAAGAGTCCGTTACTGAGGCCCTGTTTACAGCTGGTGTTAAGATGTGTTTTGGTCGATTGGATCACAATTAGATAAGAGAGACATTCCCGTTTACACCTGGTGTTTTAATCCGTCTCTTTTGTCCACTTTCAACCTGTCCTGATTTATTCGAGAGGAGGGTCTATGGGCGGATCTTTCCAAATAATGGACGAACTAAGCTCACGCAACTTATAAATGAACGTGCCTGCATACGACGGAAAAACACACAGAGACCAGCTTTCATTTCTGCTCTGATAGATGCAAGACCAGCCGGACGCTGTGAGTGTGTGTTAGAAATCAGGAATGGTGATAGAACATTGTGCTTGGTAGGGATGTCACAAGTACCGATACTTCGGTACCAAGTCGGTAATGAAATTATAAAAATGTGACGATACCAGCATTTATATTCAGGTATATTCGAGTATATTCGGCACCTGCAGCTGCGTTCAGTCACTTTACCTAAGCGCAGGGCTCCAGACTGTAGCCCAATATATACGAGTGTCTGTGGATATTAAACTGCAAAATACTATTTAAATATTACTCCTGCATGTTCTGCGTCTCTGTGTGAAATGACGGTCTGTCAGGCGATGCGCGGGCAGGAGCGCGCGCGCACACACACACACACGTGTGACACTCCCTCGCTGTCTTTTTAGTCTCTGCCGTGTGTCACTATATGAGGACACGAACGCATAAACCGTAACTTCATGAGAATTTGCCTGTCATATCATGAACACAGACACTCTTCACGGCAACCTGTCAAAATAAAAGTTTGGTTTAAAAATATTTAAATTGGAAATATATCAGGCTACTGTTGTCGCCGACTGTAGATTTAGCGCCGTCTCTATGTAATAATAATACGTCTCTACTAATAATAATAATAATTATGCCTAGATGGTTGATTATTTTTCACTTGATCTTTTTCTTATATTTACTTTTAAACAGCATACAGCCTTTAAATGTTTTTGTATTATTTACTTATAATGATTATCATAAATAATAATCTTAATACATTAATTATTTTTTTCAATAGTTAAATAAAAAAATTAAATAAATAAAAAAACATTTAGCAGTGGTACCAAAATTGGTATTGGTATTGGTATTGGTACTGACTGCTGGAATTTTGGTACCGTGACATCCCTAGTGCTTGGTACCCTTTTCATCTTCAAACCAAACTTGGTTGTCTGGCTATCACCAGACCAAGCTCAATTTTTTTAAGATTGAACATTAGTCTGGGGAGTCTGCTCTGTGTTTTCCACTGCACAAGAGGTGTGATCAACGGGCATAGTTCAAATTACTCTGTATGCAATTGGATAGTCCTACAACCAATCAGACCAACGATCTGGGGGACATACAGCTGCAGGGCGAAATCAAATCGCCAGCAGAACGGGCTGGGCTCATAGATATACATAATAAAGGCTAGATGTATCGTCCGCGCTGCTGGCCAATGGAGGTCGACGTCCACACCTGGCGGCCATCTTGTCACGGGCAGCTCGCTCACTCGTAACATTGTTTTCATGGGTGCTTGCACTTTTTAAATAAACATAACTTGCTCGATTTTCTACTGATTTTCAAACTGTTTGGTTTGTTATAAACGTCAGAGATGTAGTTATGACACTGCATACTTATGAAAAATTATTCATAATTTCCATAATTATAGCCATGTTAATAACGTTTGAAAGAAACCAAACCATTTATAAATCCGTCAAGATTTCAGCGAGATAAGAGTATTTGTGTTCATGCAGATCACTCGCCTTACATCAGGAGCCACAGAGCCCTGCCTGTGACAAGATGGCCGCCGGTGATGACGTTAGAGATTCCGCCGTAAGACATCTAGCCTTTATTATGGATATCAATGGCTGGGTTTACCCAGTCTAGTTAAACCCGCCAATAGCGCGCCAGGTGGATAAGCCAGTTTGTGATTAGTCCCCGCAGATTTGTAACAGAAGCAGGATAGAAAAATGTGCAGGTCTCCAGCCTGAGCTGCAGGGCGAAATCAAATCGCTGACAGATCGGGCTGTCTATCTACAAACTTGGGTCTTCAGCTGACAAAGTTTAAACCCCGTCTGGCTGGTGCGTGTCCCATAATGTTTACGTGTTAGGTCAGTAGGCGGAGAGTAGACGGTCTTTTAGAGCCTATTCGAACGCATTTGACCACATGAGCGATTACACTACGAAAGCAATCCGGTCGAATGGGTTTTCTACCTCTGGAAGTGGTGGAAAGTGGACACGCTCAAAGCGCTTTAGACCCCGTTTACTCCTGTATTTAGTAGGGCTGGGTATTGACACAAATTTCACAATTCAATTTGATTTTCGATTCACAAGCTTTCGATCCAATTCAATATCGATTATTTTGGATATGTATCAGGTACAATACATGGAAAATGTTCAAGGAAAACAAATTTCTGAACTAATGTTGTAAACTATGGGAATCAGTTGATACTACATTAGCCTACTTATATTGAAGGTAAACATTAACTGATTTGTAGATACAAACACTTAAATTACACTAAATTATGTTTTAAATAATAGTAAAGTTATAATATTAACATTACAGTTACATAATCATAATTCCACTCCAATCAGTTTTTGAAATATAAACATTTAAATGGTGGCTGTCATAAAAACTTGCCAGATTTATTCATACAAACATGCATTAAAAGGACAGTGAATATCCTGTACGTAATGTGGAGCATATAATTAGCAAAATGCTCCTCTCTAGAGTTCATTTTCCTAGCTGACTAACGAGTATATGGACACTGGATATGGTTTTTCTGAGGTAAATGTGACGTTACATGACACTGTTTACAAGCCGTTTAACTTACAGTACATCTTTCTGCAGTTGAAAAACTGATTGAGTTATTCTATATGACATGATACGGATTTCAGTAAGTTGTCCTGTATCTCTTAACACACTTTCAGAAGCTCATTCATGTTTATTTCGCGCTGTTACTGGTATTAAGGCGGAAGAGAAGATCCGTTCATCTGCTGGTTCTCTTGAGCTGAGCTGAGCCAGAGCGATCTCACGTCACACCACCAAAACGGTACTTATGCTTTTGAATTTCGTAAAAAACAGACGTAATTTGATATGAAACAAAGTCTCAGTTTTCAATAGTAATAAAGCACAAAGATTATTGCGATTTATTGGATGGGAGGCACGCTACAATGTTTATTTCTTTCATAACTGAAAACAGGATGACTTGGGATGACAGGATGATTCTTGGGATTTAAGAATCAATATTGTTTTGTAAAATCGAGAAATCAATATTTTTTACCCAGCCCTAATATTTAGCTTCGTCTACTTGTAAATCGGCCAAAATGCATCCTAATACCAGGTGTAAACGCAGGCCTAATGTATTCTTAGTGGTCACAAGGGCCTTGAAAATTAAGCGACCACCTAGCAACACTGGCGAGTTTTGCAGAGTAAACGTCCATGGTGTTGCGATCCCTAGATCTGTTGGCTTAGCATCATGCTGATGTCTTTATGTTTAGTAAATATTTAAATGTATTTTTTACACTTATTGGACTTTTGGAGGGTCACGCTCTTGGGTTTAGCTCCCATGCTAGTTAAACAACTGAACCAGCAAATACAGGTCTTTAGGTCTTTCCAATCAGGTGTAGCTAAACTCTGAAGGAATGCAGCCCTCAAGGAGCAGGATTTTGATGCCTCTGGTCTACAGCATGTGGTAAACTTGAGCAGATTTAAAAAGACACGCTTCATAAATGAAGTATTTGGCTAGATATTTAGCTGACACATGAGGAAATCAAATGCACCCATTCCAGAATTGTTAACTACATCCAAATGACTTCCTCAGGCTATTGATGTCTTTCAGCTTTAGTTAATGAAAAAGCAAACAGCACTGTCACTGTTCCCTCCAGTCGCACCGCAAATCTGTGAAAGCGCCAATACTAACCCTCTAACAGGAAGACAGCTTGCTTGCGGAAGATTTTGACCAGGGTATCGTCCAGGTCCACTTCCTGCAGTTTGGCGATCAGGTGCTCCTCGTTGCGGCACACCTTCTCTTGGGCGTACAGTCCGTCGGGCATGATTCTCTGCTGACCCAGTCCCATCAGGGCCGTTTCCACCGCCAGGGCCAGGTATGACTCACCCTCCTCCAGGAATCGGCGCGTGGACGGAAACAAGTGCAGCTCGCTGTGCTTGCTCGAGCTCATTGTGCTGGCTGCAGAGGGTGAGAAACAGAAAGCACGTAAGAAACAGGGGAGGTGACACCTCCAGAGTAGAGTGAACCACTGTAGTGAGACCTTCCTCCCAGGCACTGGTTCTTAGACAGGTCTTGTCGTATAATGAGGCACCAGAGAGGAACTCTGCCTGGTCTAATGAAGCAGCTCAGCCGGATAGGGCATAAGGCAAGGCATGCTCAATTAGGCTCCTGAGTGACTGAGGTAATACACTGTACCCTGGACTCGCAAATGCATTGGATGGTTCATGCATCACATTCATATCTGTGAGATGGTGCGAAATGCTGTTGGATACAAGGCTGTATTTAGAAACTAGGAGAGACAGACAGACAGAACGACAGACAGGCTGAGCCCCTGCTCTTCACTCTTCACTGATCTCTGCCAGCTCCGACTTGCAGCTCTGAGCCTCGAAATCCTTCCAACCAATTCAGCACCAAATCCAGCTTTATAATTGGCTGCAATGGAGTCAATTGGAATGGCTGGTTTTTGTGTTGCGGACTGGCCTCTTAACCAATCAAAAGGCTGTATTTAGTGCAGAGGGATCAACATCCCAGACAATTAAAAGGCTGAATATATGGTGCTAAGGATTGACGCCTGAACCAGACTTTCAACTGGCTTTGAGAAATTTATCCTTAGCACCAAATCCAGCCTTGTAATCTGTTGAGATGTCAATCCTTCAGTGCCAAATTGGGCCTTTTGATAAGCACCAAATTCAATCTTCTAATATCTACCTGATTGACAGGCTGGATTTTGTGTTGAGGATTGGCTCTTCGGCCAATCAAAAGGCCATTTTTAGTGCCAAATCTTCAACCACAGCCAATTAAAAGGCAAGATATGGTGTTTTGATTGGCTATGAGTTCACCAGTTCCTTTAACTGGATGAGGTTGATACCTCGGCGCCATATCCAGGCTTATTATTGGGTGTGAGAAACTGATCCTTTGCATTCAAACAAATGGCTGGATTTGGTGCAATGGAGAAAGTCCAAATCAAGCCTTTCGATTAATACCAAATTCAACCTTCTAATTAACTAAGACGTCAACCCATAAGGACCAGGTCTACCTGTTGATTGATTGACAGGCTGGATTTTGTGCTGAGGATTGGCTCTTCGGCCAATCAAAAGGCCATTTTTTGTGCCAAATCTTCAACCACAGCCAATTAAAGGCAAGATATGGTGTTTTGATTGGCTATGAGTTCACCAGTTCCTTTAACTGGATGAGGTTGATACCTCGGCGCCATATCCAGGCTTATTATTGGGTGTGAGAAACTGATCCTTTGCATTCAAACAAATGGCTGGATTTGGTGCAATGGAGAAAGTCCAAATCAAGCCTTTCGATTAATACCAAATTCAACCTTCTAATTAACTAAGACGTCAACCCATAAGGACCAGGTCTACCTGTTGATTGATTGACAGGCTGGATTTTGTGCTGAGGATTGGCTCTTCGGCCAATCAAAAGGCCATTTTTTGTGCCAAATCTTCAACCACAGCCAATTAAAAGGCAAGATATGTTGTTTTGATTGGCTATGAGTTCACCAGTTCCTTTAACTGAATGAGGTTGATCCCTCAGCGCCAAATCCAGTCTTTTTAATTTTTTTAATTGTTTATACCCGTTTATGGATTGAAAGGCTGGATTTTGTGCTGAGGATTGGCCCTTCAGTCAATCAAAACCAACCAGCCAATTAAAAAGGTAAGATACGGTGCCAGGGATTGACTCTTGATTGTCTATAAGTTCCTTTAACTGGCTGAGAGGTTGATCCCTCAGCACCAAATGCAGTCTTTTCATTGACTGTGAGGAACCCTAAGAATCAAAACCTACCCTTTTTATTGGCTGCATCTTTTGATTGGCTGTGAGGAATTGAAGCTATAGACCAAATCTACCCATCTGATTGGCTGGGTGTCGTCAATCCCTCAGCACCAATTCCAAGCTTTTAATTGGCCATAATGAGTCATTCCCTGAGGTTTCTATAATTGAGATTCCACTATGCAAACACGGGGCTAAAATAAGATGCAATTTGCATGAAGGCCTAAAGATATGCTAAGATTAAAAACAAGCTTCATAAAAGGATTGAGCAAACCCCTGCCTTAAAACCTTGAAAGACACAGCAAACAGGCCATGTGTTAAAAAACACATCAAAAACCCTGGATTTCTGATCGTTCATATTGTTATTATTTCAAGAGCAAAGTGAATCCAGGGCTTCATGTTCTCGGTTACACATTAATACCAATGGTGACTCAGTTGGGGCTAATAATGAGAAGCATCATAATGTTTTAATGATGCCTCTTTGGACCCGTGCAGATGGCTCCGGGAGGATTTAATGTCCTAATCAAAAATGAGCGCAAAGAGGGAAGCTCGAGGCTTCACACCTTCTTTTATTCTGCAATCCCACCACCACATCTCTTTCTTTCTCCTTCACTAATAAACTCAAAGTTCAAAGCCAGCCACAGAGACAGAGAAATAAAAGCCAGTGCTTTGGCTTAAGGACAGCCTTGTCTACTCGTGGACTACTTGAACAGCCTCTTCCCCAGCTGGGGAATTAGGAGGAGGGATACGTCAGGCAAATTACAGCTCCTACATAGTCCACAGATGTAGTTGTCATGCAAGATCCAATCCCCATCAAAATCTCGTTTGGACCATTGGATTCCTAATCAGGTATAAGTTGGTTTGCACGCACACTAGGCTCACGGCTCAATGGTATCCATCTTGAGCGGGCACGCTGGAGATGAGCGATAGCACCTACACTTTTTGATGCCAATCAAAACGGGCATGAGCCCAAAGGCAACAATATCGTATAATTGCAGCAGCGTGTTCTCTGATTGTGATGCAGTCATCTCTCCAATCAGAGCTCATGAATAAGAGATGGGAACAGAAAACATTAAAATTAAAAGTGCATTAAAAATGCAGCAGGGAAGAATAAAGTTACAACTTTTAGGCTCAGATAAAAGAGACTCACGCTTTGCTCTTTTCCTATATCTTTTTAATCAGAGCATAAGCGAGGTTAATAGGAGAGACAGCTGATCGGTTCTACTACGGTGGTCTAAAAACGCTGCAAATGGACGTTGCGTCAATAACAAAGCAAACACTATATTCCTAAATGTACATTTTACAGCCACGGAGCACATAAATATGCTGTATAAATGTTCATTTTTTACTATAAATATTACAGTTAAGATGCCTGACGCTTTAACAGGGTGCTAATAGGACTTGACAGTTTCAGCTAGTTCATAAACACACTCTGTAAATAACATGAATCATAAACATTGTGATGTGCGACAGCGTCTCAGTACCTGAGAAATCGAGAAACCCTCCCTGCGAACCATCTTCGTCCCCGCGGCCCGTTTCCATCAGCGTGCTGAAGAGCGTCCCGATGGGGTCCAGAGGGTGTCCCACCCATCCTTCTAGATTAGTGATGGACGTCACCCCTTTATGAAGCAGATCTAGAGGGAGAAAAGATAAAAGGGTTTGTTTTGGGACTCTTTTTAAAAGTAAACACTCTTTTGGACCTCATATGGTACCTTGTTATGCAAGACAGCATCTATCCCAGAACTATTAACAACATTTCTGTTACTTAAAGTAAAATAAAATATAATATAAATATTAGTTGAAAATTTAGTGAAACTAAATGAAAATGAGAAATGTTGCCTTAGCAATAAACCGAAGTTGAATCACAAATGATTAACTAGAAATAAATACAAGCTAAAATAATAATTAATTTAATTTAAATATTCAAGAAAAAAAATGACTGAAATAATCAAAAATGAACATGAAAACTAAAAATAACACTTCCCAGAATGCATTGTTACAAACTCAGCTAATATTTGCAACCAAGATGGCAGCTGATTTTATTCAGCACTCAAGCATTGATAGAAATGTTTTGCATATTTATTTTTGCACTTATTAGGGTCGTTATTAAAATGAGTCCTACTCTATTCATTATAACACGTGAACCCCAGAATGCATTGCGATGATGAATCGAGATAAATTATAATTATATTTCATTCAATACAAAAAACCGAATACACAACATTTGTTACGAGACAACACTGCACATGCAGTCTGACTTTTGTGAGGCGATTTCCGAAAGCATCCGTCTCTTGTGGAAATCACTGCACGAGTGTTTTACATAAAGCCCAGGACTGGGCCATAGAGCCACCTCATTTGAATAATATGAATTATGCGTGGGCACTTTCACCACAACAAGTAGTCATTTGCATTTAAATGCAATTGACCCGAGCCCTGCTGGGCATGAGTGGACATTCAGCTCTAGTGAAGAGCAGTGCTGCATGAAACCGTTACCTGGCCATTAGACACTGAGACACAGAGCACTGGCACATGCCGCTGAAGAGATAATTGAGTAACAATGCTACCATTTTTGGCCTTTTTGGCACTGTTAGTGATACAGATAACAGAAAAAGGACAGGAAATGATGACGAGAACGTGCCAGATTTAAACTGCATGTGATTTGCATCATCAATGTGCCTGGAAGTCATTTGTTTTGAACAAAAATGGGTGATTTCTGGAAACATGAGCGACTGCTGACAATGCAATGAGGGTCTGTCCACACTAAATAAAAGAAAAAAATGTACATCTTACACCATGTCCTAACTGAATGTGATGTGACAAGATTCCAGTGACAAGCAATTTGTCTGTCCACACCAGTTGTGACTACATCAATCAAAAGCCACAGCCAATTAGAAGAGAGTGTGGGCGGAGTTTCTGCAAGCGCACTGCACTCGCAACCAAATCAATCAAAAATCACAGCCAATTAGAAGAGTATGGGCGGAGTCTCTTTGCAAGCGCACTGCACCCACAACTAAATCAATCCAAAATCTCAGCCAATCAGAAGAGTGTGTGGGCGGAGTCTCTTTGCAAGCGCACTGCACTCGCAACTAAATCAATCCAAAATCTCAGCCAATCAGAAGAGCGTGTGGGCGGAGTCTCTCTGCAAGTGCACTGCACTCACAACCAAATCAATCAAAAATCTCAGCCAATCAGAAGAGCGTGTGGGCGGAGTCTCTCTGCAAGTGCACAGCCCTCACAACCAAATCAATCAAAAATCACAACCAATCAGAAGTGTGTGGGCGGAGTCTCTGCAAGCACACTGCACTCACAACCAAATCAATCAAACATCACAGCCAATAAGAAGTGTGTGGGCGGAGTCTCTGCAAGCACACTGCACTCACAACCAAATCAATCAAAAATCACAGCCAATTAGAAGAGTATGGGCGGAGTCTCTTTGCAAGTGCACTGCACCCGCAACTAAATCAATCCAAAATCTCAGCCAATCAGAAGAGCGTGTGGGCGGAGTCTGTCTGCAAGCGCACTGCACTCGCAACTAAATCAATCCAAAATCTCAGCCAATCAGAAGAGCGTGTGGGCGGAGTCTCTCTGCAAGTGCACAGCACTCACAACCAAATCAATCAAAAATCACAACCAATCAGAAGTGTGTGGGCGGAGTCTCTCTGCAAGTGCACAGCACTCACAACCAAATCAATCAAAAATCACAACCAATCAGAAGTGTGTGGGCGGAGTCTCTGCAAGCACACTGCACCATTTTAACATAATTAAAATAAATGAGAATAACTGATACAACACCGCAACTACCAATAAAAACTCAGACATGGTCTCTCTTCTGTAGTCGAATGTTGGCATGTTCATGTTAGCTCATGTGAGTGATCATTCTTTATGATTTGACTCTTCCTACATAGAGTGGTAATATTAAACTATGCATGGTAAATATTAAAGGATGTATGTGAACCCCTGTCACCAATGTAATGGAAGTTTATGATATGAAACGCTTTCCCCGACTCAATGCTCATTTTTAGCGAACATCCCAGTTTGTAACTCACCTTTCTTGTGATTTCGGAAGAGCTCCAGCTGTTTCTGCTGCTGCCTGCGCAGGGTGTTGACGATGGCGATGGCCAATCGCAGTGCTTCCCGTGGGTAACCGTGAGATCTCAGTGCATCTACTCTGGCGCAGGCCGTAGGGACGTGTTCTGTGATAGAAACCCCCCCCCCAAAAAAAACCTTTAGCAAACCCCAGACGAGCACATTCACCCGCACGCAAAAGGCTAGCGGGGACAGAAAATATAAATTCCTTTCATTTAGCCAGAAACTCTTGTTCTTGCTCCGTATAAAGCCTCCATTCATTGCGGTTTCCTAAACTCCCTCTCCATTTTTTCTTAATGCTATAGAACTGAATAACACAAAGAGGCGAGTCAAGCAGACGTCTTTTTCCGGCCGAGCCGCTCACCGTGCCACAGGGGCCAGCCGCGAGAGTCAAAGAGCGAATTTTCAGTGTTGTCATGGTAGCAGTAGTTGGTGTAGAGGTCGTCGTTGATAATGTGCTGTAAGTGGCTGTCTTGCCAGTGGAGATCGCATGCCTCGATGGCTCGCGTGAAAACCGTCCGGTGGGGCCGGGTGCCCAAATCTGAGGAAGAGGAGGAGGAGGAGAGACAGGGAAAAGGGAAAGGAAATTGCTCTGTCATTCTCAATGCTAGCTCTGAGAGCGAGGCCCGCGGGGGCCTGTCAGTCAGGGCCAAACAGTAAAACCTTCGGAAATAAGTCCATAGATTAGTGCATGGAGCTGAACTGTCATTCACAGCTGGGGTACACATCGCCACGACTGCTGCAAGGTGGCTTTACATACTACAGCCGGCCCGTAGAGCTACAGTACATTATTATATCAAGCCTTTCGGCAGTATTCCGTACATACAGGAACTAAGTAAACAGGTCAAATATTTCTGAGTGATAACACCAATGAATCAGTGAATTAAAAGAAGTCTCTTCTGCTCAACAAAATCAAAAGTTTGATCAAAAATACAGCAATATTGAGAAATTATCACTGATTTATTAATAATAATAATAATTAGTTGCTCAAGAAACATTTCTTATAATCAATTAGAGCTGCACGGTTCTGGACAAATTGAGAATCACGATTCTTGAATCAGGTGAATCAGTGTTTTTGAATGAATCTCTTGAGTGAATGATTCAATGACTCACTCATAAAGACTTCACTTGTTTCATTACTGGATGAATCAGTGTTTTTGAACAAATCTCTTGAGTGAATGATTCAATGACTCACTCGTTAAGACTTCACTTGTTTCATTACTGGATGAATCAGTGTTTTTGAACAAATCTCTTGAGTGAATGATTCAGTGACTCACTCATTTAGACTTCACTTGTTTCATTACTGGATGAATCAGTGTTTTTGAATTAATCTCTTGAGTGAATGATTCAATGACTCACTCATAAAGACTTCACTTGTTTCATTACTGGATGAATCAGTGTTTTTGAACAAATCTCTTGAGTGAATGATTCAATGACTCACTCATTAAGACTTCACTTGTTTCATTACTGGATGAATCAGTGTTTTTGAATGAATCTCTTGAAAGAATGATTCAATGACTCACTCATAAAGACTTCACTTGTTTCATTACTGGATGAATCAGTGTTTTTGAATGAATCTCTTGAATGAATGATTCAATGACTCACTCATAAAGACTTCACTTGTTTCATTACTGGATGAATCAGTGTATTTGAATGAATCTCTTGAGTGAATGATTCAATGACTTACTCATTAAGACTTCACTTGTTTCATTACTGGATGAATCAGTGTTTTTGAATGAATCTCTTGAAAGAATGATTCAATGACTCACTCATAAAGACTTCACTTGTTTCATTACTGGATGAATCAGTGTTTTTGAATGAATCTCTTGAATGAATGATTCAATGACTCACTCATAAAGACTTCACTTGTTTCATTACTGGATGAATCAGTGTATTTGAATGAATCTCTTGAGTGAATGATTCAATGACTCACTCATAAAGACTTCACTTGTTTCATTACTGGATGAATCAGTGTTTTTGAATGAATCTCTTGAAAGAATGATTCAATGACTCACTCATTAAGACTTCACTTGTTTCATTACTGGATGAATCAGTGTTTTTGAACAAATCTCTTGAATGAATGAATGAATGGATTCATTGACTCAATCATTAAGACTACACTTGTTCCATTACTGGATGAATCTGTTTTTGAATGAATCTCTTGAATGAATGATTCAATGACTCACTCATAAAGACTTCACTTGTTCCATTACTGGATGAATCTGTTTTTGAATGAATCTCTTGAATTAATGATTCAATGACTCACTCAAAGACTTCACTTGTTTCATTACTGGATGAATCAGTGTTTTTGAATGAATCTCTTGAATGAATGATTCAATGACTCACTCATAAAGACTTCACTTGTTCCATTACTGGATGAATATTTGTTTAGAAACCATGATATATTTTTTTCAGGATTCTTTAAAGAATAGAAAGTTCAATGAACAGCATTTATTTGAATCTTTTGTAACATTATTATGGTCTTGAATGTCACTTTCAATCAATTTTCTGACACCACTTCAATAGCAAATAAAGCATTAATTTTTTTATCGTCAACGAAACATACGTCAACACCATATCATAAATATTGAATCTATCGCTCCACCTTATTGCAAAATCTCTAATTAAATCTAGACATTTATCCGACTAGTCTACAGCTCATTCATACCCAAAATACCCCTGCCTTAGGAAAGGGGAAGTCATTTCCAGCAATTACCTGTCTGGAGCATGAATATTTATAACAAAACACATCATAAAGTCTCTGCAGACGTTGTCGTCTCGGTATAAAAGACCTGACTAATCGAAAAGTTTCAATAGAGCTATTTTCCCCCCAGCCCCAACCCTCGCTTTTGCCCAGAGTTATGATTAGCACAGCAAGGACAAAAGCCAGGGAGGAAGTACTGAAGCGCTGTTATTAGGGGCATTCCATTAGTCACACAAAGCCTAATAAAAGGGGTGCACGGAGGCATGGTTGATTAAAACACCCACCATCATCACCATCACACACACACACTTACCTTGGTTGCCGTGAGCACCCTGAGGCAAGGCATTGGTTAAATTGGGCAGCTCGTTGCCGTGGTTACCGTCCTCCAAGGGACACACGTCCACACTGTTCCACTTCTTGAGCTGCCTGAGCCAAGCGGCCTTCTGTTCCGGCTTACAGTGGGGGTTCAGCACGATACACATCCACAAGGCACCTGGGAAAGACAGGCAGCGTCAACACAAAGACGGATAGAGGAATATGGAGGATCCCAGAGAAGAAAGAGACGGTCTAGAACTTCAGATAAATAGGTCAGCCGACTGCTCGACTGAACGCGGTTACAGTTAACACAGACAAACAAGTGTACTGTACCCTTAAGACCAGCTCGTCCAATCACGTCTGTTTAAATCTGATGGTAATAAAGTAATCCTGAGACACTCATGACAGCAATTTCTCAGAATTATCATAATTTGTTTGCTCATGCCTGATGAAGTTGACAAGGAACTGAATGCAATTCTTTTGATTGAATGAATAACCAGATATGATTTGTTCACTATTGAGATCAGCAGGGCTGGGATGAAACTTCATCCATCCATCCATCCATCCATCCATCTCTATCTATCCGTCTATCTATCCATCTCTATCTATCGGTCTATCTATCCATATATCCATCCATCCATCCATCCATCTCCCATCCATCCATCCATCTCCCATCCTTCTATCCATCTCCCATCCTTCTATCCATCTCCCATCCTTCTATCCATCTCCCATCCTTCTATCCATCTCCCATCCTTCTATCCATCTCCCATCCTTCTATCCATCTCCCATCCTTCTATCCATCTCCCATCCTTCTATCCATCTCCCATCCTTCTATCCATCTCCCATCCTTCTATCCATCTCCCATCCTTCTATCCATCTCCCATCCTTCTATCCATCTCCCATCCTTCTATCCATCTCCCATCCTTCTATCCATCCATCCATCCATCTTCCATCCATCCATCCATCTTCCATCCTTCTATCCATCTCCCATCCATCTCCCATCCTTCTATCCATCTCCTTCTATCCATCTCCTTCTATCCATCTCCCATCCTTCTATCCATCTCCCATCCTTCTATCCATCCATCCGTCCATCCTTATATCCATCAATCCATCCATCCATCAATCCGTCTATCCATCCATCCATTTGTCCATCTATCCTCTATTATCTCTATCTATCCATATCTGTCTATCTTTCCATCCATCCTTCCATCCATCCATCCATCCATCCATCCTTATATCCATCCATCCGTCCGTCCGTCCGTCCGTCCATCCATCCATCCATCCATCCATCCATCCATATAAGGATGGACGGACGGATGGATGGATAGAAGGATGAAAGATATAGATAGATGGATGGATGGATGGGTAGATGGATGTATGGATGATAGACCCATCTATCATCCATCCGTCCATCCATCCACCCATCTATCTACCATCCATCCATCCATCTATCTATATCTCCCATCCTTCTATCCATCCATCCATCTATCCATCCGTCCGTCCATCCTTATATCCATCCACCCATCTATCTACCCATCCATCTATCTACCCCTCCATCCATCCATCCATATCTGTTTATCTACATCCATCTATCTATCCATCCATCCATCCATTTGTCCATCTATCCATCCATCCATCCATCCATCCCTCTCTATCTATCCATCCGTTCGTCCATCCATCCATCCATCCATCCATCCATCTATTCATCTATCAATCCATCCATCCATAGCTCTCTATCTAACCGTCCGTCCATCCATGGATCCATATGGTCATGATCACCCGATACTCTCAGAAAAATGTAGGCAAAAATCCATCAACAACAGCACAATATCAGAACAAATGTTTGCTAAATAAAGAGAGTAAAACACTTGTGTTATTTGCAGTAATCTCATAAATCTGTTGATTAATCTGTCTGGCTGATATAACGGCTGATCGCTAGGAAAAATGATGGCAGCCAATGAAGTTCCTACTCTATAAATAAACCAAACGCTCACAAATCCTGATTTGAAAAAATAATAAAAGTAAGAAAGATGACATCCATCCAGAAATACAGGCCACTTTCAAGCCAAAGAAGTTGAGCATAAAGGCCGGATCGATACGCATACGTCCCTCACCGGGGCAAAGCTGCAGAACGTCACCGGCGAGCAGCCGCAACCCATGAGGTTCATTCGGCCTCTAATTCATCCCATTGGCTGCATTAGGCAGTGATGTATGGAGCCTGACGCGAGCGCCATGCCATACGGATTGTGTATGATGGTTTAATCACTCCCAGAGTGCTCCACAATGACACACTGAGAATACCTGCTAGACCCAGCTGAGCGGACGAGAGCGAGAGAGGGAGGAGGGGCGAAGGAGAAAACAACGAGACGGGGGGAGAAATGAAGGGAGCGGGAGAGACAAATGTATGATGGCAGGAGAGGAATTAGATAGCGGCGAGAGAAAAGAGGGGAAGACAAAGGAGGAGAGAGAGAGAGAGAGAGAGAAGCAAAGCAGGAGGGAGAGATGTGAGGAAATCTGGAAGAACACGGGAGGCTTGTGGGGGGATGGGACGGAGTCTCGGCTCTTTGTTTGGGCATGAAGGACAACAGACGTGGAAAAGAGACGGGAAAATATGCACCCCAGAACATGCAGATCTCAGGGACTTTAAGAGACCAGAGGAGGTTTAGCAATCAACAATATATTACTACAGGAATCAGTGCAAACTCATTTTTTTGTTTGTAATAATAATAATAATAATAATATAATACAATGAATATAGTATAAGGAATAAAATAAAATGTTAACAAAATATAAAATTAAATAAAATAAATATTTTAAAAATATTTTAAAAAAATGGATGCACAAGTTTGTGCCGGGAAATGATAATAAATACATTAATATATAATAATATATAGTAATATAATATAATAAAATATAATATATAGTAATATAATAAAATATAATACATATAATATATTATATTACTATATATTATAATATATAATAATATATAGTAATAGAATATAATAGTAATATAATAAATATAATATATAGTAATATAATATAACATAATATAATTTATTTTATCATCATTATATTATTATATTACTATTTTATTTTATTATTATTATATTTTATTATAATATAATAAAATAAAATAGTAATATAATATATAATATAATATAATATAATATAATATAAAATAATATACTATATAATATAATATAATATAATATAATATAATATAATATAATATAATATAATATAATATAATATAATATAATATAATATATGGATGCACAAGTTTGTGCCGGGAAATTAATATATAATATATCTCAGAGACTTTACACTAAAATTAAAAGTAAAATAAGACGTCAACTTTGATGTCTTCAGTAGTTTCACAACAACAAACAAACGACACAACTCGCATAGTTCGATTCATGAGCGAATGATTCTTATGAATCGGTTCGTTTAAATGACTCACATCCAGTGTCCATAATAAATGCTACTACAATAATATTAATGTTAAAAGATTGTATAGTTTATCTTGGGGTTATTTACATGAATAGTTAGAGCACATTCTTAGATGACATCTCATGCTCCCAGTGAAGGAACTTCCGCTTCACACATAAAGAAACCATTAAGTGGAGAGAATCGGTCATCATCCCTAGAAGGGAGCACCCTAAGATTATCGAGTCAGTAAATACAGACAAAACAAGACACAATAAAACACTTCAAAGTCTAAACCAAAGCAGAACTCCTGCGCTAACCGATCTCCACATCCCCAGTCCATTACAACAAACTGAAGCGGTTCCGGTGTCATGACAAACCGGGTCCGCCTGTGAAATAGTGTCCGCTTAGGACCCCAGAGCGATTCTATTGGCTGAAAGATCTTTCAATGGGTGATCTGTTCAGAGCCTGATTACAAATCTTACAAAATCGCCTTTTGATTTTTGTCGTTTGAATTGTGTTAAAATAGTCTTTAACGTCTTGCAAATCATATGTTTCATATACTAGTATATAACCGAAGCTATACGTTGTGAAATCAAGCACATCTCGCTCTTGATGTTTTTTTAAATTAGCATTCGGTCTAGCATAGCATACAGCTACCCGATTAGTTTAGTTTAGCCCCGCTTTAATGTTTATACATTTAAAAATATATATATATTTTGTGCACCTGATCTGTACATTAGCGTTTTTTTATTCTTTATTATTTACATTATAGGTACATTACTATGTTATGATTTTGAATTGGTATCAATTGAAATTATTTACAATATGTTAGGCATGTTATTGCTCCCATTATATCAATCAATTACATATTTCAAATAAATGTTGTTTGTGTGTACTTAGTATGACAATGAATTCAAAGTTTATTTTAAAACAATTTCTTGTCCAGAACCATGTATTATGAATCGCGATAACAGCTTTTGATCAGGCATTTAAAACAGCTACCCCATTGGGTCCTAAGCGGACACTATTTCACAGGCGGACCCGATTTGTCATGACACCGGCAGCTGTAATTCATTACGACAAGGTCACAATAAGGGAAGTGTGACGTTCAGGAGCGGAGAGCGCTACACGCTAATCAAGACGCCACTGGCTATTTAGCCTGCCATTGTCTTAAACTTGCTGGCTATACGGCTTTGTGTTTGGACAATGTGAAGGATTAGCGCTCGCTAGTGTAATTATGTCAGCTGAGAGAAGTCGTGGCCTAATTTCCAGCTCCTCCGTCATACGCAACCTAGATGAAAAGGAGTCGCTTTCAGCACAGCGGCCCCTGTGCCCAGATTAATTAAAACAATATTGAGCTTAGCCCAAGAAATTCTTGCACACATGCACACCTTCATGCGCGCACACACGCACGCACGCACACACACACACACACACACACGGCGTCCTCCCTCCCCCTCGCTCTGACCGAGTCTTTCACGGACGTAATTTGAGCTTTCACTCCAAATCTCATCCCTGCTGTCAGCACGCCTGTCTCGAGCCGAGAGCATCCCATGATTCCTCTCTCTCAGAAACACACAGAACACTCCAGCAGTGTGGGGCTTTCCACCAGACACTGACACCACTAATATTATCACTTCTATTGTATTCTATTAATGATTTCTGCTGGTTCATATAATATAATTAATATAATACTACCACCACCACAACTACCCCCAGCACAACCACTACCACCACCACTACAACTACCATCACCATTACCACTACTACCCCCAGCACAACCACTACCACCACCACTACTACTACTACTATTACCACCAGCACCACCACCACTACTACTACTACCACCATCACCATTACCACCACCACTACTACCCCCAGCACAACCACTATCATCACCACTACTACTACTACTATTACCACCAGCACCACCACTACTACTATTTCCACCAGCACCACCACCACTACTACTACTACTACTGCTACTATTATTACTATTACCACCACTACTACTACTACTATTACCACCACCACCACTACTACTATTACCACAACTACTACCACCGCTACTACTATTACCACCACAACCACTACTACTACTACTACTACCACCACCACCACTACTACTACCACCGCTACTACTATTACCACCAGCACCACCACAACCACCACTACTATTACCACAACTACTACTACCACCACCACCACCACTACTATTACCACCAGCACCACCACCACCACTACTATTACCACCACCACTACTATTACCACCAGCACCACCACCACTACTATTACCACCAGCACCACCACTACCACTACTACTACTATTATTACTATTACCACAACTACTACCACCACCACCACCACTACTATTACCACCAGCACCACCACTACCACTACTACTACTATTATTACTATTACCACAACTACTACTACCACCACCACCACTACTACTACTACTACTACCATTACTACTACCACCACCACCACTACTACTGCTACTATTATTACTATTACCACAACTACTACTACCACCACCACCACTACTACTGCTACTACTATTATTACTATTACCACAACTACTACTACCACCACCACCACTACTACTGCTACTACTATTATTACTATTACCACAACTACTACTAACACCATCACCACCACCACCACTACCACCATTACTACTACCACCACCATTACTACCACTACTACCATTACTACTACCACCACTACTACTATTATTATTACTATTACCACAACTACTACTACCACCACCACCGCTACTACCATTACTATTACCACCACCACTACTACTATACATTTTATAATTTGTTTATTAGTATTTCCCATCAAAAACCTTGGCACCTTTGCATCATCAAATTACAATATATATTTTATTGTATTTGATGATTTATTATTATTATTATTATTTTTATTAATAATCAATAATAATATAATATACTACTTAATATACATTATAATGTAATAAATATATAATATAATAATATATAATATAATATAATAATATATAATATAATATAATATATATAATATAATATAATATATATAATATAATATAATTAATATAATATAATATAATATAAAAGACATGTCTGAGACGTGAATGCCTCTATGAGAGGAGTAGGGTTTAGAAATCAATGTTTTTGGTGAACTCATGACGCTTATACTCTTCTATAATGCTTAATATCAAAAGACGTCAATTTCGATGTCCTTACTGGCATCACACAACAACAACAACAACAACAACAGTACAAACAGACAGCATCTCCACCAGTAGTGAAGTGATGTGTGTGTGAATGACTGTCATGAGTGAAGGCTGCAGCTCTGTGGGGCCGACGGCAAGCAGGGCGATTGCCACTAGCGGCACCAAACATAATTGCGAAAACAATGAATAAAAGCGTTCCGAGACCCGCCTGATGCAAGCGCGCCTTTGTTCCCCCAACAAAAGCGACCCGCTCGCAGCGGAGGGAGCGAAAGACGGATGAAGGAAGCGTCGGAGTGAAGGATGCTGGGAGGGGCGAGCGTATAAATCTGGGCTGTAATCTCCCTCTCGCACTCGCTGGCAGCCGTCTCCGCCGCTCCTCATCCTCAGCCTACCTGACCGCTGGTGTCAGATTAAGTGTCCGGGATTTAATGAAATGGTCTTCGCATTATCGCGCCTGTCAGGAGGAAGAGGAGGGGGCAGCCTTCATAACGAAGGCCTCTCCAATTACACCGGGGCTTAGAGGGCCTGACAGGCGTAATGATTCATCTGAGAGGGAGAGAGAGGGAAGATGTGCCCCTCAGATCTCACTCTCCTCCTCTTTTTAATGAACCTGAGTCTCTTCACCAGTTCTTCAGGGGTGGAGGAGCTCTCAAAAAGGCGGCAGAGTTGAGGAGCACACCTGGAAGAAACATGCGGAAGAGAAACCGCCTCGGCCAACACGTCCAGTGATGAATACAGTTCACACTGAACACAGACATACTACGGTTTAAAGTCAGCTTGAAATGGAGGCTGTGTAGTCTTTTCTTCTCTATTGTGCCGTATATCCGAGTGAAACGCTTCTCATACAAGAACAAATGTAGGGGCGGGGCTTGTTTTTGTCTGTGGGGAATTGATTTGATGGTTGTGGTTTGCTATTGGTGGATCTCATGTGATTGACAGGTGGCCCCGCCCTCGTCATCAGAGAAGAGGAGTGATGTCACTGCTTGATTAAAGATTACGAGGCACGTGAATCTAAAACAAATGATGTGCACGGATAATTTATAATATACACTGCAATATTCCATAAAAAAAACTAAAGATTTGGATTTCATGGTGACTAATAAATATCACAAGCTTCAAACTGATATAATAATAATATATAATATAATAATAATAATAATATATAATATAATAATAATAAATAATAATAATAATAATAATAATAATATAATATAATAAATAATATAATTAATAATATATAATAATATAATATAAATTTAATATAATTAATATAATTAATAATATAATATAATATAATTAATACAATACAATATAATATAATTTAATATAAATTTAATATAATATAATTAATATAATATAAAATATTTTTTGCAGATTGATTAATAATAATAATAATAATAATAACAATAATAATAATAATAGGGACAAGAAAATTATTCTGATTTATGAATCAAAAACAATGATGTGGACAGAAAGATGATTTATAATAAAAACACTGCAATAATCATAAAAAAATATTTTCTATTTTAATTGTCAATTTTTATTTCATGGTGACTTACAAATAGCACAAAATATAATTAATATAATATAATATAATATATATATATAATTTATATATTATATATAAATAGCAGATAATAATAATAATAATATAATAATTAATATAAATGTTACTACTATTATTGTGATTACTATTATCATCGTCATTAATAGTAATAATAATACAGCTAAAATGAATACATACATTTTATGCTTTTATTTAGATTAACAGTTAGCTTCCCATCCATTCTTGTGGTATCAATGGTTTCAAATTGATCCTAAATATTAAATATTATGCTTTGTTCCACATTCTCTCTTCCTGTCTAAGCGAGCGGGTCCTAGCCGACTCAATCAGTAAACCAGACCAGACTAATCTGGGATACATATTGCAAACCTCATTTCCCTTAATTCTGTGGGACGCAACATTACAAGTGTGTAGGCCTCGTGCTGGTTGTGAGGCCCTATCCAGGGGCCACTCGTTAAACAGCCCACTTCCCTTTTGTGACACAATGGGCCTCTCATCCCCTTCCTGCAGCCTCTCCTCATCCTCCGTCAAACAAAAATCGGACACAGAAGGCCTCACTGCACACAAACGCCCCCGCTAATCTTGTTCAACCCCGCAAATTCCTTGTAGTCGCACCGTCAGCTCGGAAACTAAAGCATCAGTCCTCTAAAAACGGCCAAACATAGAGATATGAAAGCATGCAAAAATACAGTAAAAATTATGAAATATTATTCCAGTGTAAATCATGTTTCTCTAGAGTAAAGTGTAATTTATTCCAGTGATCAAAGCTGAATTTATCATCAGTCTTTAGTGTCACATGACCCTTCACAAATGCATTTCTGAGTATTATCAATGAGCTCATTTTTATTTTTCACGATTCTTTGATGAATAGAAGGTCCTAAAGAACAGCCTTTATTTAAAATAGAATCTTTTGCAACATTATAAATGACTTTTTTTTTTTAAACTCTTACCGAACTTTTGCATGGCAGTTTCATCGCACAAGATCGAGTGATCTCATGGCTTGAACGCCGCGTCCGATATGCGGGTCCACCGGTCTAGTGCTTATCTCCCGCTCCGCTTCTGCGCTCGGCACCCGGGGACCCGGACGCCAGCAATTGTGCCCACCGAGTGCCAAGGCAAAATTGATGAAACATCACAGGATTTGAGAATTGGCAGGCTAGAGCGATGTGGCGAGCCAGTCACAATTAAAATGATTACACGTCCTTCCAATTTTCCCCACTTTCATTCCAATAGTGCTGATAGCATGAGATCGAGACGGAAAGGCATGATATATTCCTTGTATAGAATACGCTAGGTGGATTGAATGGCAGTAAAACAACATTTGTTGTTGGCTCTGTGCGTTTTGATCCAGTTACAGTAATTGAAGCAATAGAAGCAGGACGCAGCACTTCGGAAACGGGCTAAAGTGCGCCGACGGTTTCTAGTGCTCGGGTTTGCACGTGTGCTTACCACAGTGTATTTTAGACGGAAACACCCGAGAGGGTTTTAAGTGGGAAAAGAATATGCAATATTGATCAAGAGCAAAAGCTACGAATATGCAATCTGGCAACTGCAGTATCCTCTAAATGGCCGTCCTCAGAGACGCAGGTGGATTTTAAACAGAGATCCGCACAGACGCTGAGTGCAGTGAAGTCTCGAAAACACGCCTGACTGAGAGAGACACACACCGACCTACATGCATTCCAGCAAAAATCACTCTTAAAGGAGGCCTATTCTGCTTTTTGACACGTGTCTTTAGTGTGTAATGTTGCTGTTTGAGCACTGAAACTCCTCCACTGTAGTCTTGAGTTCTTACACGTCACATTATTCCTCATTTAAATAATTTATACGCAGAATAAAGGGACGGGGCCTGGTTGAGTTAGTTAAAGGTCCCGTTCTTCGTGTTTTTTTGAAGCTTTGATTGTGTTTACAGTGTGCAATATAACATGTGTTCATGTTTCGCGTGTAAAAAAACAGTATTTTTCACACAATTTACTCATCTGTACACCGCTGTTTTCACTCTCCTAAAAACGGCTGATGAGTTCCTTGTTCTATGAAGTCCCTCCTTCAGAAATACGTAACGAGTTCTGATTGTGCCAGCGGTTCCTGTGTTGTGATTTGACAGCAGCTTAGCGCACGTAACTTGCATGGAAAGGTCACGCCTCTTAACGGGAGATGTATGCGCTTAATGATCTCTACAGCGTCCCTGGGAAAGCCAAACAAAGGTGATTTGACTCCGGGATGAAAATAACAGCGTCTCGACGACATGGCGACAAACACACTCAAACGCAACACTTCCTCTTCTCCACGTGGGACAGCAACAAGACCACGCCCCCTTTTTCGCATATTCTTGTGGGCGGAGGTTAGTCTGTTCTACTGTTCTACTGACGTAATTAATGAAGGAAGTACCAGGATGTAGTCCAAGCCGGCCGTTCGCTGTAGGCTTTGAAAGGGAACTTCTGTTAAATAAAATATCTCGCTTGGCATTGAACTTTGAGCTTTATAATTTTACAGGTATTATTTATGCTCTAACAGCAACATTACACACTAACTAAAGTTTGAACAGTGGGATCACGAAGAACGGGACCTTTAACAGTGCGTGTGTTGAAACCAAGCAACAACTCCCGCAGTTTCTCCTGAAGCCGATACGGAAGTGACTTAAACTGCAGTTCATGGACTGGCCACTAGAGACAGACTCCAGAAGGAGCAGAATCTCATTGAGCTCATGTTAAAATGCCCAACTTTACAGCAGAAGAACACATGTTCACAGTCTGGGACAAATTGTTGTTTTGGTCTATACGGCTAATTTTGCCCTTCATGACGACTGTGAGGGGGTGAATGTTTTTATAACTCATTCGTTTACATTATATAAAGCCTTAAAGTTCTGCATAATTAAGGGCGTGGCCACTTTGAGTGACAGGTGGATTGTCGTTTGTCTGCTGTCTGTTAGTCATTGCGTCACTTCAGCTCCGCCCACGTCCCGCCTCTTTGCCCATTTTCTGTTATCCGGGAGTGATGAGCGATGACGCGCTGCCAAGATGGCGACAGCCAGCTCGACCCTACTTTACGTTTCAAAAAGGCTCTTCAGAATCCTATGGGAGACGTCACGGACACTACGGCCATATTTTTTTACAGTCTATGGTTGAAACTGCTGGTTATGGTAAGGGGCGGGACATTTCCCAAACACCCAATCACAACACACTGCTCTGGACGACCAATCAGAGCACAGTGCTTTTCAGAAGGAGGGGTTTCATAGAGACAGAGCATTACTGACAGACTGGGAAGAGAGGAGCCGCAACAATGGAGAATATGAGGAAAATAATCAACATTCAAGCAGGAAAACCTGCTCTAGAAGGTGTTTATTGTTGCCCTCTGCAAGGACGAGACGGGGTTGTTCTCACCTAACTCATCCCACAGCTGCCGGTATTTGTCCGTCATGGTGGTTCCCTGCTGCCGCCACAGAGCCAGCCGCGGGTCGGCCATGAACTGCTCGGTGATCAGCGTTAGCATGCGAGCGCCGTTAGAGTCCCGCATCTTCAGCATCTCCCGTACCTGCAGAACACGTGCAAACACACACACATTGAGCACATGCACCACAACGAGAACAATGAGGAAAATACTAAACCTGACGCTGCATCAACCGGTTCTAAATAGCCACAACTGTGAGGCTAGGAGTCGCAAAAATGCACCATGGCTGCATTTAGTTGATCGAAAATACAGTAAAAATAGTGAAATATTTTAAAAGAACTGTTCTCTATGTGAATATATAGTAAAGTGTAATTTATTCCTGTGATCAAAGCTGAATTTATCATCATTACTCCAGTCTTCAGTGTCACATGATCCTTCATAAATCATTTGCTGTTTAAAGGGTAACTTCAGTGATTTAGCATTAGGCTCTGTATCAGTAGAAACCCGGTAGTATATTCAAATGATGGTACTTTCCCCCCCTCATATCCCCCTGAGACGAGAGAATTATGCATTTTAATTCTGGAAAAAATCCTCCGATGACGCAAATATCGTCATTTTGTGTCATCAGAGGATTTTTTGGCCAGAGGTTAGAGACTACAGCCAGTAGATGGAGCTGTTCCGCATGTTATCAACCCGCCCACAGGGGAGAGATCTCACGCACTGAATGTAAGACACAGACGGCCGCACGGACATTCATAACGGGGCGGTGCAGAGCAAAGCGAGTGTTTCAACTTTTCAATGAATTCCTGTGATAGTTTAGCTTCCATATGCGATCTGAAAACGTGCCAGACTGGCGCTTGACGTTACCTCAGCTCTGCTCAGCTCTTCGTGAGGAATGAAATCTGACTCCTGCTGCGTCTGTGCCGTGACTTTCGTTCGGCTCACTCACACTTTTTGGAAAAGACACGTTCAGTTTTTAATTGTAGTGTTTATTCTCTAACTGAACGAAATGATTGTATTACTAAGAAGATCAAAACGACGGTGTACGGAGTGGCCTCGTAGGGCAGCGAAGCAAGTGCATTCTGGGAGTTGTTGTCTTTCATCCACATGAGACAAAAATAAATGTTCTGTCTTTTCTCAGTCTAGAAGGCACCAAATTCAAAAATAAGTTCAAATTTCTACTACATAAATGACCCAGTTTAAATACAAAGTTCAATGCTAAATCACTGAAGTAATCTTTTAAGAAATATAAATTTTTATTCTGTGGTGGAAACAAGCGTCCACAGAAATGTTTCAAACATGGATTCTATGGAGGCTTGTTTCATGAGAAATCCTGTCCCCCTGTGAAATAGTGTGCGCTTAGGACCCAACTGTTTTAAATGCCTGATCAAAAACTGTTATCGCGATGTCTCGTTTAATGGATAATCGAGCTGCTGTAGCTTAAAAAAACTATAATATACAAAACAGGTGCACAAAATAAATACAACAGGATTTTTTTTTAATTGTATAAACATTAAAGCGGGGCTTTTAAGATGTAGGGTAAGTGCAACCGTGGTGTATAAACTAAGCTAATCTGGTAGCTGTATGCTATGCTAGAACATACGCTAACTAAAAAAACATTAAGAACGAGATATGCTTTATTTCACAACTTATAGCTTCGGTTATATACTAGTATTATATAATATTGTGTTAAAATAGCAAGACGTTAAAGGCTATTTTAACACAATTTAAACAACAAAAATCTAAACTATTAGAATTGTAATCAGGCTCTGAACAGATTACCCATTAAAAGTTCTTTCAGCCAATAGAATTGCTCTGGGGTCCTAAGCGGACACTATTTCACAGGGGGACATGATTTCTCATGACACCGCCACAGAATAAAAAATAAAGGCAATTGCAAGTTTATATCTCACAATTCTGAGAAAAAAAGTCAGATTAAAAAGTGGCAATTATCTTATAAATGGTTTTATTCCGAGGTGGAAACAAGCGTCCATTCATTTCTGACTATTATCAATGTTGAAAACAGTTGTGCTGCTTCAGATGTGTGTGGAGACCGTGACACGTTTCCTTATTCATGATTCTTTGATGAATAAGAGAGTAAAACTGCATTTATTTTTTTTATTTTTTTAAATGTACATTATAAATACCACTTTTGATCAATTTAATGCATCTTTGCTGAATAAAAATGTATTTATTTCAACAAAAAACAAAAACAAAAATGAATAGTAGCTCCACCCACAGTGAAATCTCATTGGTTCAAAATTCCACTCAACATATGCATTAAACATTAGATGTTTTTTCTTACTGGCTGTGATTTTGTAGCTTTATTGCAGTATTTTGCTAGCAAAAAGAATGATATTTTGCATCATGCTTGATGTAAGAGATCAACCAGACAATGCATTGAGTTTTCTAGCGGGTAGGTTAATGCTTGCATGCAAAACTTTCAGCATCACTTCTATTTTATCACTTCAAATGCTAATGCAGTGATGTGGAAAAGGGAAGATCATCATAAGCAAGATGTTTTTAAAGGGATAGTTCACCCAAAAGTGTAATTCCTCTCCCTCATGTTCTTCCAAACCCGTAAGACCTTCGTTCATCTTCAGAACACAAATGAAGATATTTCTGATGAACTCCCAGAGCTCTCTGACCCCTCCATACACAGCCATTTAACACATTCAAGGGTCAGAAAGGAAGTAAAGACATCGTTAATATAGTCCAGTGGTTCAGGCACAGGCAAAATTGTTGAATAAAGTCGTTATTTTTGTTTGATTTTGTGCACTAAGTATTCTCGTGGCTTCATAACATTAATGTTGAACCACTGGAGTCACATGGACTATTTTAATGATGTCTTTCCTTCCTTTCTGGGTCTTGAAAGTGTTAAATGGCTGTCTATGGAGGGGTCAGAAAGCTCTCAGATCTTCATTTGTGTTCTGAAGATGAACAAAGGTCTTACGGGTTTGGGACAACATGAGGGAGAGGAATTAACGCCAGACATTTCATTTTTGGCTGAACTATCCCTTTAAGCAGAGCTTCACCCCACCTTTGAAAACAGGAGATTGAGCTGTTTGCCCGAGCCGTGGTATCCCCCCTGGGACAGGAAGAGCTTGACCTGCTCCTGGACCTGCTCCTCGTCCAAATGCCAGCAGTTCTCATCGTCCACGCTGGCCCCTGCTGTGGGGTCCGGGGCCCCTAATTCATAAATGCACAACCAAGCGATCAGTGAACGGTATGGTGATGATTCAATTAAAAATGTTGATCAAACTTACTACACATAAAATGAGAATGAGAGCCAGCCCAAAATCTTCAACACAACTAATGCAATTAATACAGAGTCCTATTCTGCTTCTGTTAATGTTCGTCTTTCTTCAGTGTGTAATGTTGATGTTTGAGTGTGAAAAAGGTTTCCGAAGTCCCTCCAGCGGGAGTTATTCTGAACTCCTGAAACGCCTCCATTGTAGCCTTGAGTTCTTACACGTCACAATATTCCTCATTTAAATAATTCATACGCAGAATAAAGGGGCGGGGCCTGGTTGAGTTAGTTAGTAGTGTGTGGAAACCAAGCGGCAACTCCCGCAGTTTCTCCTGAAGCCGATACTGAAGTGACTTAAACTGCAGTTCATGGACTGGCCACTAGAGACAGACTCCAGAAGGAGCAGAATCTCATTGAGCTCATGTTAAAATGCCCAACTTTACAGCAGAAGAACACATGTTCACAGTCAAATTGTGGTTTTGGTCTATACGGCTAATTTTGCCCTTCATGACGACTGTGAGGGGGGTGAATGATTTTATAACTCATTCGTTTACATTATATAAAGCCTTAAAGTTCTGCATAATTAAGGGCGTGGCCACTTTGAGTGACAGGTGGATTGTTGTTTGTCTGCTGTCTGTTAGTCATTGCGTCACTTCAGCTCCGCCCACGTCCCGCCTCTTTGCCCATTTTATGTTATCTGGGAGTGATGAGCGATGACGCGCTGCCAAGATGGCGACGGCCGGCTCGACCCTACTTTACGCTTCAAAACGGCTCTTCAGAATCCTATGGGAGACGTCACGGACACTACGGCCATATTTTTTTACAGTGGTTGAAACTGCTGGTTATGGTAAGGGGCGGGGCATTTCCCAAACACCCAATCACAACACACTGCTCTGGACGACCAATCAGAGCACAGTGCTTTTCAGAAGGAGGGGCTTCATAGAGACAGAGCGTTACTGACAGACTGGGAAGAGAGGAGCCGCAACAATGGAGAATATGAGGAAATAATCAACATTACAGCAGGGAAACCTGCTCTAGTAGAGCCAGAAACAGGGCCACTTTAATGAAAAGTGTTGGTCTAAAATTAAACACATGCCGGGGAAAGAAAACCCCCAAACCCCAAACAACGGCTGATGATTTAAACTGAGGAGTCGACAATGCTGAGGGTCTATAGTAAAGATTTATTAGACGCCACATCAAACCAACTTCCTGCATTCCAGCCGTGACCTCACACAGGCCTGGCCTGATGAAAGCACTTCCTTTCCCCCTGTTCTGCAATGTGCTGTTCGCTGACGTTTTGTGCCCCTATAATTGGCACATCCGCTTTAGATTTCCCCTTCCCGACAAAAGTGAAATATAATATGACCATTGTGCCTAATGCCGAAACGATAAGAGACTAGAGGAGTCTTTCTTTCCCTTCAGATTGATGTCCTCAGGCTCTGGGACCAACAGCGCCAGGCCGCGGCGTAGCTCAGAAACAGAGCTAATGCTAATGGAAATGTGCATGAGCGTTACAAAAATCAGCTAAGTTTTAAAGGGGTGCTGTTATGGAAAATAGGATTTAGTTTGCCATTTTCACATTTAAAAAAAGTTTGATTTGCTATGTTCATAAACTAACTCCCTCCTCAGTCCAGAGAATCTAATGAAATTAAGATGCAAACACATCTTAAGACGATATTTTCACGGTTGTAAAGCTACAATTATGAGCTAATTAACATATATTACCGACTATATTTACAGTCATTCTTTGTAACGTATGGAAAATGGCTGATCAAAGGTCAGTAATATACAGAAATCTTAAAAGTGCAGGAGCAAAAACAGATAGTTTAATTCTAAGAATCTGACAGTGGGGGCAAAAAAAAAAAAAAAAGTATATATATATATATATATAAAAATATTAGGGCTGTCAAAAGATTAATCACGATTAATAACATCCAAAATAAAAGTTTGTGTTTACATAATATATGTGTGCGAACTGTGTATAATTATTATTTATATATGAAAACACACAAGCATGTATATATTTAAGAAAAATGTATTATATTTATATATAAAATATTTATATTTATATATAATATAAATTATATAAATGTATACATTATATACATGCAAATATTTCTTAAATATATACATGAATATTTATATAAACATAATAATTATACAGAGTACACACAAATATATTATGTAAACACAAACTTTTATTTTGGATGTGATTAATCGTGATTAATCTTTTGACAGCCCTAAAAAATATATAAAATATAAGATAAAAAAAAAATATATATATATATAAAATAAAAAACTTGAACAAAACAGAAAATCTATTCTAAACTCAACATAAAAAAGTGAAAGAGACAAAACATAACATTTTAACTAAATTCACTGTAATATAAATATATAATCAATAACACTTTACAATGAGGTGTCATTAGTTAACATTAGGTGATGTATTAACTAACATGAACTAACCCATGAGCAGAACATCTGTTACAGTATTTATTAATCTCGGTTAATGTTAGTTAATAAGATACAGCTGTTCATTGTTTGTTCATGTTAGTTCATTACCTAATGTTAACACATACAACTATTGATTTTAATAATGTATGAGTAAATGCTGAGATGAATAAATGCTGTAGAAGTATTGGTCATTGTTACTTCATGTTAACTAAGGAAAACCGATTGCAAAGTGTTACCATATAATCATATATTTAATGGTTTTCATTGTTAATTCTTTCACTTGTAATGCAGAGGTTGAGTTTAGCTGGTTCTGAGAGCAGGAATGTGAAGTATCGGGGCTCTTGATATGGAGGGCCCTTTAGGCCGGAGCTCACCGTGCACTTGATTGATCTCCGAGTTCTGCGAGAGAATCTCGTCGGCCAGTTTCTGGGCCGTGGGCAGAACTTCTGTGTGGTGGACGGTGATGAGATACTGCACAAACTTCTGCAGCTGGTCCCTGTTCATCTGGAAAAGAGTCTCTGAGATGGGGAGGTGAAGTTTGACCTGCTCGGGCCGCCGTACACGGTACAGGGAAAGCGCCACCACGTGGGCGCAGTAGAAGATGTCCTTGTTTCCACAGCCGCACGTCACGGAGGTGATCTTGCAGCGGTCGAAGCTAATGGCTACGCTGCACACCATCTCGGGTTCGGACGGCGTGGCGGGTTCCGTTACTGTGCCACTGAGATGGAAACCTGAGAGACAGAGAAACAAAGAGTTAATATCCTGGGATTGACGGTCACTGCATCCGCCCAACTCGGCACAGACCTTCAGCCGGCTCTGATTGTGTGAGATGTATTCGCTTCGACTGACCGGACAGCAGAGGATCACAAATACAACACACTTCCATTCATGACTGTATAAACTCGCCATTTTAAATGATTAGGCTTTATTTTGTTCAAACCGATCGTTTTCCTCTAGTGAATAAAATAAAAAAAAATAAATAAATATAAAATAAAATATAAACAAAAAATATAAACAAAAAATATAATAGATAAAACAAAGTAAAAAAAAAAAAAAAATTATATATATATATATATATATATAAAAAATGAAATATAATAAATAAATATAAAACACCTGCAATAACATAAATATAAAACAAAACATAAAATATAAACAAATAAATATAATAATATTTACAACAAATAATATTAAACAAATAAATATAAAATGAAATATAAATATACTAATAATAAAATATAATAAATAAAATAAAACAAAAATATATACAATTAAATAAAACACCTGCAATAAAATAAATATAAATCAAAACAAAATATAAAATAAACAAATAAATATAAAAAAATATATATAAATGTACAAATATAATAATAAATAAAATAAAAAATATATATATACAATAAAATATTAATATTAAATAAAATATTAAACAAACAAACAAACAAAATAAAATATTGAATAAATATAAAACAAAACACTCACATTAAAATGTATACAAAAGTACAATGAAATCCTGAAAAGTGATACAGGGACAGTGTAAAGAGGGAGAGAGGATGAGGAAGTCTCAGTTTACTGTTGGTGAACAGATGTGTGTGTGTGTGTGTGTGTGTCACAGGGTGTGTGATATGGGTGGAGCTGCTCGCGACGGCCGTGTGCCACTACAAAGGCAGGACTGAATAATACAGATGCTCATTTGAATATTATTTTAAGTGCTCTTGCTGCCGAGCCAAAAGAGGCGGAGAACCGTACATTAACTAGCAAGTAAAGCAGATATTAATGAGGCGGCCCATCCGCCCAACGCCCAGGGAGTTAACATGTGCCCGTCTATAGCAGACTTCACTTCCAGCTTGGGCGGTTTCCAATATTTAAGCATTTAAATCCCGGTTTACTACATTTGTGTCTTTGTTCTATTGTTTTCATTTAGTCAACTACTTGTATTTTTGTGGATTATAAAAAAAAAAATTTATAAATAAAAAAAATAACTAAATAAAAAAATATGATTAATAACCGTTTGGATTACAAAAAAATGAAAATCAGTGGAAAATAAATAAAAATGAAAATCAATAAAGGCAAATAAAAACAAAACAAGATAAGAAAAGATAAGAATAATAACAGCTTTCATTTGTCACACCGTTTGTATTTTTATTATAAGTATTATAAAAAAAATATATAAAATCAATGTAAAAAAACTCAACAAAAAAAACTCAAATAAATATATTAATAATAACGGTTTTAATTTGTCCTACTGTTTGTATTTTTAATTATAAGTGTATTATACAAAATTATATATCTAAATAAAAACTAAATTAATTAAATATATGAATATATTAATTTATAATAACCATTTTCATTTGTCCCACATTTTTTATTATAAGTGTGTATTATAAAAAAAATAAATATCAATGAAAATAAATAAACAAAAAGTAAAATAAATAAAAACAAAATGAACTAAATAAAAAAATGAATCAATAAAAACAAAACAAAAAAATGCATTAATAATTCAATTGTAATTACAAAACTAGAAATAAAAATATAAATATATTTAAAAACAAGTGTGTTCAATATTTATTTTGTGGTGTCCGTTGGCATTGACTAATGCAATTTTGTTAAAGTGACACACACACAAACCTGCAAGAAAACAATACATTATAAAGAGATATTTAATGGTGTGTGTCCCACATTCAGATCAACTGTTGCCTAAAGGCTCAGTTGGACAGACTCCGCCCTTTAATAGCACATATCCTGTTAGTGGTGGGAGCGGCCCACTATTGCTACAAGAGAAAAGGGATGAATGTTCAAGTTTCACTTCCTTTCTCAATGTGCTGACCCAGCAGCGTCCACCTCTTCCACATCGCTAAATATATTCGATCACTTGAGAAAAGCTTCATCTTGTCGGATGTGGAGAAAGACGACGCCAGGAGCGATTTCGAAACAGAGTTCGAGAGCACCAAAAAAGCCTTGAAGAGAGGGCCGAACGCTCTAATCCAGGTTTCCAGCAACAACACTTACATAAGACGCGCTTCATCCTCTGTTTGCACTGGTGGTCATGTGCAGGTTTGTGTGGAAACAAAAGATGTGTGTAATACACCCACCACTACTCGCCGTGTGTGTCGTTTGGACACGCCGCGCCGTCGACACTCAACAGCCCAGGTAAGAGAAGACCGTTCGATCCGGAGTAAACACTTGACATGCGTCTAGACATCTTCAGGGGGATTCCTCAACGCAAACCACCATCCAGCTCAGGAAACAGTGCTGCTATTCATCTGCACGGCAAGCGGACAAAAGCGCCGATGTTTCGTGCATCACGCCGCAAATCAACTAATTATACAGGCGGTCTCCAGGTGGCCACTTACAGCGCTCTGCTCAATCACCAAGACACAAACACTTTAACTCTCAGACGACGAGCTCAGCAGTCAGCTTCATAATCCAAATTATTTTTCTCTAAAACGCTCCCCGAGGACGGGGAAGGTAATAATGAAAGTAAGCGCAGATTTGGAAGCCAATATAAACAAACGCAGGAGAGATTCTGCTATTCATCACCACACAAATGAATCTGGAGCAGCGCGTGTGTATCGCCGCTTACGCTGTGAACACGCGACACACACACACACACACACACACACACACAGTCCTGGGTCACCTCAAAATACACAAACACACACACACGTCATTCACATCATTAAAAGGCTTGGCTTTCTTCATGCAAAAATTAGAGTGAGAGAGAGAGATAGAGCGAGGGATGGATAGAGTGAGCTATAGGGCGATAGATTGAGTGAGAGAGCAAGAGATGGAGCAATAAATAGAGAGAGCGAAAGATAGATAGAGTGAGAGATAGATAGAGCGATGGATATATAGAGTGAGAGATAGAACATGAGAGCAATAGATAGAGCGAGAGATAGATAGAGTGAGGGAGCAAGAGATAGATAGAACAAGAGAGCGAGATAGATAGAACGAGAGAGCTAGATAGATAGAACGAGAGAGCGAGATAGATAGAACGAGAGAGCGAGATAGATAGAACGAGAGAGCGAGATAGATAGAACGAGAGAGCGAGATAGATAGAACGAGAGAGCGAGATAGATAGAACGAGAGAGCGAGATAGATAGAACGAGAGAGCGAGATAGATAGAACGAGAGAGCGAGATAGATAGAACGAGAGAGCGAGATAGATAGAACGAGATAGATAGAACGAGATAGATAGAACGAGATAGATAGAACGAGATAGATAGAACGAGATAGATAGAACGAGATAGATAGAACGAGAGAGCGAGATAGATAGAACGAGATAGATAGAACGAGATAGATAGAACGAGAGAGCGAGATAGATAGAACGAGATAGATAGAACGAGATAGATAGAACGAGATAGATAGAACGAGAGAGCGAGATAGATAGAACGAGATAGATAGAATGAGAGAGCGAGATAGATAGAACGAGATAGATAGAACGAGATAGATAGAACGAGATAGATAGAACGAGAGAGCGAGATAGATAGAACGAGAGAGCAAGATAGATAGAACGAGAGAGCAAGATAGATAGAACGAGAGAGCGAGATAGATAGAACGAGATAGATAGAACGAGAGAGCAAGATAGATAGAACGAGAGAGCGAGATAGATAGAACGAGATAGATAGAACGAGAGAGCGAGATAGATAGAACGAGAGAGCGAGATAGATAGAACGAGAGAGCGAGATAGATAGAACGAGAGAGCGAGATAGATAGAACGAGAGAGCGAGATAGATAGAACGAGAGAGCGAGATAGATAGAACGAGAGAGTGAGATAGATAGAACGAGAGAGTGAGATAGATAGAACGAGAGAGCGAGATAGATAGAACGAGATAGATAGAACGAGAGAGCGAGATAGATAGAACGAGATAGATAGAACGAGATAGATAGAACAAGAGAGCGAGATAGATAGAACGAGATAGATAGAACGAGAGAGCGAGATAGATAGAACGAGATAGATAGAACGAGATAGATAGAACGAGAGAGCGAGATAGATAGAACGAGAGAGCGAAATAGAGAGATGAGTGAGAGATAGATAGATAGATAGATAGATAGATAGATAGATAGATAGATAGATAGATAGATAGATAGATAGATAGATAGATAGATAGATAGATAGATAGATAGATAGATAGATAGATAGATAGATAGATAGATAGATAGATAGATAGATAGTGTGCGAGAGATAGAGCTAGAGGTAGAGTGAGTGATTGATAGATAGAGCAAGAGATGGATGGATGGAAGAGAGAGGATGGATGGATGGAAGAGAGAGGATGGATGGATGGATGGATGGATGGAAGAGAGAGGATGGATGGATGGATGGATGGATGGATGGAAGAAAGAGAGAGGATGGATGGATGGATGGATGGATGGATGGATGGATGGAAGAGAGAGGATGGATGGATGGATGGATGGAAGAGAGAGGATGGATGGATGGATGGAAGAGAGAGGATGGATGGATGGATGGATGGATGGAAGAAAGAGAGAGGATGGATGGATGGATGGATGGATGGAAGAGAGAGGATGGATGGATGGAAGAGAGAGGATGGATGGATGGATGGAAGAGAGAGGATGGATGGATGGATGGATGGATGGAAGAGAGAGGATGGATGGATGGATGGATGAATGGAATAGAGTAGATGGATGGATGGAAGAGAGAGGATGGATGGATGGATGGATGGAAGAGAGAGGATGGATGGATGGATGGATGGAAGAGAGAGGATGGATGGATGGATGGAAGAGAGAGGATGGATGGATGGATGGATGGAAGAGAGAGGATGGATGGATGGATGGATGGATGGATGGATGGAAGAAAGAGAGAGGATGGATGGATGGATGGATGGAAGAGAGAGGATGGATGGATGGATGGATGGAAGAGAGAGGATGGATGGATGGATGGATGGATGGATGGATGGAAGAGAGAGGATGGATGGAAGAGAGAGGATGGATGGATGGAAGAGAGAGGATGGATGGAAGAGAGAGGATGGATGGATGACCTGTACAAGTTTCATGAGACTCACCCACAGACAGCACTGATGACACACACACACACACACACACACTCTAAATGATTTTGTTGGCACGAGGCCGTGTTGGGGCCGGGGGAACTCTTTAACGAGCTGTGGCGTCAGGAGAGGGTGTCGTACAGGGAGACGCCAGCTCTCAGGAGCCCTCACACCGTCTCCAGGACAGAGCAGAGCATCAGAGCATCAGAGCATCTGTTGAGCGGCTGCTCTCTGACTGATCAACACTCCAGAGCAGCAGAACTTCAGCGCTGACCATCACATTCATATGCTATAGGCTACATCACTTCTGTTTGTTTTAGAAGAGTCAATTCATGTTTACTTTTTAAAACATACATTTGAACAAATATTTAAGCATTTAAAAAATATTTACATTTGTATTTTTTTATTATTATTTTCAACATTTTGTAATGCTTAAATATTTGTGAAATGTAAATATTGTTAAATAATTAAATTGTCAAGTTTTTTTTAATACATAAATGCTGTGTATGAAAAATTAAATATTAAAAATACTTAGTTTTTAAAAATATAAATGTTTTACAAATATTTAAAGAAATATTATAATGAGCATTTTAAAATATTTACATATTTAATATGTAAATAGTTTTAATATCGACATTTATAATACTTAAATATTTGTCATTTAAATATTTTTATACTAAAATATTAAAATTTGTAAGTATTGAAAAATAAAATGCTTCGCTTGGCGTTTGTAAGATTTCACTAACATTTTTAAAAAATACAAATTAACAGATATTTCAATATTAACATATTCAAGCACATTTTTATTATGTAAAAAGTTTTTAATATTAGCATCTTTTCAAAATTTTATTTTAATTTTTAAATATTTGTTAAATAATTAAATTGTCATGTATTTATTCTGTTAAATCTGTAAATACTGTATTTAAAAAATTAAATATTAAGAATACATAACTTTTCAGGTTTTGTAAGATTCACTTTTTTTTAATATAAATGTTTAACAAATTAAAAAAAATATTAAAGCATTTCAAAATATTTACATTTTTAATATGCAACTAGTTTTTGATATTGACATTTTTCTAAACAAATATTTTGGAATATTTAAACATTTGTTAAATGTAAATATTGTTAAATAATTAAATTGTCAAGTATTTATTTTTTTAAATACATAAATACTGTGTATGACAAATGTTAAATATTAAAAATACTTCTCTAGTTTTTGTACGATTAATTTCCTTTTTTTTATATATATATATATATATAAATGTTTAAATAATATTAAAAAAAATATTAAAGCATATCAAAATATTTACATTTTTTTATTATGAAACTAGTTTTTAATATTGACATTTTTCCAAACAAATATTTTTGAATACTTAAATATTTGTTAAATTTAAAGTATTGTTAATTATTTTAATATTTTAAAAAATTATAAATATAAAAAAGCACCTCTTAGTTTGTAAAATTAATTTCCTTTTTAAGAATAATTTACAAATATTTTAAAATATTTACATGTTTTAATTGTGATATTAAAAAACATTTTTTGTAATACTAAAATATTTGTTAAATGCTTGTTAAAAAAATTAAATATTGTTAAAAAATAAATTATAAAAATCATTATACAGAGCATTTCATCTATCATAAGGCATTTTCTATCATAATTCCTCTGTGCATGTGTCACACAACCTGAGCGACTGTGAACGCTTTAAAACGCACATGCTACAATGACATTTATTGTTTTTTTATGACAAATAATTATACCTCGTGTCGTATATCACAGGTTTATAAGCCGCGCGTGCTGATAGGTCGGTGAGTGATGTCAGCGCCCGTCCGGCAGGGGGATTTACTGCCCCGACTGAGAATGTTTAAGGCACAGTTAATGGAAAAGCTGGGGCAACAAGACAATTAGCATGACTTTAATTAAGACATTTTCTCTGTGGTCAGTTTTATTAAAGCACTTAAGTAAAGCCCAGAGGAGTTCACACACTTCAGACCGGCACAATCTATAGCTAACACACAGCTGGGGACCACGGCAAATTACAATACGCTAGAAATGAGATGATGATGCTACTAGAGGCCGAAATAAGCTGGTCTGATGGTGGTGAACTTAGTCGTACCACAGGAAGCCACAGGAGGGTCATGATTTAGATTAGGCATGTCTAAAGGCTCATCACACACACAGTTTCTGGTGTTAATCTGGAGTATCTGTAGAGTAGTGTTGATCCTTCATATCTCCCGAGAGTCTTTAGTTTATCATATTTATAAAAGACAGATACACTGTACCGATTCTTTCTGAACACAGCCCAGCTCGAGGAGGCGTGCAGTGGGCGGAGCTAAAGAGTCACACACACACACACATCATGGCATTATCCCTGGAGTATTGGTGTTGTTCACATTATATGCACTTACGCGCCGATTGCCAACATGCCGATTGCGTGCGTGCGTGTTGGCGTGCGCGTGTTGGCGTGCGCGTGTTGGCGTGCGCGTGTTGGCGTGCGCGTGTTGGCGTGCGTGCGTGTTGGCGTGCGTGCGTGTTGGTGTAAGTGCGTGTTGGCGTGCGTGCGTGTGTGTGTGTTGGCGTGCGTGCGTGTTGGCGTGCGTGCGTGTTGGTGTGCGTGTGTTGGCGTGCGTGTTGGCGTGCGTGTGTTGGCGTGCGTGTGTTGGCGTGCGTGTGTTGGCGTGCGTGTGTTGGCGTGCGTGTGTTGGCGTGCGTGTTGGTGTGCGTGTGTTGGCGTGCGTGCGTGTTGGCGTGCGTGTTGGTGTGCGTGTGTTGGCGTGCGTGCGTGTTGGCGTGCGTGCGTGTTGGTGTAAGTGTGTGTTGGTGTGCGTGTTGGTGTGCGTGTGTTGGTGTGCATGGGTTGGCGTGCGTGTGTGTTGGCGTGCGTGTGTCGGTGTGCGTGTGTCGGTGTGCGTGCGTGTGTTTGCGTGCGTGCGTGTTGGCGTGCGTGCGTGTTGGCGTGCGTGTTGGCGTGCGTGCGTGCGTGTTGGCGTGCGTGCGTGTTGGCGTGCGTATGTTGGTGTGCGTGTGTTGGTGTGCGTGTGTTGGCGTGCGTGTGTTGGCGTGCGTGCGTGTTGGTGTGCGTGTGTTGGCGTGCGTGCGTGTTGGCTTGCGTGCGTGTTGGTGTGCGTGTGTTGGCGTGCGTGTGTGTTGGCGTGCGTGTGTTGGCGTGCGTGTGTTGGCGTGCGTGCGTTGGCGTGCGTGCGTGCGTGTTGGCGTGCGTGCGTGCGTGTTGGCGTGCGTGCGTGTTGGCGTGCGTGCGTGTTGGCGTGCGTGCGTGCGTGTTGGCGTGCGTGCGTGCGTGTTGGCGTGCGTGCGTGTTGGCGTGCGTGCGTGTTGGCGTGCGTGCGTGTTGGCGTGCGTGCGTGTGTTGGCGTGCGTGCGTGTGTTGGCGTGCGTGCGTGTGTTGGCGTGTGTTGGCGTGTGTGTGTTGGCGTGCGTGTGTTGGTGTGCGTGTGTTGGTGTGCGTGTGTTGGTGTGCGTGTGTTGGTGTGCGTGTGTGTTGGTGTGTGTGTTGGTGTGCGTGTGTGTTGGTGTGTGTGTTGGTGTGCGTGTTGGTGTGCGTGTTGGTGTGCGTGTTGGTGTGCGTGCGTGCGTGTGTGTGTGTGTTCGTTCATCCGGGAGAAGTGCCCATACAAGGAATTCCGCCCTTTATGATGTCATACAGGGCCATACTCTAAAAAAAACTTTCTATGAAACTTTCTATGAAATAGCATTAGACCGCCGCTTTAAGTCAAAGACGTTATATATGCACTCATATTACTATGAATGGGAGAAAGTGCAACACACAAAACAAAACCCATGGCATCATGACTGCTGATGAAACGGCTCTCAGACAAGCGCAGTGGATTAAGCCCAGCTGCTGGATCAGAGCGGAGGAGATTGATAACTCCTCGTTTCCTGGCCGACAGTGAGGCTAGTCACTCTCACACACCCTGACAAAGTAAATGAAGAAGAATGGTGGCCGGGGCTTTTTCCCGCACCAGAAATGTGCGCCGACAGCCCCGCGCTTCTAGAGATCGACAACTCTGAGTGCTTTGCAAATATCCTCCGTAAATCCTCTCCAGCCGAACGTCCCACGCCGGCCTTCAAACAGACGTGCATCTAACCTTTCCGCCCTGAGAACGACCTTTTCAAGCATTTCCGTCTCCAAATGTCCAATTAGCGCTGACCTACACATCCAAAAAGGCAGAGATGCAGTACAGCCACTAAACCAGAAGAACAAGCGTAAACAACACCAACTACAAGATACAGACGGAAAGGCCTCGTTCTCACAGGGATACCCACAATGCATTGCTCAGCTTTGCTCATGCAAACAAACAAGTGGTTTCCATTATGCTGGAAGACATCGGAGCCAGGGAATGTTTGCTTTGGGACGATGGCAGTGATTCGAAACACAGTGCTTAATGGTGCAAGCCGTGTTTTGGTGTTTACCTTTGCAGGCCAGTATCTGGCCATCATCTTATTCCCACCACCCTGGCAAGAGCGAGCCGAATGTGATGTGTGTTTTCAGCCCACTGCCTCCAGTCAGAGGAGCGGCGGGACGCCACCTGCTTATGAGGAGCTTCGTCATAACAAGGAAAAACTTGATAGTGCAAAACTGTTTTAAAACACTAGAAAGAACAGGAAAAAATGGTCGAGCTTTGGCCTCGATGATTGGAAAACGTGCATGTATATATATATATTTAGATTATTAGGAACACCTGTTCAATTTCTCATTAATGCAATTATCTAATCAACCAATCACATGGCAGTTGCTTCAATGCATTTAGGGGTGTGGTCCTGGTCAAGACAATCTCCTGAACTCCAGACTGAATGTCAGAATGGGAAAGAAAGGGGATTTAAGCAATTTTGAGCGTGGCATGGTTGTTGGTGCCAGACGGGCCGGTCTGAGTATTTCACAATCTGCTCAGTTACTGGGATTTTCACGCACAACCATTTCTAGGGTTTACAAAGAATGGCGTGAAAAGGGAAAAACATCCAGTATGCGGCAGTCCTGTGGGCCAAAATGCCTTGTTGATGCTAGAGGTCAGAGGAGAATGGGCCGACTGATTCAAGCTGATAGAAGAGCAACTTTGACTGAAATAACCACTCGTTACAACCGAGGTATGCAGCAAAGCATTTGTGAAGCCACAACACGCACAACCTTGAGGCGGATGGGCTACAACAGCAGAAGACCCCACCGGGTACCACTCATCTCCGCTACAAATAGGAAAAAGAAGCTACAATTTGCACCAGCTCACCAAAATTGGACAGTTGAAGACTGGAAAAATGTTGCCTGGTCTGATGAGTCTGGATTTATGTTGAGACATTCAGATGGTAGAGTCAGAATTTGGCGTAAACAGAATGAGAACATGGATCCATCATGCCTTGTTACCACTGTGCAGGCTGGTGGTGGTGGTGTAATGGTGTGGGGGATGTTTTCTTGGCACACTTTAGGCCCCTTAGTGCCAATTGGGCATCATTTAAATGCACGGCCTACCTGAGCATTGTTTCTGACCATGTCCATCCCTTTATGACCACCATGTACCCATCCTCTGATGGCTACTTCCAGCAGGATAATGCTCCATGTCACAAAGCTCCAATCATTTCAAATTGGTTTCTTGAACATGACAATGAGTTCACTGGACTAAAATGGCCCCCACAGTCCCCAGATCTCAACCCAATAGAGCATCTTTGGGATGTGGTGGAACGGGAGCTTCGTGCCCTGGATGTGCATCCCACAAATCTCCATCAACTGCAAGATGCTATCCTATCAATATGGGCCAACATTTCTAAAGAATGCTTTCAGCTCCTTGTGGAATCAATGCCACGTAGAATTAAGGCAGTTCTGAAGGCGAAAGGGGGTCAAACACAGTATTAGTATGGTGTTCCTAATAATCCTTTAGGTGAGTGTATATATTAAAAAATTAATTAAAAAAAATTAATAAATATATATATATATATATATATAAAAAAAAATTCCCATTTTGTTATTGATGTCAAAGGTCATGCATCCAATCAAACTCAGTATTTTGGCACAAATTAATCATCACTTGGTTAAAAAGAAAGCCAAATTATGTCAACATGTACCGATTGTGTGACATGAAAAACCATTTTAAGGTGTCCTTAATCTCTACATCAGTGTCAGTGTTTCTGAACTCCTGAAACGTCTCCATTGTAGTCTTGAGTTTTCTTCTGGGAACCAACACGTCACAATCAGGGCTTGACTCACTTTTTTGCTCACCAGCCACTGTGGCCTGTAGTTTCCACTGCAAACCGCTCAGCATTTCCATTGGCCACAATTTTGACATCGATACCATGGGGGAAAAACTGCCATATAGATATTTCTAATATCATCTCATAATATATTAGGCTGCTGTCTCTTTAAGACTACACTGTTACACATGCGTTAAGTTTCTGAAATGCTTATGTTCACTTAAAACAGAACTGAATGTGTTTTAGGGATGCACCGATGACATTTTTGGCCGATACGGTAACCGATAAGTCTTTATATTTGAAAGCCGATAACCAATATATTGGCCGATAAATCTAAATTCAAATGTTTATATAATATTTGAGGGCCTGATTACAAAAACAAAAAAGTCTCATCATTAAAGCCATGTCCCAAACACACAATTATGATGTTCTCATGATCATTTTATGTAGTCTATATGACAGACTTGAGCTGTTCATGTTGCTCTGAACTGTATTTTCCTCTTTTGAAGTGATTCCAATCATATTTCAATCAATTCAAACCCATCATGATGAACAGTGAGTATCTGAAGAGTCTCAGCTGAAGGAAATACATTATTATAGGCTATATAAAATGTGCAATCCCACGCCGAAATTCAAGCCTGTAACAGCAACCATATTCATCCGGAGCAAATGAATCGAGTGAGTGAGAGGAGGCGGGTTTGTGTGTCACTCGCTGTCAGAGAGATGAGAGCGAGAGAGAGAGAGAGAGAGAGAGAGAGAGAGAGAGAAAAAGAGACACTGATATCATGTGTCTATTCCATAGACTGTAAAAACATGTGGACGTAGTGTCTGAAGCGTAAAATAGGGTCGAGCCGGCCGTCGCCATCTTGGCAGCGCGTCACTCCCGGATAACAGAAAATGGGCAAAGAGGCGGGACGGGGGCGGAGCTGAGGTGACATGATGACTAACAGACAGCAGACAAACAACAATCCACCTGTCACTCAAAGTGGCCACGCCCTTAATTATGCAGAACTTTAATGCTTTATATAATGTAAATGAATGAGTTATAAAAACATTCACCCCCTCACAGTCGTCATGAAGGGCAAAATTAGCCGTATAGACCAAAACCACAATTTGACTGTGAACATGTGTTCTTCTGCTGTAAAGTTGGGCATTTTAACATGAGCTCAATGAGATTCTGCTCCTTCTGGAGTCTGTCTCTAGTGGCCAGTCCATGAACTGCAGTTTAAATCACTTCCGTATCGGCTTCAGGAGAAACTTCGGGAGGATGCCTGGAAAATGTGTATTGTTTCAGATATTTCAGTATCAAAAAAAAAATACTGTGAGTGTGCGTCGGTGTGCACACTCACATTGGCGCCCTTTGTTTAGTCACGAAGCGTTACATCAGCGATAAACGTGCGCGAAAATCGTCCCAGCGTGAAAACCTTAATGGTGTCCAAAATATACATTTATTAAAATAGATGATTTTCGCGCGAGTTTATCGCCGACATTTAACACCTCGTGACTAAAAAAAAAGGGCGCCAATGTGAGTGTGCACACTGACGCGCAAAACGGCAGGCGTAAAAGCGTCATTTAAATAAAAAACAACCAATGAGACCAAGTGTCCGGCCAATAAGATCGGCGCTTTTGTTGACGTGCCTGGAGTTGCTGAAGTGACAGTAAAACACCACTTGGTGGCGCTCAAGCACAAAACGGTCTTGCCAAGCACATATTGATACGACGAAGAGGAAGTAGACAAAGAAGATGAGCTGCTAATTCTACTTGCCAGTTAGCAAAAGTGTGTGAATGGTTTTGGCAGCACGTAAATACCATAGACCGTAAAAGAACATGGACGACGCAACTTTATTCGCTTGCCTAGAGTTGAGGCCCTAACACGGCGCTGACATTTTGCGCAGATTTGGGGCCGAGTCTGCGCTGTGGTGATCGATCTCAGGACCGGAGTCTGCGCAGTAGAGAGCAGGAAGTAGAGGCGCGATTATCAAAAGCCCGCCCACACTCTCACAGATGCAGACCAATTCATTATGATGGTGTGAAATAAACAGTGATGGAAATGTAGAAATTAAAGCTAAAGCTCCAATCTCCTCCCAAAAATCCAGAAAAAAGTCTGTTAGTGCCTCACTCAGAGAAGCCGTCAATCTCAGCTGTCAATCATGACGTCACACCCTCCGTTTTTATAGCATCAAATAACTCACTGAAACTAAACCTATTTAAAAAAAACAACACTTGAAATGAAATCGTGATAAAAACTGCCTAGAACGACAGAAGCCATCTTTAGGAAACAATTATTTGAAGTGTAATTTGATTGTTTAGTTTGTCTCGCGTCCAATGTAATACATGGATGGGCGGGGTTTATGAGCTATACTGGGACCAACCACCGGGGGGCGATCGAGGCACGCAGGCTTCAGTTTCTGAGAGGAGTGCTGCAGGCTTGGTAAATACTGTCTCTCTTCTTCTGCGTGACAAGCGAGTGTCAGAAGCGTAAAGTGGCGCAGCACCACCTTGTGTAGCGGGAGCAGCATCATCTACTGAATGTACACGTTCACTCGGAGCATCGCCAGTGGAAATCGCTTGGGTGTGAACACAAAGACACGCCGAAAAACATCTCGAAAGCCGGCAATAAGCATCCCGGTGTGACTACAAAAAGCCTACAATTGAAAAATGTATATTATATATAAAATTCAACTCTAGTAGGAGTGACAGCGTTACACACCACTGCTGAAATACCCTCATTTCAATAATTCATACCCAGAATAAAGGGGCGGGGCCTGGTTGAGTTAGTCAGTAGTGTGTTGAAACTGGTGGTTATGGTAAGGGGGCGGGACATTTCCCAAACACTTGACCAATCACAACACACTGCTCACAGCTGGCCAATCAGAGACCAGTGTGCTTTTTTAGAAGGAGGGGCTTCATAGAGACAGAGCGTTACTGACAGACTGGGAAGAGAGGAGCCGCAACAATGGAGAATATGAGGAAATAATCAACATTCAAGCAGGAAAACCTGCTCTAGTAGAGCCAGAACACACTTTGAAACAGGGCATAATAGGTCCCCTTCAAGACTAGAAAGGAAAGGGGGGGAAAAATGCCTGTGCTGTTTTTCATTAACCCAGCATACTAAGAAAACGTGCATTTCAGAATCTCATGTGCAAGTTATTAAACGCTGACATTTCAACCCCTCCGCGCCCTTAAGGCGGGTCACCCGAGAGTTCCCAAAGAGGCCAGTGTGTCTCGAAAGTAGCCAATTTTAGCCCGAGCCCAACACTGAGACGTTGTCCCAGAAACCAAGTTAACCGTCCTGAAACCCTCGCTCCATTTCTACACAGACCAGTTTGTTTTCTTCTTCTTCAGACCACCCAAACACACGGAAGCGGATCAAAAGCATTTTAACACGGCAGTTAACGTCTGCTAAAACAGTCGACGGGGCGATTACGACCACGTCCCCCCAGCGCTCGCCACTTCAAGAACACAAATTAGACGCCAAATATAGTCGTCGCATTCCCAAAACGAAGGAGAGGAGCTGGAAACCTTGAGTGGGGTCAAGGAGGAGCCGCTTCCCTGCTTACAAATTCAATAATTGATCTCAGGAGACGTTCAGAAAACATTCATGAGCTTAATCACAGCATTATATCACTGTGGCCGTGGTCAGTGGACGTACATGTATGAACACTTCAGCAAATTCAATTCCACAGCCAAGTCTAATTGAGTATGGGAATTCCCAGTGGATTAAATATAACGTCCTCATCACTGAACAAACATGCTAGATTGGGATATTTTCTTCCTATTTTCTTCATTGTAGTGCAACCACACATAGATGCAAACGAACAGAAATCATCTAACATATGTTCTAAATATTAAACATGTTCACAATATTCCTCATTTAAATAATTCCCGCTTGTCTACCAGCCACTGTGTGCCATCCATAACAACCCGGTCAACATCGCCGTGCTCCTGCATTAAGAGTCCCTCGGTCAAACTTGCTCTTAAGAGTTTTGTGAAAAGTAGAGCTCTTAGAAATCAGTCTGATTTTTTTCCAAATTCCTTCTTTTTTTTTTTTTTTACTCCATTTTAAATGGTTAAATTAAAATTTAGTCATCAAAAAGCATGTTCATTCATTTAAATCATGAAATGTACACAAATTTAACAACTATTTATTAAATGTTTAACAAAAATGACATGTTTAGGGCCCTATGAAATACTTCTTTTTTTTAAACCAAATTCTGTGGAATCTGGATTTAATTTTTAATGGTTTCATCATTTTTTAATAATCAAAAAGCATGTTTAATTAATTTAATTCATAAAAACAACAATTTATTAACTAAAAAAATAATAATCATGAAAGTTTTTTCTTCTTTTTCCAGAAATTCTGCGTTTAAAATTTTTATTTTATAATATGTAATTAAACTTTTTTTTTTCAAGTGCTGCACAACAGATTTACTGTTCAAATTAAAACATGGAAAATGTTGATTATTATATCATCATAAAATCAAAAAATAAATATATTATTATTATTATTATTATTATTATTAATATTATTTATTACATTGAGACACATATAAATTCTACTGTACAACAGTAATATATATTTTTTTAAAACTTTTATTTTGACGGGTTGCTGTGAAGACCTTTGAATTTCTGCGTGTTTATGATTTATTGATGATAGTGTTTCTCAAATGAAGAGGTAAAACGCTGATGAAGTGACTCTGGAGATGAAGTTAGTGAGACGGTAGAGGCCGAAAACACTGCAAGCGTCACGTGTGCTTCTGTGTGTGTGTGTGTGTGTGTGTGTGTGTGTGTGTGTGTGTGCTGTTGGTGTGTGTGTTGTGTTGTTGGTGTGTGTGTGTGTTGTTGGTGTGTGTGTGTGTGTGTTGTTGGTGTGTGTGTGTGTGTGTGTGTGTGTGTGTGTGTGTGTGTGTTGTTGGTGTGTGTGTGTGTGTTGTTGGTGTGTGTGTGTGTGTGTGTCGGTGGTGTGTGTGTGTGTGTTGTTGGTGTGTGTGTGTGTGTTGTTGGTGTGTGTGTGTGTGTTGTTGGTGTGTGTGTGTGTGTGTGTGTATGTGTGTGTGTCGGTGGTGTGTGTGTGTGTGTGTGTTGTTGGTGTGTGTGTGTGTTGTTGGTGTGTGTTGTTGGTGTGTGTGTGTGTGTGTGTGTGTGTGTGTTGTTGGTGTGTGTGTGTGTGTTGTTGGTGTGTGTGTGTGTGTGTGTGTGTCGGTGGTGTGTGTGTGTGTGTTGTTGGTGTGTGTGTGTGTGTGTGTGTGTGTGTATGTGTGTGTGTCGGTGGTGTGTGTGTGTGTGTGTTGTTGGTGTGTGTGTGTGTGTGTCGTTGGTGTGTGTGTGAGTGTGTGTGTGTGTGTTGTTGGTGTGTGTGTATGTGTGTGTGTGTTGTTGGTGTGTGTGTGTGTGTGTGTGTTGTTGGTGTGTGTGTGTGTGTGTGTGTGTTGTTGGTGTGTGTGTGTGTTGTTGGTGTGTGTGTGTGTGTGTGTGTGTGTGTGTGTGTGGTTGGTGTGTGTGTGTGTGTGTGTGTTGTTGGTGTGTGTGTGTGTGTGTGTGTGTGTGTGTGGTTGGTGTGTGTGTGTGTGTGTGTGTGTGTGTGTTGTTGGTGTGTGTGTGTGTGTGTGTTGTTGGTGTGTGTGTGTGTGTGTGTTGTTGGTGTGTGTGTGTGTGTGTGTGTGTGTTGTTGGTGTGTGTGTGTGTGTGTTGTTGGTGTGTGTGTGTGTTGTTGGTGTGTGTGTGTTGTTGGCGTGTGTGTGTTGTTGGTGTGTGTGTGTGTGTGTTGTTGGTGTGTGTGTGTGTTGTTGGTGTGTGTGTGTGTGTGTTGTTGGTGTGTGTGTGTGTGTGTGTGTGTTGTTGGTGTGTGTGTGTTGTTGGCGTGTGTGTGTGTTGTTGGCGTGTGTGTGTTGTTGGCGTGTGTGTGTGTTGTTGGCGTGTGTGTGTGTTGTTGGCGTGTGTGTGTGTGTGTGTGTGTTGTTGTTGGTGTGTGTGTGTGTGTGTGTGTGTGTGTGTGTGTTAATATTCACAGACACTAGTCTATATCGTGATGTGATTCAAGTGTACTGACCTACTGTAAATGTATTAATCAAAAACGCCATGATGTTCCAGGTAAATTCCCCAACTCATATGCGGAGATGCAGCTCTTTGTGAGCAGGCCCCTGATAGGTAGGCGTTGCAGGAGTGTGTGAGCCGTGGTGTGTGGTCCCATCAGTAAACAGCGTGCCACAGGTCCTCTCCTCTCGGCTCCAGAGGCCTGGAAAAGCACAGCTGCAGCCCAGTGGTGTTTTCACAACAATCAGCCTTTACCGCGCCGCGCGGGCCCTCGTCAGCCAACCGGCTCTCCACCGCTCTGTTTGCTCAGCGGATCGCTTTCCCAAAACACACCGGAGAGGAGGAGCCGCTGTAACTCCAGGGGAACTGCCCGGCCCGCCAAACCCCTCCTACACACACACACAGATACGCAAAACGGAAAAGAAAAAGCAGACGTACACCTGTTTCCTGGAGTGGCCTCTGAGACACTATGTGCTCCTCGCCGTGGGTGGGACACACTCGGGCCTTGATTCACGTTACAGGATGAAACGGAAAACCATGTTCTCGGCGAGGGAACGGCACCGAAGGCTACGGACGGACCGCTTCCCTGACACTCGGGATCGGACTACACGCGGAGCGCTGAAGCTGTTCAAATATCCACACGCTACAGCACAGCAAACAGAAGTGTAGCATTTCACACACCTCACTGTCCATTCAAAGAGTACACCGTCCCTTCACATGTCATACTCAACGATATTACTGACACTATTGGGTGAGAACGGAATGACATCATCAAGCTGCTTTATAGATTCAACTCATTTCATAACTTACTGAGATATTGAACCGAACTGAATGAACACTGACAAGATCAGTTCAGAGACATAATTCAATCTTGTTTGCATCACTGACTCAATGTTTTCATGTTTATCACTGTAAAGCTGCTTTATGAATAAATATTAAATATGAAGTACACATATAGATGCACTGAAAATACCCAGAAGTTACTATAGTTAATGGTAAAATGGTGGTATTAGCAAACGCATAATATCATCACATAATATAATTCTAGGGTGACCATATTTCCGAAAACAAGGACACTCAGCCCGGCAATGAGATACTCAAACGATACTCGAAGTTTACTCAAAGATTCCTTATTAATTTCTATATATTTAAAAGTCTGTATGGATAGAAAAATGTTATATTAGGGCCAGGGCAGGACTTGAAAACTGGACATGTCATGGGAAAACAGGATGTTTGGTCATCCCACATAATTCCGAAAGTTTCATACATATCTTGGGATAACAACAAAAAAAACTATAATAATAATAATAATATACATTAATAATAAAAACAATAATAATTCTGCATTATATTGATTGTAATACTAAATATCTATTTAAATGATTATAATTATTTATTTGTGTTTTATTATTTTATATTATATTTTGGAAAAATAACAACCCAAAATATGCCTTAAGAATTTATTTTGTGATGATCGTGTTTATTAATATTAAAATACCACAAATAGATAAATAAATAGATAGATTAAGTAATATAATTAAAAAAAGAAACAAAACAAAATACATATTCTGTTTGGAGGAGTTCCTTAAATTATATTTAAGGGAGCTATTATTATTATGATTATTATTATTATTAAAAATAATAAAAGGGTGAATTCAGGTAAATTGGGACACTTTTGGCATTGTGATGACTGGGATGGGGGGGGAAATTCCTAACCCTAACCTTAAAAATAAAAATAATTTTATAAAGCTCAAACTAAAATATTGACCACTAAACGGCCTAAATCAGCCTGTGGAAACAAACCTCAGTAAAGCAGCCGGAAACAACACAAGGCCAGCTGAAGTTTGAGCCTGAACACTGGAGGTAAAAGCTCCTAAATATAACGTTCCTGCCCTTTATCATGAGTGCTGGTGCACTTCATCACCACGGGGAACAACAGCGCTGACATTCAGCTCGACCCGCCGGAGAAGTGGAAAACTACTACTGGAGAGCCGGGTCAGGCTTTAGGACCCCAGATCCCAACAGCTGACCATTAGCGTTAGCCATCAGACACTTAAAGAAAAAGAGCGGTAGATTGAGGCACGGTCCAAAACATACCGAACCTGGTGTGACGGCTGGTTTTAGGCACTAAATAATGCATTTTATTAGATAGAACAGCTTCTGTTACTATTCAGTACTATACACACACTGACTTTCATCACTGAACAGTTTGTCGCAATGCATTCTGGGCTCACCTTATTTTGCTCATTTCCATCAACGTTCGACCATTTAGTACAGACGTACACTGCCATTCAAAAGATTTTGATCAGTAAGATTTTTAATGTTTTTAGAAGTCTATTATGCTCACCAAGGCGGCATTTATTGAATTAAAAATACAAAAAAAAAAAACTGTAATATTGTGAAATATTATTAAAATGTAAAAGAACTGTTCTCTATGTGAATATATAGTAAAGTGTAATTTATTCCTGTGATCAAAGCTGAATTTATCATCATTACTCCAGTCTTCAGTGTCACATGACCCTTCACAAATCATTCTCATATGAGGATTTGATGCTTAAAGGTGCAGTGTGTAATATTTATGAGGGTCTATTGACAGAAATGCAATTTAATATACATAACTATGTTTTCAGTGGAGTATAAAGAACTTACTTAAATGTACCGTTATGTTTTTATTAGCTTAGAATGAGCCGTTTCTATCTACACACACCGCGGGTCCCTTACAGTGAAGCCGCCATTTTGTGCTGTCATGTTTCTATGGTAGCCCTAAAGGGACAAACTTCTCTACAGAGCGCTAGTCACTCTCTGCTGTCGCAGACGCCGACATCTTTGTCCTGTGTCAGCCACCGTAGCTTCTCTGTGTGATTCGAAAGGCACCAAGGGGGAACATGGGTGAGCGGTGGGCGGTTGCAGTTTACAACCTCACCACTAGATGCCGCTTAATTTTACACACTGCACCTTTAAGAAACATTTCTGATTATTATCAATGTTGAAAACAGTTGTGTAAAAAAAGGTAAGGATTCTTTGATGAATAGAAAGTAAAAAAAGAACAGCATTTATTTGAAAAATAATCTTTTAACATTATAAAAGGTCTTTAATGTCACTTCTGATCAATTTAATGCATCCTTGCTGAATAAATGTATTAAGTCCTTTTTGAACTGTGGTACAATATTGCAAAAGCTTTCTATTTCAGATAAATACTGTTCTTTTGAACTTTCTATTCATCAAAGAATCCTAAAAAAAAAATGATCGAGCATCAAATCATCATATTTTAGCGGCATCTAGTGGTGAGGTTGTGAATTGCAGCCGCCCACCGCTCACCCCTCCCTTTTGAAGCACAGAGAAGCTACGGTGGCCGACACAGGACAAACATGCCATCGTCTGAGACCGCACTCTGTAGATAAGTTTGTCCCTTTAGGGCTACCGTAGAAACATGGTGGCACAAAATGGCGACCTCGCCGTAAGGGACCCGCGGTGTGTGTAGATAGAAACGGCTCATTCTAAAATAATAAAAACATAACGCTTCATTATGTAAGGTAGTTATTCTCCCCTGAAAATATGGTTATGTATATTAAATTGCATTTCTGTCAATAGATCCTCATAAATATTACACACTGCACCTTTAAGCATCAAATCCTGAGAATGAGAATGATTTGTGAAGGATCATGTGACACTGAAGACTGGAGTAATGATGATAAATTCAGCTTTGATCACAGGAATAAATTACACTTTACTATATATTCACGTTATTTTACGTTTTAATAATATTTCACAATATTACAGTTTTTTTGTATTTTTAATTAAATAAATGCAGCCTCGGTGAGCATAAGAGACTTCTTCTAAAAACATTAAAAAATCTTACAGATCACAAACGTTTGGATGGCAGTGTATGTTCACCAGGTTTTGGTAACACAGACTTCCAGAGACTTTCTAGGAATAAACAGGGTGGAAACATGGCAGTCTAACCCAACGTGCGTGAGGTTTGACGTGGTTGAGGCCGGTATGAGTAATATCACCGCTGGAGTCTCCCAGGAGCCGTTCTGGACCCCTCCCTGCCCATTAGGGCCCCGGCGGTGAGGGCCAAATGGCATTTAAAAATAGGACGCAGCCACGTAACATGGGATGAACCGCGTTTACTCCCCTTCACCACATAATATCAGTGATGGCATGTGCATGAGGCTGGGCACACGACACATTTCTGCTCAACACACAGTTTTCTGTGCTAAACTCACAAAACACAACACCAAAGATCTAGCAGGCATTTAATAAAGCAGCTGTGCAAATAATAAATAACAGTAATGCTTAACCTTTAGTGGCTTATTGCTTTACAAAATAAAAATAAAACACTCATCCACCAAGTAATAAGATATTTAGAGGCAGAATCGGTTAAAGGGCTATCGGTTAAAGTGTGCTCTACAGGGCTGTAATGATAGGACGCAACTACAAATTAAAGTCTTAAGTTTACTAGTTTCAAAACTAATTTTAGGCCTCAAGAACCAAGTGGTTATTAGTCGAAAACAGCAGTGAAGATGTGCACACTTCAGCAAGCTTTTCACTTCCCCTTAGAGACGCCTGCTCGGTTAGTATGCCTGGAATTTACACCCAGACTAACCGACTGGAAAACCTGACTAATAATGTGCACAAGAGGAAAGGAGACACGCACAGAGGCCCGAGGAAGAGAGGGGTTGAGAAACATGTAGTGGATGTGGAGCGGCTGGTGGGTGGAGTCTGGAAGCCCCTCCCACCTCCCCCAGACTGACCCGCCCCCACTGTGCTCGAGAGTCAGCTGACACAGCGGCCACAAGGGATGAGCTGCACTGCCAGTCATCTGCAACCTCTCGAAGAGCCGCCCACTCCTCCACTGCCAGCGCTGTCATACATCCGCAACAACAATCCACACACATCAGTCTCGCTTGCAATGGTTGTGCAATGTCTCAATTGATTAAAAAGCATTATAGGAGCATATATCAAAATATATATCATATAAAATTAAAATTAAAATGCATAAAAAATAAAATATCTCAAAATATATATATATTTAATTAAAATATCAAAAAGGTATATAACATTGAATTACAAATTAGATAGAATATAAAAATAAAATAAAGAAAAATTTAAAATTAATTAATTAAAATATATACAAATAAAATATATGAAAATAAATCAAATATAAGTACTATAGACAAACAAACCTTTATTATTATATACATATATAAAATATAAAATAGTTGGTAGAGCACTGATTTTATCTAAAGAAAAAAAATCCCAAAAAGAAAACAATAGTTATTATTTATAAGTATATCA